>JAPQRN010000001.1:1066188-1079138 GCA_037367275.1 Coranthus polyacanthus
TTGTTCTTTTAATTTGAATGATTTGATATCAATTAATAAAATCCTGAGACTGATTTTGTTTTTGAAATATGCCTTTTCCTGCTGATGAGTAAAGCTTGAGCTTTAACCCCGTTTAGTCACCTCTACAATCAAGAAAGCACTGATTAGCACTTGTTGGTTATGTTAAATAAAAAGTACATGAAGTGCTTTGAGGACAGTTCTTAATGCCAATATTGGTCATTTTTAATAATGTCGTGGGTTAGAGTGTTTCTTGTACAGTTTACAGAATTCTTTATCAGAGAATTTCTTTCATATCCAAGAAAAATTGTTATTGTATCTGAAGTATCCCTAACCGGGTATACAGTATACTGAATCAAACTGAATCCGAATGGAATAAATTCAGGAAATCTGCCCTATTTCTACTCATATATACTAGGAATGGAAGTGAGGTGCCTTCAGAATCATCTCTCTTAGAGTTACATTTATTTTTCATGCATTTTTGGCATAGGAAACTGTTGTTAAAATGTTGTTAACACAGAAAAAGTCCCTCACACTGAACCTTGAAGCACGTAAGCAACATTTCCCAAGGTGACCAGGCCTTTTTTTTTTTTTCCTTCAATAATTTGAAAGTAGCCCACATGGTGCGTCTCCCTTAGCTTATCGAGATGGTTTTTAACATCTGCTTCTGGCTTGTTATTTATGTTAGCCAATCTAAATGTTTTTAGATGTATAATTAATGTGCTAGTTACACACATGCACACACAAAGTACACCCACCATTTTGCCGGGTCATGTTTGGCTTAGGTGAGGCTCTTCTTTTGATCATCACCATCATTAATAGCAACCATAAAGTGAAAATGATGAAACTATAATGCTACAGAAAAAAATGGGTATTAATTTTTCCAAGGAAGTGCTCAACAAACAGAATTGAGTAAGCCAGAGGGTTTTTTTGTGGAATTTTCTCAACTGTTTATAACTCAAGTCTTTATTGGTTAAGACCTTTCAGTGCACATTAGAACAGTAGAAATATAAAGGAGATTATAAAAGTAGCAGTACCATAGAACTTTACATATTCCTCTTTTCTACTCAAACTTTCCATGTGAAGACATTGTGTAAGATCATACTAATTATAGATTGCTAAATATTTTTTGGCTTATAATTTTCATTTTGTGAAGCACTCGGCTTGTGTATGCTCTCTGTGCTGTCTCGAAATAGTTTTGTCAACGTGAGTTTGAGTGTGAGCTTGTGTTTGGAGCTGGGCCATGTCCAGGGCCAAAGACATACTAATGACATGGACTCCAGTGGTGTGTTTTACCAGCTCAACTGCTCTCATTAGATGAGAACCTCTGTGTAGCTCAGCTCGCCTCATTAATGAAGCACAGCCGTGTGCCGCTGCAGATACACGCACTTGTTCAAGCACATACACTCAGGTCAAAGAGACTGTGTGGGAGGACTCAGGGCTGTGTACACTCACACTTACACACAAAAACATACATCCTACTCACTGCACGCTGTCCTTCTATAAAGTCCCTCTCCACTCTCCACCACTTCACACACGCTCATACATATATGCACAGAAATTCTTTAAAGAATCACCATCTCGAATACAAAGTGCACCTGGCCTGGTGGTGGGCATGCACCTTGTATCTCTCGCTTCTTCTAAGGCCTATCCAATCAGTTTTATAAATCCTTTCACTCCACAGATGTGTGTGAGTATGTATTTGTGTATTCACGCAGGCATATGTGCGAGCGTGTGTGTGGCAGGGGCCCCTCCTGATTATAGCTGCTCCATAATTAACAGTGATCAGATTTGTTTTGTGGCATAAATGGTGCATGTGTAGAACATTAGGCCTGGCAAGTCTCATTTCACATTCAGCTCAAGGGCTCGGCAGCAGACGGGTCACGAGCTTCAGGGAGCACAATCACAAGCCTCACTCCATATGGTCCTGCCTGCCGCATCCTCACCATCAAGGGCCACGAGTGCCAGACAAGTTCCCACAAGAACCTAATCGTGTTCAGTAATTACCAAGACCATCTTTTTTCTTTTTTTGCTCTCCTTAGCGTGCCCCCCCCCAAAAAAAAAATCTCTGGTTCTTTTTCCCCCTGCACCTGCATGCTCTCTTCTCTTTCAGTCTAATCCTCTCTCCCTGTCCTTTGCTTTTTGCGAAGATGCTTGTGATATGTTTATTTTTTCTTCTCACATCTTTGCTCCTTTACTGACTTGTTATTTCTTGTTAGTCTCTTTCTTGCTGGATGAAATTCAGTGTGGTGATGAGAGAGATTGTGAGAGGAAGAAAATGTAGACACTCCCACATCAGTTAATTTCTAAATTGCTTTATGTGGCTGATGCCGAAAAACCCAGTTCATTCTCCTGACTGCCTGGAAATTATAAATAATTGTAACAGATGCGCCAATATGGCCGGCCTCCAATAAACGAGGCCCCAGATAATTTGACCAACCCCCTTTGACAGGCCAATTTAATAAAACATGAACAAAATCTTCCTCACTAATAATTTATCATCCCCTTTCCTCCCCTTTGGTTAAAGTTGATTACCCTGGCAGTTAACAAGGTCACGCCCAGATGCCAGGTTTCTGATAATGCAATCAGAACTCATTGGAAAAAAGGTGATGACATCCTGTGCAGTTTTCCTCACTACCTGGCCTCTCAGTAAAACACAGTTGCGGAGGCCTCTGTTTGTCAGTAACATTTGATGTGATGTGTTGAAGTGCTGTTAATAGAAGCAGACGAGGCTGATTTTCGTCTCACACCTTTTTTTTATTAAGGATTTAAAGAACAGAGAAGCGTAAATATATGCACAGAGGAGGTAAGCCAAGAGGTATGTTCGTGAATATATATTTATACATTACCCTTTGACAATAGTAAAGCAATGGTGTGAAGGTAAAATGTCACATTTAATGTACGTGACACAGACCTGATTTGTTAACAATTTAAGATCCATATTGGATCTGATGCATTATAGAAATGTATTTACAAGTGGGAGATATATCACTGCCCACTTCTGTGTGGGCCCTCTGCTTTTTCCTTGTCCCTCCCGGTTTGTTTTGGTAGTCCCCGCTGTGCGCGGAGGTTTGCAGATGCCTCAAGACACTAGCTAATAGACACTGATAAATAGATCAGCCATGATAATAACACATGGTGAATAGCTGCAGCTGGTAGATGGCTGTCCCTCATTAAACATCTGGATGTTTAATTCAGCTTATCAAGATGGCCTACGAACAAAAGTATCCAATGGTTAGTCTACTGAACTACTTAGTTGGTAAAGCTACTCTGTAGATTGGCTGTAGTAGATGATCCAAGAGTCACATCATAATTTTTTATTTATAATATATCAGCTTTTGTTTTGGAACAAAATAACAGCAAAATACACTTAAGTCAAGGATTACATCAGTATATTTCTGTTGACGCTGAAGCAGGTCAGCGGTTTTATAAGGAAATAATTTAGACAGAAACTTAATGTCAAGATATAAAATGTCATGTAGAACTTGACACGTTGAATATTCCCATCAAACCATTTCCTCTTCAATTTTGAATTTAATTAGTGTTTTCTGTCTCTTGCCATCCTACTTTTACACCTGTTTTGTTCTCTGACTAACACATAGATTGTCTGTTTCTGCACAGGCGGCGGCTGATGCTGCAGCTCAGACGTCTAGCCCCAGCTTTGACCAGGCGTCTACCCAAGGCTCAGATCCCAAGACAGAGGAAGGGACCCTTAAACATCATTCAACCAGATCTGTCAGAAGACAGCAGGTAGGTTAGCACCCATACATTGTAATACTGCGAATTATGTCAAAGACAATATGTGTGTGAGCAGCAAACATGCCCGCACTTATCCATTACCACTTAGCTAAGATTAGATCAAAGCCATAGAGAAGGGCTATGAAGGAAATGGTCTGTTGAAAATCATGTGATTTGTCAGACCCAGTCTCTGCCAACCTTTGTCCTAAACTCCCCCAACACACACACACTGATGCCCCTCCTACTGTGTCCAGGCCGGCGTGTTGCTGCTGGTTTCACGCATGCCTTGGGCTCAGGCACTGGCTAATTTACCGCTTCAGCAGTACATTATGAACAAAAAAAGAAGCTTTTGATCTTCTCAGTATTCCACTCATATGTTTGGCAGGACATGTTTCTAGATGGCCTCACTCACTCCGAAGCTGGCCTGAAGACACATTGTTTGATTTGTGCTGCTGTCCTCATTATAGCTTTAGTAGAATGTCTTCTGTTCAGGTAGTTTAAACATGCAATGTAATTATTTTGAGCAAAATAAATAAGTAGTATTGACACAGTTTGATGGTGGTCTTTTCTGGAGGCTGTGTTATATTGGCCCCAGGACACAAACGGATATGGTCTCTTCATATGCAGCTTTGATTATTGTAATTATTAAGAAAGGAGCCCATGTTGATCCTGGTTCTGGCGTTTAAAATAAAAGTCGGATGGCACTATTTTTGATACTTTATTACAGTGAATAGAAGAAAAATAAATAATTATTTGATTTGTTAAAGAAGAATTGAGTATTTTGGTCTTTTCTGATACCTTTTTAATAACTTCTATGAGCTTTGAGGAATACTCCCGCAAATTACAGGGTTTCTACAGGCCCTTTTAAAAGTTTAAAATCCAATAATCGCAATTTTAGGCCGGAAAATATCTTAAATATATTTTGACCAGTCTTAAAATTTGCTTTGATTATCAAGTTAACATTGATTTTATAAAACTGCTTTAATTTAAATGTGGTTTTTGGAAACACTTGAATGCATCATGCTCTACCATGTTCCATGATTCTGATATCGCTGAAACATTCAAGTGCAGAAAGGATGAGGCGTTTTACATTGCACGATTTGGATTGGCAGGTTTCAGAGACCTCATCTCAACCGTTAAAGGCCCATTCCACCTGACGTTCAACAAAAGTCTAAATCAAACAAACAAAACCAAGCAGTTAGACATGAAAAGATCTTAAATTGCATTTCTAATGATCTGAAAAAGTCTTCCATTTAACTTGTTGAAACCTGTTAAAAACTGGTATTATTATTTCTCACGACACAAGGCACATGGTTTTTCACAGGAGGTCCTCAAATAAGATTTACATTTACCGATTTTTTTATGCTGAAATATGATATGTAATATTTGTGAAAAAAAATGTAGTCCACAAAGATTCAATCAGAATATGTCCTTCTTGCATTGAAGCATTAAACTAAATAAACTATGGATGTTTTTAGTATTGATTTTAATTTTTAATTTTTTTTAATAAAGTGGAAGAATATTTATATATTATATATTATATATTTTTAAAATTAGGTTTTTGATTTAACTGATTAAAGTTTTAGATATCATTTCAGATTCAGGTTTCTCATTTTTCATTTTGTGCACATTTTTAAACATATCTGTGTTCGGACTTCGAGTAGTCCTTTTTTCAAGGATGCCAGAAGCGACTAAGAATCTTCACTAATCCAGCTAACAGTCAGCTGCGATATGTCCATCTCTTTGGCCAGTTCTTTAGTCCCCTTTTAGTCTCCTTTGCCACATTTTACATTCATTAAAATTAAATGTTGTAAAAAAAAAAAAATCTGGGAACATTCTGAGTACATCTGGCTGTTGGTTGGTTAATATCCAAATATAATGAGAAACTTTCCATTTAAACTCTCCATTTAAATTATAATATCCAACTACACGGTCATAAGCTAATGAAATAAGCCTTCTGTGCAGCTTACTCCTACCTAGGACACAATATGTAGCTCTTTCAGAAAGCCCCAAAAGTGAAATGTGATTATTGGCTGAAGTGACAAGCAGTTCACAGTGGAGCATGGCTCGTAATTTGCTTCATGCGCTATGTGTTAAATGATGTTGGCCATTTAGTAGAAGATACTGTAGCTGTTTTGTGTTTGTCTCACATGGATTTCTGGTGACTGGATGAAGTGAAAGAAATTAATTTGAATGTATAAAAACCTACTTTGAGAGAACAGATAAAAATGTATTAATTTAGAAATTATGAATAAAAAGGCACACAATGTAAGAGTTTCCTATAAAAAAAAAAAATCAATGTATAGACTCAGTAGTAATCCCTCTCATTCATCTCTCATGACCCACTAGATGTGTGTGTCAGTGGATTTACCTGCAGAGACTTTGCCCTCTTCCTGTACTTTAATATTTTCCTCTTGTTTTGCTGTATTTGAGGCGTTTTTTGGTGTCAAACTTTAAGCAGTGTGTGTAGCATCATGTCTTTATATGAACGCCCACCTGAAGGGCAAAACAAGGCTTTCTTTCACTGCCCGCCGCTATTTTACCCGTCTTACCTAGCTACAATGTCGGACGGTTGTTGTTCACCCAGATGCACTAACTGACGAGGAGTCGAGCCAGGGTTGTGTTTCTACACAATCCCGTCAGAGACAGACAGGCAAAGAAAGAAAGCCCACACACATTAAAACATACTTATATGTCGCTTAGCGCTGTTACACAAGTGCATACAAATCGTACCAATTTCTCCCCAGCAGCAGACTGTTAATGGAGGTTCGTTTAAACTGTACCTGACATTATATATAGCCTACTGTATGTAAACATCCGTAAGGTCTAGCACTGACAGGGACTTAGCTTTTTTAGTGATTGAAATACTGCGTAGATGTATATGGATCGCAAGTGCCCCAAACTGATCACACGTTTGTTTTAATTCTTTTGAGAGGTGATCTAAATATTGTGGTTTGAAACAGATGTTAAATTGATAGGGCTGAGCTAAGTGTCCAGTGTTTGCCATCATGTGGGAACGGTGTTTTTTTGCCGCCCCCGGGGCTCTGCGCCATCATGTGTTTGAAAACACTGAAGTAAAACAAAGCAGCTCTGATTCCATCGCTGTCTCCTCGATCTGCTTTGCTGTCGGCGTGCTGCAGGTCTGTGTGACTGAGGGCCGGCCAGAAAATAAAGTTTTATTTCTCCGATTCTCTGTTTTGTTTCTCGTGCTCTCTTTCTCTTCATAGCTCGCTAAACCACTGAGGAGGTTTGAACGGTTTGTTTAACCTTAGCTGACAAATGTTACTTATTACCTTTACATTAATTTCTTAAGATTTTAATAGTGTTGAAGGTTGTTACAGAAAGCAAACATTACATTTTTTTTTTGTTCTGACAAATTATTTTGGTTTCCTTCACTGGTCAACTACGAGTTTAGGCAGTTTGCACCTAGGAACTGTGTGTGAGCTGGCTCTGTTTGTAGGGGTTGCACTACACTATCCTGTTTACATGTTACTTTTAGTTTTCTTTTAGGCCTAGGTCTTTGGCTTAGTATTAGTTAGTTGTTTGGCAGTGTCCCTTTGAACTTTTGAGTTTTTGTAATCCATAAATCAGTTTTTTTTTTGTGTCTGTTTGTATTTTATGTCTGTATATCTGTATTCTATGTCTCTGTATTTATATATATGTCTAGTCCTTTGCTTGTGTGCCTGTATATAACATTCCTATTCACTCATTCAACCTGAACAAGTTCTGCTTTGAGAGCTCCAGACGCACACATGACACACTGCTGCGATTATAAAGAAGCCCATTGATGACAGTGACCCCTCTCTCTGGGAGATGGAGAGAGAGCGGGTGGAAGAGAGTGGAGGGGATGAAGGAGGCATCTGATGAAATGTTTCTTCTTTGCTCGACAGCCAGTGACACTGACCCCTCAGTAAATAAGAGTTTTACTCGTCCTTGCATACAGACTTTGTTTGGGTATGGGGCCGGGCCTCTCATTTCCCTCTTACTGTATGCTGTCCTCCCTCCATCTGCATTGCACTCTCATGTTTACAGACCCATTACAGGGTGCGATGTGCAGGTCAGGTCATCATCGCCAACCAGCTGCTGAGCTGAGGTAGACAGCGGCTGCATTTTTCTTTGCCTTGTGTTCTCTGCTTTTTATCTTTCAGGCCTGTCTTGTGGAATATTAACAACAATGTCACAACATAGAGCTTTCCACACAAACAGAAGGCATTCATGTGTCTTCCTGACCCATGGTAGACAGGCGACCAACTGGACCAAAGAGAACATCTGCAGCAAATTTCAGTCATCTGTCAGTGTCTCCATGTCATCTTTTTCTCTACTTCCTCCGACACGTCACAACCTATAGGGATCCTACACAGTATGGAAAAATATGGAAAAGTTTGGACTTTGATTTTAGTAACTTCCAGGTCAGAAGAACTATGGGAAAAGTTAAAGGTTGTTTCCAGACATATTGCCCCTAATCTGTTTTCTAAAATACAAAATTCAGAATTTCTAATAACTGACCATAGAAGCAGAGTGTTTTTCACTGTGTTTGATAGAGCACAGGCCAGAGTGAGCTTGATGTTGGATGGCATGCTCAACAAAAAACACATAACAGCAAGACTGGCCACAGCAAATAATGAACCCGCTGGTCATCAGAATGTAACACACACATTAGCAGTTGGAATTTAAAACTACATTTTAAAACCTCTATTTATTTGTACACAGTTGTCAGAAAACCTATAGAGAAGTTTGGGAATTTGAATCCGAAAAAGTGTAGAAAATGTGTTGGAACCCTGAACCTATTTTTTCTACTCTGACTCTTATTTATAAATGTATTAAACGTATAGCTCATTGCTACATGCAGTGAGTTATCCCCAAAATACTTTTCTTCCTGAAAATGAAGGAAATATTGGTTAAAGTATACTTGATAGTTGGTCATCTTTACTTTTACTCTTTTAGTTGATATGGATTCCCCCTTTGGCCTGGTCTGTTTCCCCATGTACATATGGACCTAGCCAAGTTGGCCTGCCACTCATCAGGAATATGCAGATCAATCTGCTAATTAGTTGCATAGAGTCATTAAGGCTGAGCTACACCACATGGTTGGCACCCATGCAGGCATGATAGCAGAAGGGGGCGCACCAGGTCACTGGAGTCAACTGTAGCCCCAGGGCACATTCCCAAACACTCATACCTACCATACCTACTCATACATACCTGGAAATGTTGTCACAGACAGTGCAAGTGTTTTTTTACAAATCTGTATCTTGTATTAACAAAATGAGAAAAAACACTCCCGCCAAGTGACAGTGATAGCCATGTGTACTTAATACCTGTAGTTAACTTAAACACACAACACAGTACATGTTTTTCGGAGGGTGGACCATAGTGATCATGTAATAAGCCTACTCATTCCACCACTTCCTCCGCCTCCTGTATTGCTCATCCACTTCATCCCAAGGACTGTTGTGCATTTAGTCGCATTGCATATTTTACCCTGCCATCTGGTCAGCCCTGCCTGGCACCGCAGGGGAGCGCCTTTCCTCTCATATTCATATTCCACTAGCATATTGTTCCCACTGCTTTTCTACAGCACAGCCCCAGCACTTCTCTACTTCTTTATTTATTTCTACAGAGGAGGATGGCTAGCAAACTGCAACTCCCCCTCCTATTCGGCGGCTCTTTCAGTTGTCCTATCAAGTGTAACCTGGAGGCCCCTAGTAGAGCAATTAGAGCGGCCTCCCTGCCCACCTCTTGTAATGAAGCCCAGCACATTCTGGAATCTATAGCCCCTTTAGTCTCCCCTAATGGGACATCATTATTGTCAAAGAAACAATGTAAATGGAAATGAACATACTCATTAGCCAGTCGCAGGGAGAAACCTTTGCCGCTCTCAGCTTGCAACTCCTTCCAAGCACACACATACACACACACACGCAAGTAAACCTCCTCCCTTCTGCTTCTGCTGAATACTGCTCCAGCTTGCTTTATTCCTCTGGTAGCATGTTTGTTTGTGTGTGCTGCTGTGTGTGTACTGAAGACAATGTGCGTGTTTTACTCAAGGTGAGAGGGGAATGGAATGAACATGGATAATTCCGCTATTGGCATTCACTCAGTGTTTCTACAGATGTTAATTGTTGCATGGGCTTGTGCCCGTATGTGTAATTGAAGTGTGCTCGAGTTCTCACCATGTGTTTCGTTGCTTACCTTTTGTCAGGGTGCACCTGTGCAGCGGTCCAGGTCGCTGTCCCCAGCCAGCAGTGTGGACTTGGGTTGTGGGAGGAGACGAACAGTGGAAAAGAGGATTCAAGACCTTGAGGAGCTGCTGCAATTGAAGGTAACTACTTAACATAAATGAGTACACATACAATCCACTCATTTTTTTATATTTGCATTTTTTAACCATGCTGTTCAGGCCAAATTTGACCAGTTTTCGAGTTTAGATGTATGAAACATAACTTTATCAAAACAAGGCTTCATTACATTTGTAACAGTGACCTACTGAATTCACCAAAAAAAAAAAAAGTTACTGCCGTGTCATGGGTTTAGTTTGACCCAGTAGTAGTTGAAGAACAGAAATTACAACAAAACAGAAATAATGGTAAGAAAATCCTTTAATGATAGTATTATAATAATCAAATTGTTTATCATGCCAAGAAAGCATATTGAAGAGTAGCATGCATCATATAATGCTTATTATATATTTTGTCATGACAAGAGGCGCAAGTGCAGGGGGAAAGTATGAGTAAGTATAACTAAGCATACATATCCATAAACATAATGTGAATATACTGTATAAACACTATGGTTATAGATGAATAATATTTTAGTTTTTTTTTGTAGTGCTTGTTAATGAATTCAAACATGGGTCATATTTGATCTGTGAACACTAATTGTGTAAACCCTTTTCAAACACAATAAGATTCTTGACATTTATCTACAGTACTTGTTCTCACTGTATGTCCTTTATTTCTCTCAGCACACATCTGTTCTGTCCTACGTTACAGGCCTAATGCAGCTGCTTGTTTCTGTGGCCACTAACTCACATATGATTGCTGCTATCAGCTGCAGGAAGATCTGCAGTACTGTAACAGTCGTTGTCTCCAAAGGTTCAATTGTGGTGCTGCTGCCACTGCCTCCACCATGACCTTCCCTAACAATGTGTTGCACACACGCATACATATATGTGGCACACAAACAGATCGTGCGTAGGCAGTGAAGCAGCAGGAGAGGAGCTGCTCTGGTGAAGGTGGATACAGCAGGGTTTTCTACCTTAAACGAATCAGCTTTATTGGTCTTTTAACCTTCAAATGCTATCTGACATCTTTCTCCCATTATTCTTTATTCTCATGTCTTTTTTTCCCTCTGAAATCCAGCACAGCTAAACATAGTTCTTTTTCATCTCTGCCCTTTGTTTCTTTATATGTCTAAAATTGTGACTTCATTTCTTTCTCTCATTTATGTAAGCAGGATATTTTCCGCTTGCATTCATCTTCTTTTTCTTTTTAATTTGAACTTTTCCCTAAAGCTGTCCTCCTCTTTGCCTTTCTTTATCCTTTCCATCTTTCAGGCTGACCAGCGAGCGAGTGATTATGCAGAGGTCATCTCCCTTTGAACACAATCCCATGAACACTTTAGGCGTCATTTTCTTGTCAGATGTGAAGTGTCTGAATTACATCACTGGCAGACACCTAGTCAGACAGTAGTGCTCAACATAGATTCAGACGACACGCATGACTGTCTTAGTTAATAGCGCCATTTATGTGTCTGCCAGTTGAGGGGCATTTAGCAAAGAGTTCTTTAAACAGAACAACTGTGATTGGCAACTCACATCTGTAGCACATTTAATGAGGGCATTAGGGCAGAGGCATGATTTAGCCGTTCTTTGCCTGGATTTGGTGTTAAGCACCATGACCTCCATCAGCTACAGTGAAGACCTCCACTTTAAGATCTTTTAGCAGGGCTGGGTTAAATCTTTTTCTGTCGACATGAACTCCGACATGAAGACGAAACTTGATGCAAAATAGTTTTCCATATCAAAGCTATAAGCGGTATATGTGTAATATCAACAAACAACAACAAAAACAACACTTGCAAGGGTGCCAATGTGCATTATTTGTTAAATAAAATGTAGCACCCGTGTTAGACAATGCCTGGAGAAACACATTCACAATGAATATATTAGCAAGAAAGGTTTTCAGAGGAAGCACTAATCTCAATTTGACTATTTTCTGTATTGTTCACATCATTCAAAAACTCAGTTAATTGAATTAATGTAATGAATTTCTCTGTAGTCTCCAGTCTGTTGTACTTCAGTTGATCCTATACACTTCTTTCCAATAGAATGCCTTTCAAATTGGATAGCCTGTACCATTGACATGTTGACCTTAGCAGCAAACTACAGCAGTCAAACAATTCTCATAATAATGGCCTTGTTGTGTGTTTTTATTTTGTTTTTTTGTTTGTTTTTCGTTTCTCACACTTCGAAGTAAACAGTTGCTGTTCCTGTGTAATTATTTTTCAGCTTGAAAACTTCCACAGATGTGTGTGCTGGATGGGTAAGGGGGTGTATTGATCGGTGGGCAAGGGTCTGTGGCCTGATGACCAGAGCTGGGCTGCCCAGGGGAAGCTCTATAAGGAGCCTGGGAATCCATGATGTGGCTAATGCCCTGCCACTTGCTCCATCCCTCCCTCCCCACTTATCAGTCTGCCTCAACTCTTCTGTGTCCTCCCCCAGCTCCTAGTTCCACCAGTTAACACCGCCCTGGTCTGGCCCCTTTCATTAAAGCTTTGTTTTTGAGAGGTTGGGGGGGCTGCATGAAGGGGCCGAGGATGTCTTGCAGATGTCCTCTGCGAATAATCCGCACAAGGGAAAATCCATACTTGTCACATTGGCAGTGTGAATGTACTTTGTATGTGTGTGCGCACTCCCGTTGTGTGTCCGGTGCATGTTTGTGTGCTCTCTCTCTGTTCTCTTTGTCCTTGTTAATAATAACAGGGCTGAGGGCTCGCATTTCCCTCTCTGCAGGGCAGCCGTGTCATATCAGCAGTAAACAAGCTCCTTCCCTTCAGAAAGCGCTCGACAACTCTCCCTAGCCCTGGCCACTCAAGCAGAAACCTGTCCTGCACTCTTCTTTTCACTTTCCCTTTTGGTTCGCGCTCTCTCTCTCTCTCTCTCTCTCTCTCTCTCTCTCTCTCTCTCTCTCTCTCTCTCTCTCTCTCTCTCTCTC
>JAPQRN010000001.1:1085396-1102267 GCA_037367275.1 Coranthus polyacanthus
CAAAACGTTGTTCACGATACAACAAAACAACCTTTCGGCTTACTACAACCTTGCCGTTCCCCTATGTCCCCCTGCCCTGTCCTCCTAATCCCAGCTGAGCTCATTATGATATAGCCCGGCTGCCTCTCTCCAAGCCTGAGCTGTCCGAGCTAATTACAAGCTAGCAGCCCTAGTGCCGCCGATGCTGCCTGTTAAGGGATGTCCATCCGCCTGCCTGCCTGCCCGGCCAAAACTAGAGCTGAGCAGAGCACAGGACCGGATTGTCTGGAGGTGGGGCATGGGGGTTCAGCAAACTACCGTGAACACATAGGGGCCTTGGAACTGACCTGCAAGCAAAACCTCAAGGGATGGGCAGCGGCTGGCCTCTTACCTAGCTGTATAACTGGCCTGTCCTCAGGGGTTAGTGTTGATCCCCTTCATGTGCCCCTGACCAGCTCCACCTCATCTCCTCTATTCCCACCCCCCGGGGCCCCTCCTTACCCGGGTGGCTGGTGCAAAGTAAACTTGGCTAGGGTCTTTAAACTTGTGCTTTAGAAAAACTCTCTGTTCCAGGGCACGCATCTGCTCACAGTTCAGTTGTTAAAGCAGAAGCATACAGCCATCTCTATTCCACTCCTCACTTTCTTCATACCTGTTTTGAGAAGAAGCAGGACTGAAGAAGATAGAGCTGGGAGTATAGACGAAACAAGTTTAACCAAACAGCTTTACTTCCCTGCAATGCAAATATCTGACAAGAAGCAACAGAGAGGGCAAAAGTAGGTTCATCATAGTACAACAGCAACAATAGTTCCTAGAAGCATAACTGCCAGGAAACTCAGGGGCAGGCATTTACAGCTTGTTGTTCTGTTGACCGTATTATAATGATTGTGCTTGTGAAGGTTATGTTAGATAAGTGTTAGCAATGATCCACTAATGCCTAATTAACTCCTGGCAGCTGAAAAATTTAGGACCAAATAAAGGCCTCATATAAAGCTTTAAATACCTAGTTGCAGCCTTTAAAGGAGAGTCTCTTTAAACTCTCCATTTGTCTCTCATTTTCTTTTCCTCATTGTCATAAGGTTGTGCACAGATGCTCCCTATCACCTCCTCCAAAAACAGCACTTGTAAAACGCTGTCTTGAGGCCCAAATGACCATTTCCCAGAATGAATATTGCTGAGATAAATCTAGCACAGTGAGTCCCTACAGTGTTAAGAGAAGGTTATCAAGCTCAGGCCCCATTGTAATCTCTGCATTTGAATGAGAGGTTGAGCAAGAAGGTGAAACAAGTCTGTTTGTGTGGTCTTTTAGCTGATTTACTGGCTCCCTATGGCTCATTTTACTGGCTTAAAGGCAGTAGGCAACACATTGGTGATAATTTGACAACTGTTTACCTGAAAATGTGGAAACCAAAAGCAGAATTGTTTATGTCACATTTTTAATGGGTGCTGTCACAGCTGTGGCTCTTGAAAGTCAAACCACTAAAATATTACTGGATGCTCCATTTAGAATTTTCTTCTACACTTAAATCCATCCATTGCTTACTGGATTTGAAATTGACTATCCAGATTGAACGTATTATTCATCTCATGTTTTCAAAATATCTTGATGAGGGTTGGGCAATATGACAGCAGATACTGTGTCACGGTATAAATTAGGAATTGACTGAGCTAGCCTATTTGGGGCATGTAGGCCATGGAGCAAATCGGATTCTTGTGTTACTTTGTGACCTTGTGATTTTCGCAAATTCGCTGTCTTGCAAGATAATGTGTTTTGGGCAGAAGGACTGCTTAGTGTATTAAAACCAGTAAAACTTGAAAATAATAGACTGTATATACGTACAATGGATGTCATGAGAACACTTAAAATCTGAAGCTAAAACATCTCGATATCCCCATGGTGGCTGGCTGCAGTATAGCTCATAAATCCTGACTCACAAGACTCACAGTAGAAATCCAATCATTTTTCCCCAAACATGATTTCTGACTCTTTAGGTAGATTTGTGTTCAAGTCGTCATCGTTTTTAGTAAGTTATTTGTTTAGTTTTAAAAACAGCTGTAATGACTCAAATTGATCAGACATGCAGGTGAGAACCATTCAGGTGGCCGGACGGATGGCAACATGGCGTCCCCACATCTCCACTGGGTAGATTCTACCTCCAAATTGTGTCACATAGGCAACACAGCAGCTCACGTGACCACCGGATTTTAGCTTCATTTTTACACAGTGGGAGGAAATGGTGTCGCAATATCCATCTTTTAGTTTATGTACTTAAGCTGGACTTACTTGGTTACCAGACACTGTTACATTGCAGTATTTTATTTTCATTTGGAACCTTAAAGCTTCTTGTTTCTGTATTACAGAGTAAAATAATGTATGGTTATTGTAAAGCATTTCTTAACTGTAATTACAGAACAATTACTGAACCATGATATATATTCCATTACTGTAATATAAAATTACCATCATAGAAGATTTTCGCCCACCACTAGATACTATAGGACTAATTAGTCACTTGTTTTATTTAGTCAGTATGCAATCTAAAGACAAAAACTGCCCATCTTTTATGTAATCATGTAATTGTTCATTGGACAGCCCAAAATAAACACTAATTATTATTTCACCTATTTAAGACATACAGTATATCAGAAGCATGCTGGTGTGCTTTTATAGGCACAGGTTAATGAACCAGTTGACACCAAGGTTGATTTTTGATTGAGATTTCCTTCTGGTTGTAGTAAATGGCTGGCAAGTAACTCGGGGCAGGGTGGGCTTGAAAATTCACAGTGGGATCATTTTATCCAGCTCATTATGCATCTGTCTGCAGCACTCCATGTCCATGCTTGTTAATTGTTGTTAAAGATCTGTTGGTAAAAAGAGGCAGGGATTATTTAGGCCCCATAAACAAAATAAACACATGCAGTGCACCCTCAGACTTAAGATGCGATACTCAGACGACATCAAAGCATAAATTAGCTAGCGATTACTGGGGAAAAAGCCTTTGAGATCATTTTCACTGCAGCAGCAGTGAAAGCTCTTCTATAGAGAGTGACCATTATGGACGTGAACCTCCCCAATAAGCGACGTTGACTCTAATTAAGTTTAATAAAGTTTACCCTGATGTTCCTCATATTCGTCCATTTCTTTTCGTTTCATCTTGATTTGCTAAAAGGTATTAGAAGTAATGAGAGTCTTTTGCCCCCAGAACCAGAGCTTAGTTGGAGGAGGGACACATTTACTTTCACCAACACACACACACACACAAACAGAATGTTTTATGCATATTTTTAAATCAAACAAGGAAGAATTTTTCCTTCATTAATTATTTGGTCAATTAATTATTGTATTAAAAAAACTTGCCTTACACTTGGTAATTATGAGGCAAGCTTCAGTGCGACCTGACATCTTAGCTGGTCTAATAGCATGATAAAATTGGCGCATTAATAATGTAGTTATTTCAAAGAACCAAACCTCACAAATACTATCTACACATTACTGTGCAGTAAAAAGTGTAAAATGCTTGTTCTCTTAATAAGATATATTATATAATGTAAATATTTCCTCTTCAAATAGTCTTAGAGTGTGTAAAGGAAGTTTACTTATACAAATCTCTTTTCCTCTCTCATATTTAATAAATACAATGCTCTGATATTGTTTTATTCATATTAGGATACCCAGCAGCATCAACAAGCCTTTTAAGCAGGGAATATTTTGGATATCCTAGGTTGTTTCCACCAGTGGTTAATACATGAATCCCCATTTACCTCTCACATCATTGGCCTGTGGCTCGAGAATCTAACTCTTTAAGACTCACCGCTGTTGCTGCCCTTGCATTGCCTATAGCTAAAAAGCAGCGCCGAGCCATGTAAACTCCACCAGTCACCATTTCTGCTGACAGCAGTGACTTATCCACCCAAACTCCCGCCATGAATGAGTAGCCCTCTAGCATGAGTTTAACCATAGGGGAATCCCCCCCACACCCCAAAAACAAGACTCTTTCCCCAGCCATAAAAAATGCCAGAGGTGTTTTTGCTTTCTCACCCTATTCCCTGCTCCCTTCTGCGTATTTTTATGCAAGAAACCAAGACGAGGCTGGGATGTGAAAACACAATGGCTGCAGCAGATGATGATGTGTTGTACACCCTTGTGGATGAAGGCTGGAAGTATGTGCTCTAAGCTGTCTTAGGTGCAGCCCAGGTAGAGACAAGATCAAATGACAAGAAATGGATAGCTCAGGGCTGAAGTTGTTGCACTGCATAAGAGAGAAAAGGTTTTTTAAAAAAGGGTTCAAAAGGGCGACGTGAGACACAGACTTACTTTTCAGACCACATCATTACCAAACAGAACACCTGTCTGCTGCCTTTAGTTTGGTTTCTACCAAGTAACTTCTTTTGCTTTTATGCCTGCTGAGTCTTATTTTACTCTAGGTAAAACAGCACATTGAGAATTGAAAATGGACTGGTTTGATTTATCAACCACATTTAAAAAGAATTCTTCAAATGCTCTATAAGAGGCTGTGTAGTAGAAACCTTCTTTCCACTGTGACAGCTAACACATGACAGGGGAACACGGTTTCATTTCAGATAAATTGCAGACTATTTGAGGAAGTTTGATGTAGAGAAAATGCTAGGAATTATCTTTGGTTGGACAAGTTTCAAAGTGATACAGTTCCTAGAGGTTGAGATTTAACTCAACCACAGTCTTACAGAGTTGCCTAAATAGCCTTTCAAACTGAAAATTGAAATGAGCTTTTAATTTGAAATGTTTGGGAAGTGTTGAGTTTGTATTAACAATGCAGTAACTTTAACGGGGCAAACTGGAGCAGATCAAAACAAAGCTTCTTACTAAAATGTAACCAATTATAACCTTCATATCATACAGAGGGAATTAGAATAAAGACCTGCCTCTAATATAAATCTGCTTCTAATCTTCCTGTTATCTTCTTCCGTTAAAGGTTTAGTGTGTGATATTTAGTGACATCTAGCGGTGAAATTGCAGATTGCAACTAACCCAATACCCCCTGACCCTCACCTACAAACACGGAGGTCCCTCATTATAGCCATTGTTTGTTTTGTCCGTTCTGGGTGTTTTAGTTAACGGGATATTAACTCTGGACTACACTCAGACATAGTAGGTGACCCTAATGTATAACGATGCTCATTTTCATATATACAGAGCTAAGGATTTTATAGCTTCTAAATATAAATATATATATTTTAGAAATATACATATATATTTTTAGAAACTATAAAATCTTTAGCTCTGTAAATTTCCTGTCGAATGCAGACTGGGTCACACACACACTGCAGCACCAATACACTGGTTGTTACTTAATAAGGATGCAATAGTCTTCCATCTCGAGAATGTTATGATGTGAAACTGGAGGCCCATGGCCAATCTGCAATCTAATCCCTTCCTTATCCAAGAAAGTATGCTTATCCTTCAACAAAATTGAATGTTTTGCATATGAACTTTGGTTTAACGTCAATACCATCAGCATCTGAAAAGGCATAAAAGAGAAACATGAGATGGAACAGGCTCCTTCCACATACTGCATATTTCAGCTCATTTGTCCCATTAACAGCCTGGACACATAAGGCAGTGCCGGTGCTTCATCGACTTGGTTCATTTATGGAGGAAAATCTATAGAGAAGGGACACATATCCATCTGCTTCCTCACCTCTCCTCAGGGAGAGTCATTTGTGTACTTATTTAAGCTGCAGTCAGCCATTAGACCAGACCTCTACTGGACTATGTGGGTTAAAAAGCTAATTACGTTCTTTCTCTGTGCCATGGTGATAACTTTCCCAAGTCATTGTCTTGGCATATGGAAAACACACAAGTATTGGTTGATGAGGCACAATTTTATTTATTGAAACAGGTTCTAGTTTGAGTTACCTGCCATTACGCTCATCGTAGACCACCACAGCTGCCGATGTCCTGTTGCACTTCAGAGTATCACATGCATGCTGTAAGAAGTCAGTCATAAGGAACACCTACTGTACTGTTGTAATGAGGTTAACTGAGGGAAGAATGCCATTACAGTAGCAGGAGCTTGTTTCTAGTGTTTCTCTCTGACTCTGAAGAGCAGAGGGGAGGGAAATTAGGTGTGTGTTTCAGGTGTGAGTGTCTCTGTGGAGATGTGTGTATCCCCAGTAGAATTCAGTTGGGGTCCTAATAATAACTTGAAAGTGCAAAGTCTCGAGCATGGCTCCACATAATTAGCCTTTAGCAGGAATCAAGCTAATTGCAGAGAGGTAATTGGGCACACTTTCCAGTCTGTTTCTGTGTTATGATACACACACTGTACTCTCCTACCTTGGCGTTTCATGTAGCTTGTCACTTTGATTTCCTGATAATTTAAAAAGTATTTTAATTAGTTCATTTCTTTGTCATGTCATCGTCTTTCCTGTTGAAAAGGAAAACTGGTGCATGCAGTAATATAGTCCTCAGTGGAATTAGAGTGATATTTGTGGAGATTTAAGATACTCATTATAATAATAATTGTCTGTGTTGGTTTTGTTTTGTTTTTGTCAATCCCTTAATAATGTGCGTAATTGCAGAGTCAGCCTGGAAGAGGAGCTGGACATGTTACGAGTCCAAGCTGCCATGGACCGGGCTTCAGTGAAGGAGCTCCACCTATGTCTTGCCAATGAACATCAAGGTGAGCCTTTTCTCTTTGTACTTAGTGAGTTCTTTCAAACATTAATTTTGGTTTCTCATTATGGGAACCACTCTCTCAGTCATGACATATTTGTAACACTTTCACTCCAAACTATTGTTATTATACTATCTGCCTTTAAAACTCTACTAACAGTTGACCCCATTTTCATTGTAATTGAAATATTTCTTCTCACTTTGCACAGAAAGTTTCTCTCCTAACAGCTAACACCTAGCATGGCTCATATCGGTCAGTCACTGCCTGCTTTCACCATAGAGCTAGGTTTGAGGGAGAATGTTAGCTGCTAACATTAACTATATTATGTAGATGACCATTAAACCTAGTAGCACAAGCGTTAGCCACCATACTAGCTAGGTCTTTATAGCACAGTAGCTCAACCCCATTAAAAGCTTTTTTACAAAAAAAACAACAAAAATTACTGCTTCCTCTCTTGCCCAACCACGCTAGCTGCACCAAGTGTCCCTAACATGGTAAACAGCAAATTGCTACCCAAAATGTATCCCAGGTAGTTGCAGAATTTAATCTTTAGACACTAAGAGTTTCAGGTCAAGACACTCACAATGTGTGCCTCAGACTGCAACATGCCCAAGCTGCAAAAGGAGAGGGCAAGATGGCTGACAGTGCTCACAGATAGAGAGCAATGAGATATCCTGATGAGAGCGCTAACCCTGCTGGTTTCTTTGGCACTGCTGTTGCCACCATGCAATGGCATTTTGAAGAAAGAATGACAGTTGGAGAAGCCCTACTGCTGTGTGTAGACTAAGGTTGCACCCATGGTTCCATCCACTCGTCACGTTTGTACAGATCACAGGCCATCCAGCTGCTGTATCAACATTCAAAATCCCTCACTGTCCAACTTCCCAGTCTCCACTGGCCCAGGAAACACATTCCACCTGCTGTTGCTCAGTGGTCCACTGACCACATCCACAGCCAAGCATTTGGACCGCAAGAAGAAGCAGACAGCCTAGGATTTCCTGCTGAGAAATTAGAGTCACCTGAGTCTATTGTACCTGACTGCAACTCCCTGTGGTGCTCTGTCCTCATTCTACCAGAGGAACTTCCACAACCCTTTTAAAGGGTGTTTCTATTAAAGAAATAAGTTCAGCAACAAGCAGCACCTTTAGCCTTTGCAAGGTTTTATAGACTTGAGACTTGACCTCACTGCACCATCACTGGTCCATAGTGTCCTCAGTATGGGTTCTCATGGGACCTTCTAGATTAACAGTCAGTCATTAAGATGAGTTTATCTGCTAATAGGGGGGTCTGTATATCCCCTTACTGTGACACCAAAATGAATGTTTGAAAGACAACTTGTAGCTATTTATCCCATAACCCCTGTTGTGTAATAATATAACTGAAATCCCTCACTAGATCGCCCTCCTTGCAAGGAAGAGGTGTGATTATTTTAAATGACATGCGATGTGATTATGTGTCAATTACTTTTTTAGGGGTGGACCATGGCTCCACCTTGACACGAGTGTCACAACTGTCAGCCAGTGCTGGCTGGAGTAATGTAGAGGCATCAAAGGAGAACTTGTTTCTCATAATGCAACACCTCACTTGAGGTGTTACAGAATAAGTTACCTCGTGCAACTTAGGAGTAGAATAAGTTACTACCCTAGTAAACATGATTCTTTAAAATCGGCTTGTAATTTTTTTCTTTCTTTTCTCTAATGGTTTGGATTGCCCAATCCAATTGCCCAAATTCAATTCAAAGCAATGTGTGTCTCTGTGTACAATGTCAAACCAAGGATGTTGCCACAAACAACAAACAACACTGAAAGTGTCACCTGTAATGGTAAAAGGGTATGCATGTTCAACATGGCAGCACCTTTAAGCTGTGCTTTTACCTCTGAGCCGAGTGTACGTGTGAACAGAATTAATAAGATAGCTCCCAGTGGAATTAATAGTACAACTCAATTAAGACTTGATCAACTTGCAGATTGATTAGAAGATCAAGCGGTGTTCGTCTTATCATTCCTAATGCTAAAAAGCACTTCACTTTTAATCCAATTTGCAGCCTTTTGTCAAACACTGACCACTGCAACCAGTGTCCTTAATTAACCAGTTCAATAACAAATCTGTCCTCGATCACTTTAATTTACTTCACAACCAATGATTGTGTCAGTTGAAGATGCAAGGATCGTAAAGGATGGTACTAATTAAAATTGTGGATTGTCTCCTATTGACAGCCTTGTCAGGGAATACTAGGAAATACACTCATTTGAGAGAACATGCTAAATGTGCGCCACTAAATGTAAATGTTACACAAGAGCCTGAGGGTTTTTGACAGTGTAATTTCATGGGTAAGGCAGCCAACCTAAGTCTAGAATGACTGAATTTCAGCAGCAGACATTAATGTTGTTAAAATGCTGGTCCAGAAAATAAATGTTTGTCTATGCCGTTAACAATATCCTTAAGGATGACAAAGGCCTGGTAACTTCTCATTTAGGGTTAACTTAATGTGCATTATTTTGCTGAAATGATTGTCTTTACAGTACAATACAAAACTAGCCATCGAAATAGGAAAAACTCAATTGAATGTTGTTGATTTTTGCAACTAAACAAAGTAAACTTGACTTGACTTTGTAAGTTTACATAAGCCAATTACCAGAAAAAAATGTGGACGGCCACAACATTTATTCCCGAAGAACCTCTGTGACCCGATCAAAGGGGTGGAGGGTTGAAGTGCTTACACCAGGATCACACTAACGAAAGGCAGCAGATGAAAGGAACAGGGCCTTTGTGCTGCGGCCCATGAGGAGACGTGGGAGGGACGTTAATGTATGCCGCAGTGCCAGGACCTCCTCCAACTGTGGGTGACTAGGGAGCCACCACGTCTTTTTATCAAGGTAGTGCCGAGGTGCCAACTCCCAAGCCACCAGCACTGGAGCTGGATAATTGTCTCCCAACCTGGTTATGTACCCAGCGAACACGGCAGCCCTCCTGTCCTATTTGGTGCTCTGTCTGATTGAATGTGACATGCTGGGGAGACAAAAGAGCAGGCTAATTCAAAGTAACAAACTTCCCTGGGCAAAGTGTCAAATGCAAAGCAAGGGAGCTGCAGCTCCTCACAACATAGCCCTTTCTTTTGCTCTCTCCTTCTATGGCCTCTTTTCTGCCGCATTCTCCAAAAGATCAACTGACCTGAGATGTCAAGGTCCTGAATGTTTAATATTTCCAGCCTCATTGTACAAATTATTTTGGTCATACTGTCATGAATGTTTAACAGAAAAGAAAGAAAGGTAAAAAAGTTTCATATTGTTTTGTGTTGCACTGAGGTGAGAAGGAAAGCTATTTCTACTTTCTGAGGTATATATATGTGTGTGAAACAGTGACACAGAGGTCTGATATGTGCACTGTGTGTGCACACATTAATGTTTGTGCACCAAATCCCTAAGGACTTGGACTCCTGCATGCATTCTGTTGTTATCATAAAGTCTAAATCGTATCTTTGCCAAGGCCACTATTGAAGTTCTTAGAATAAAGCAGCATTTTAGTCTGCAGAGATTAGTCGTCCATTGGGGAAACATAGTGGACTACAAAGCAGTGCAGCCTGGGGCTGTGTGTTCACAAGGGATTCAGGCACTTCTCTTCGTTTGTTTAAGATCCCCAGAGAGAGGTTGCACATTGCATGTAACATTGTGTGCTTTTGAACACTGTTTTTCTATTTCCTCGTGGACTACTAAATAAAACACCATATTGTTAATCGAATGGAAAAAAACACTACTTAATAAGAGTTTTGAAACATGGTTCAGATTTTTTTGCAGTGGAAATTTTAAGTCCCTGAAACAGCATTAGTGCTTTTGCTTCTTCTGATTTGACTGACAAAAGAGGGGAAAAAAAGAAACTGGACCTTAGGAACGAAATTAGACCTTAGTAATGCTAATTGATTTAATGTACCCTCTTTATTATCATTCTATTGATTGAGCAGCCTGAGTTTGACACATCATGTCACAATAACGAGCTTTGTTCCCTTGTGCAGAATTGCTTCTCAAAGTGGTAAAGGAGCGCCAGGTCAAAAGCAGCACTCCGAAAAAGCCTTCTGTTTCTTCTGAGCGAATGGAAGAGTCATTTAAAAAGGTATGCCATCACTAAGTGTTCTTTGTCATCGCCAATAAAAGAAAAAAATAAAATAATAAACCAGACAGAGCCATAACTACAGCACAATCCCTCTCGGAAAATTCAGTGTGAATTTTTCACTGATCATTTAAAAGTGTTATCATTCATGGGAGAAGTTCCATTGGTCAGAGTTAAATCTTTCATCATTTCCAAGTCAGGTGGAAGTGTCAGAAGTTAGTTTCCTACTGTGAAATTGCTTCAAACAACTACAAATAACTGTAGGGATAGAGCAGAGGAAATTGTGTCATTGGGGTAAGTGATGAGATGATCTTATATAGTGATATTTCTTACTGTTCACAATCTCTCGGTTCAGTAAACCTTAGACATCATGCAATTTTGTGTTGTTCTACTTAGAAACCAACAGAAATCAAGCTGCATAGCTTAATATATGGCTCTGCTGATTGGACAAATTACTTCACGTCTGTTTCTTCCCTAATGTGACGTACATGTAAACAATGCAACTTGAGTAATAGAATGGCAGACAAAGACCTGATTAACAGTTGTCATTGAGCAAGGAATTTAACGAGTTAAGTACGACCAAGGTAGCAAATTCAGGGGATTGAAGCAACCAGTTTTTATTTAGCAATATTAAAATAATATAAGTAATATTACACATCATTATACATCAGTGGTTTCTAGTCTGTCTGTACTCTGCAGTACATTTCAAAATTTAGATGAAAGATCACAATTCAAATCATGGAGCCTATTGTGACTAAAAACATTGTGATATAATCTTTTGTCCAGATCAACCACCCCTAGGTGTCATCCAAAAATCACTAGATTATCATAATTTTTTGGATTGAAGCTGTTAGTAGATAGCACTCCCTTGTACACCCATGCTATTAGTTTATAGGTTGCCCCCCCTTCTGCTTTCAGGGCAGTGAATCATCAAGAATATGGATAGCCATCTAATTTTGTTTGAAAGGTACCAGGCTTCACCAGCGTTCAGAGTGAGAACCAAATAAAAGGGAAAAATCGCCTGGAGGCACAAACCCAGCAGGCATCCACTGTTCTCTTAAAGAGTCTCCACCAAAGATCTAACAAATAGACTAAGTGCTCCTGGTTTCTGTCTAGTTAGGGGTGATCAGGGTAAAGGGTGCCAGTCAGATGGCCATAGTTTTGCTCGGCAGAGGGTGTTGCCCCCCTCATTGGTTCAAGCATCCACACAGCGAATACACCCATTAGAAAATGTCACCACTCCATGCATGTTACCACACACAGGTTAAATGAGGGCCTTTCTCAGTCATTTCACCTATATACAATTCTCCAGAACAACAGGGCCAATTCAGATTGCATATGTTGTGTGACAAGCAATGTAGACGCAGCATATATAGGATTTCAGCATTCCTGCAGGGTTCCTAAAATGGTCTTAAATGTTCAATATATATGTGATTTGCATCTGCTTTTTGTGTTTACATTGAGTTTCTGTTAGAGTCTGTGTTGTGCTAGGAGCCAGTTGTGTGTTGATCTTAGCTGACTCCATTTCTAAGGTCTAGCTAGTGTTGCACACTGTTTCTGCAGTAGAGGTGCAGAAGAGAGGCACATATGAATCTTACATATTGAACCTTCAAAAAATCTGAATTTGAGGTCCTAAAATATCTTAAATATGATTTTCGTAGGTCTTGAAAATTTATTGGGTTTAGTGTTTGGTTGAAGCTTGTTGGAAATAATTTGAAGCCCTCTACACCTTGTACAAAGAAAATGCTCAAATTTGGGAAAAGGCATTAGAGTTGCATGGGAAGGCAGAAAATCATAAAGCTGCATAAAAAGCCACCAGCAAACACCTGCCATCACACAATATTGTTCCGTATTAACAACACCAAAGTCTGGCCCTAGCACAATATGAAATATATCTTAAATTGCATTTATAATGGTCTTAAAAAGTCTTAAATTTAAGTTTTCGAAACCTGTAGAAATCCTTTTATGTTAAAAACTATGCATATGTATGGGTAAAAATCTGACTGTGTTGTACCAGTGAGACCCTATATCTGTGGTTCCTTCAGATTGAACAGCTGGAACGGAGGATGATGTCCCTGGAGGAGGAGACGGAGAGGCTGAGGGAAGAAAAAGAGCAGTTACTTGAGGCCAATGAAGACTTGGCCCACAATTGCCGCAGACTCCAAACCTCCCTGGATCATTTGCGAACCCAGGAAGCTTTCCGTTCAGAGGCAGCCCAGGCCCAGGCCCTGGCCCAGGGGGAAAGGCATCGCAACGAGATCATGGCTCTAGAAGGCCGGCTGGCTGCCTCCCAAAAACTGGCTACCGAGCTTCATCATAAGTTGCTGAAGCTGAGACAGGAGCTGGGGATACTCAGAGCAGCCAGGGACTTCTATAGGAACCGTGCAGCAGGACCATCGCGGGTTGGTGGGATTGCTAATAACATTAGCAGCAAGGTCAAATTCAAAACAACCAGGCGCACGGGTCCGCTACACCAGCGCAGTCGCCGAACAGTCAGCCCCAATCAAGCCATCAGCTGGCAGTGCCGCAGCCCCAGTCCCTCCAAGGATGAGTGGGAGGACATGAGCGCAGATAGGTAATGATACACACACACACAGATGCACTTATTCTCACTGCCTCCCGCCTCATTATTTTTAGGTAGGTGGATTGGAGAGGGTGGGCCGGCTGAATTGTGGGGGGCCCACCAGCATCGAGGGGACAACGCGCATATGCAAAGCATAAGCAAATGGGTGATTGAATTTCATCGTCTGTCTAGTTGGTATTCAGAAGCCAAAAGAAGAATGTGAGCAAGGGTGATAGAAAGAAGGAGAGAGGAGGGGGAAACTACTGTCAGATCCTTTGAAATATCCTGGGACGCCTTGCTTGGAGCTTATTGACTGAAATTTGCATGCAAAATTAGCCACCTCTCCACACAAAGTTGAACCAATGCCAGAAAAGCCGAGGGATAAGGGGGCCGCCAAAGCCTTGATACCTTCCAGTGATGCCATTTTCATGCACTAGTCACGCTACCTCGAAATTGACAGTTTGGCAGTTTGATTTAATTTACTGGTCCTTTGCATATTCACTAACCCCCCCTTGACAGCACTAAGGATCCCCCTGCAAGTACCACACTAACCCCCCCACCCTCCACACACACACAGACACCCCCTCACCAACTATACCCATACGCACACTCATACATGCACGGAAGCAAAACCCACCCTCTTTCTAGTCATTTTGGTTATCTTGTGGCATGTCAATTCAAAAATGTGTGTGTGCGCTACCTTTATTTCCTCCAGCCTCCTCATAGCCCCCTCCCAGCACACACCCGTACACACAAACACTTCCTTTCCGTCTCACCCACCCTCCTCTCTCCTCTCCTTGCCTTAATTTAGTTAGATAAATTTTGAATGACCCTACTCGGCTCAGTACCAGATGTCTACAAGCTGTTTAACACCCTCTAAATTAAGAACCATCGACAGTAATTATTTCATGTATGTTTTATGCAAAAAAGCCACTGAGCCAACATTTATTGAGTGATGGTTGGAATGATTTGATTTCAAACACTCAGAGCTATCACGGCTATTTATTTCCCTTCACTTTCTCTCCCTGTATGCCTGTCTCTATTCACTCTCTCTTTTGCACAGTCCTACTTCTAACTCGCTATCTCCTCACCAACTAATTCATCAGACTGTAATCCACCCCAGCTCTATCCACATGAGGCCGTTTAACAGCGACTGGGTGCAGCTATGCGCTGCTTTCCTAATGCCTCTCCATGTGGCTAATAAGCAGTAGTCTAATATACGCTTTACCTGAGAGAAGGATCTAAGTGGATTTGTGAAGAAGGGGTCTAAACTGAGATGTTGTCTTATTTAAGGCACCTGTCAACTGATTTGTTACTGTAAAGCCTTCTGCGTCTCTTTTCTCGCAGGGGTCTTCTTCAGCAATATGTCTGGTAGGCAATCCCAGAAATACAGTATTTCTGCCTAAAGAGGTTTGGCCTAAATAGTGCCAAATAAAGATGTCAGACCTGTTGAGGCTACTGACAAGTCTTTGTTTTTTCCTTCTCTTTCTTGCTGCCTCTGGCCCCCTCTCTCAGGTTTTGAGCTGCTGGAGGCAGCTGACCATTTTGAGCAGATCAGCAGTTTTGTTGAATGCTGGACAGAATTAGAACAGGGGTGCCTGGAGTATTCTTATTAATCATATTGAATTTTTCTATTTGTACCAATATGTAGAAAGCATTGTTTTGATATGCACCTGATCATCTGGATAACACTACATTACAGATGGGGATTACATTTCTTAGCTATTGTGTTGTTTGTTCGTGTCTGCTGCTTGAGTTTTTGTGTATGTTTCTTCTTCTCAGGTCTCTTGCAATGAGACTACATGATTAGATACATTTTTAAAATATAAATAAATTACTGACAAGAGCAACACGAGGTTAACTACCATAGATCCCAATTCACATAGATTTCAGTCTCCAGATGTCTCATGAAGCAACTGAACACCATTCTTAGTGCTGTGAAAGTCAGGCTTTTTTTTTTTTTACCCACACCCACCCAACGTGTTAATCTGCATCCTGAACCACCCAAACCTGCAAAAACATGCCTTAATCAACCACCCAAACTTGAAACCACAAAATTTAGCCTGTTTTTCCACACATACCGAAACTCTCTGTCCACATTATCAGTTGTGATGTCAGTAGCGTAATCCAGAACTTTGTTGATAGACTAACAGAGACTGGCCTTTTCTTTTTCTTTTTTTTTCTTTTTTTTGTACCAATATAGGGCAGGGTGATCTGTCCAAAATATCATATCACAATTTTGAAATTCACAATCATGATTCCCAATTTAATTGCGTCCTATCTTCTCAATATTGTACTAGAGCTAGAAACAGACTTTAAATACACTTGGTAGCCCAGCATCATTAATGCTGCTAACGACCCATGATGCTGAGCTCCTTGTAAAATACTCTAATTACACTGGTATTTGGCCCACTTACAATGAATGTTAGTGGAGTGGGAAAGTTTAGACGGTGGCAGTTATTTATTTATTTATTTAATGATGTGACCTGAGAAGCAGATCATATGACAAATTAAGATCATCCATGGTACAAAATTATCAGATCACCCAGCCCAACAACATATTTTTTAGCCCTTTTGCCACATGAGTACCTTACACAATATCAAATGGACGCAGGTCAGAGCAGCAGAACTCCACAATTAGATCCTTAAGTTTAGATTTTGCTTCAAGTGGCTCCTTGTTCTTTATGAAGGACTGAGTTGATGGGGCTTGGTGCGGTGGGCCCCCACCATGAATGCTTTTTGACCAGGGCATAAGAGCACAGAGTAAGGGGAAGAGAAGATGGACAAGTAATCACAGTCTAAGCTATTGCACGCAATGTTTCTTTAAGTTAATTATAACGTAGTTAGAATGCTGATTTGTCACTTTTTGATCCCACCCGCCCAAACTCATGATATCACCTCTTTCTGTACTGCATGTTATATGTACATTGCACACAGACACATATTCCCTGTATCACCATGACATGCCAGCACAGCATTTTAACTATATACGTAAATCCTGGAGACAGCATACAAAGCCTGTGGATACGCTTAGAATAATTGCTGTTGAAAGATTTGCCTCATGTTAACTATAGACGTACCCCTGAAGTGTAGACAGGGGTATGCGGAGTAGTGTTTGTCCAAATTAAGTCTTTTGTGTGTCACATAATTAAAGTATGTTAAAATTAATAACAGTATTAATGTTGAATTATATTCACAGGGCAAAATTTTAGTCTTACTTAGCTGTGTCACCTGCATGTAGCACATAATTTGTCATTAAATGCATGCAGCCGTTGCCAACGTGCTGGTGATTAGTGATCTTCAGCCAGTCCCTGTGCCCCTTCCAGGCCAGGTTTAACCTGAACTAGCCCCCAGCCCTGTCATGTTCCAGTTAGATCCTCTCTCTGTGGTCTTTACCTCTGCTGCTTCTCTCAGGCCCCACCTTAATAAACCCGCCAGCGTAAATGTCACTGGCTTCCACCTTCACGTCAAAGGTCACTGTCAATAAACCTGTGTGTGTGTGTGTGTGTGTGTGTGTGTGTGTGTGTGTGTGTGTGTGTGTGTGTGTGTGTACGTGTGTGTACGTGTGT
>JAPQRN010000001.1:1102367-1135763 GCA_037367275.1 Coranthus polyacanthus
TGTGTGTGTGTGTGTGTGTGTGTGTGTGTGTGTGTGTGTGTGTGTGTGTGTGTACGTGTGTGTACGTGTGTGTGTGTGTCTCAGGAAGCCCTTACCGTGTGTCCATCAGATGCAACTTTGCTTGGCTCCGCTCAGCCGTGCCTCTCACACACGTCTGTCACACACAGAGGGCTAATGAAGGCCACAGCCGCTCTCATACATGTTGATGCATTCACCATCAGCACCAGACACTGCAGCTTTTCACTTAATTTACACCCGCATTTACACTTCCAGCTCAGAAATTGGATGGGACATTGATTTTCTGTTGGAAGGAGGGGAGGGGGTGCACATATTTTTGCTTGATGTCAACTAAATCAACCATAAAAGGTAAATTGGATTTTTGTCCAAGGGTGGTACTTTCAGAACCAGGGTTGTGGGTTCAACTTCTGGACTATGATAACCCTTGTTACCTTTGTTTACAGTGACAGTGGTGAAGAGTACTCTGACAGTCTCAACAGTGCACCTTCAAGGACGGCAACGCACAGACACCGTGTAAACAGAAAGGTCGGTTATCCCTCATCCTTTTAATTATTTTGGAATAAACTTCTCCCGTGAGACGTTAATTTTGGCGTAGCCTGTATACTTTGTTGCAGATAATTTCTCTAACAATAATGCCTTAATTAGGTTTATGTCAGTTCTTGAATAGTTAAAAAGTTTCTGTGTGCGATGTAACTGCAATATCTGCAATTTAGAATATTTCAGGATTGTTGTTCTTAGTGACTTTATTCCAGTAGTATTAGATTTCCTGAAGTTCTGAACTACCTCTCCAATGTAGAAGCACGAGTAAAATTAGTACAGTAAAATTTAACTTATTGGTTAATTTAAGTTGAAAGAACACTTCGCTATATGATATTATCAGTTAATTATGCCTTATGTATAAAAGATGAAGCATATGTTGCCAGGTTATGCTACAATTAGAAAGCATTGCCACTCTTGTGTAATTTGCAGTTGACATAACAGGAAAACTTGTAAGTTACTCCTTGGTTGTTATTTTCATGCCAGTGACAAATCGTGGCCAGAGGCTTTATGTCTCCAGGTTGTCTCTCCATCTGTCCATCCTCTTCTTGTGAAAGTGATATCTTTAGGGAAATTTGGCACTTGTCACTTGGACTAAACACATTTGAGGCTGTAATTCACAAAGTTTGTCACTAATTATGACAAAATTTCACACAAATGTGTAATAGGGTAAAATGATATGATGACATTTTATATTCAAAAGGTCAACTTCACTGTGACTTCATGGTGTTATTATCTGTCATATTCCTCTGCAAATTGTATCTAAGTAAAGACAGCATGTTTCTGACTAGTAATGATTCACTGGAACCATACGTGTCATTATTGTGATAACTTTCTTTTTGCATAAAAATGCATGTCATTAACGTCCTTCAAAGTCTTCAATAGGCGAGGCCTTTAATTCTAGTTATTGAAGAGTATATTTATGTAATATATTCTTTAATAAAATGATAGTAATAAATTAGTCGTGTTATAAGAAAAGCAACTTTTGTGGCAGATTAAGTTCTTTGAGTTGGGGAGAGGAGACATGACATTTTTTGATATTAAATGAGTATGGTAATTTATGTGTTTTGGACATATTATGCACAACACTGCAACTTGATGTGCAATATGTTTTAATTAATTTGAGCTGCCCACAGACATCATAAGGGCATAAAAATGAATATGGGCTGAATCAACCCTCTGTATAGGTACTGTTAATAGGCACCATATGGATAATGAGCGATGAGTGTTCCTGTAACTTTATTTGCATGGTTTGGTCCATGCCTTACTATGCATCTTTCCCCTTAGCTTCTGTACTCACAAGGGTTTTCCATTTTGTGTTGTCGGTGCTGCTTCTTGTCCATCTCTTCTCCACACCATGAAATCAATAGGCCTGGACCCTTGCACTTGTCCACATCAAACCGTTTCACAGCAGGACATGGCAGCTGCAAACCCCAGAGAGATATGTCCGTCAAGAAGAGAGGAAGACCTTTAAAGATAGTCTGCTTTGCCTCCTCCTCTCTCTCTCTCTCTTTCTTTTCTGGAGGACGGGAGCAAGGAAGGTAGAAGGTGGAGAGGAAGAGAAGGTTGTTGTTTTACGTGCAGACAGGGAGCTGTCAGGACCCTCACTCTTACAGTAGATCCCCTTTAGTTTCTTCACTCCTGCTCGACTAAATGTGCCCATCAGCGCCTCCCGGGCTCATTGCTATGACAGCCCCGGCCCTGCACGATGTACCATGTCACAAAGCAGAGGGGTTCATCTCTTCTATCCTCTCTGCAAAGCACCGTGTGATCAAACCTGGCACTGATCAAATCCTACCTGACCTCCATACAAAGGAAACAGGCAGAGAGGAAGGAGGGTGCAGTGGGGTTTCTTTGATGTCACTACAAACGATGGTGCAGTTGGGAGGTGTCACACATACGCACATATAAGCACAATTGGCTGTACGCTCACGCACACACATGCACACACATGTCACAGGAATGAATCAGGGCTTTTAGACAGTGATTGAACAAAGGCAGCATTTGCAAGCATCTGTCAGGAGTAATATCCAAGCTGAGAAGTGTTCAAGTAGAAGTCGGTTGAACACGCTCAGGTGAATTATTAAAGCACAGGGTGATTTGTCTTGTCGCGTTAAACAGAGCACACTCTGTGATCATAGTGTCATTATGAGCTGCGTTTCAAGAAGCGCAACATGTCAACCAGTTGTATTACATTAAACAGCTGCTTTTCATCAGTCAGACTTTTCTCCATTTTCAGTCCTACAGGTGTGCACTGATTTCAAACATAGAAACACCACCAGAAGCAGAATCTACCAGAAAACAACGTGACGTTCCGGCCCAAGGTAGCACAAGTTTTCCTATTTCACATCCATGCAAAACTACAAAAACCTAATCAACTATTAATTAAAGCAGAAAGAACATTCAATGTATGCACATGCTGTTGATCAGAAACAAGTATTTGAGAAGTTAACAAGCTTTTTTTTTTTTTAGAACTTGGCGCTCCTGAATTATTTATAAAATGAAAATGTGAATCATTCAAGTTGTTAAATATATCACAGTTTTCACTTGTGCATACACAAAGACACTTTTACATATTGCTGTTAACTCCCAACAGCAATATGACTCTAAATAGGGATTTGGAGTCTTTCTATGCACTTGTCAACTCTGAGGTGCCTGTATGTACTTCCTCCTGTTAGACAATAAACAGCATGAGCCCTGGGAACAAGGAAAGACAGGAGAGAAAAGGAGGTGGAGGAGGAAGAAGATGTTGATGAAGACCCAGCACTGCTCCTCCTCTTCTCTGCAGCAGCGCATCGAGTCCCTACAGCGTCACATTGACATACTGCGAAGTGCCAGGAAAGATGCTGTTCTTTCAGCCAGAGAGCTGCGGAGGGCCAATGAGAAAATTACGGCACAGCTCAACTCCCTCACCGAGAAACTGTGCAGCAGCAAGCAGCTCACACAGGTACAGTAACTTGGGAAAACTGGCATATAAGTAAAGAGGAGAGCCAGTTGTTAGGATGAGGAAGTTTCTTTATTTTTTTGTCTTTGTCTCTCTTTTTGTGGTTCTTTTGTACTTGCTGAGGGCTCAGAGTGCAGCAGTAGCAGGTCCTTTGCCCTTATCATGCTTAATAAGTGTGGCTGACAGGCCCACTCTCGCCTGTGGAGGTCAGCGCCGAGGAGCTGAATCTCTCTTACTTTGCCTCTGCTGTTGTCTTCTCCTGCTGAATGTTTCAACAACCTCCACAACAATCTGTGTCACTAGCACTATTTCTTCAAATTTGTGTGCTCACGTGCACAGACACACACAAGGTGACTGCTTTTCATTGGGTCCACTGCCACACACCCATTTAGTTATTTAGTACCTGCCTCCAGGTAGAAAACTCTTAGACCTGGTACAGACTATAAATAAAACACCAAGCACTTTGGCCCCTAAACAGTATCTTTCCTGTCCTTGTACACACCAACATGAACACACATATACATCCATACACAACTACAGTAACACCTTGACAGACACAGTCGTTAATCCGACAGACAGGAGACTTCTTTTCAGACATGGCTGCAGCCAGCAAAGCCCACTGGACAGCTGATTAGGTGCATCTTTCTGAGTGCCTATGTCTGTATATTTACTGTGTGGAATAGTACAGATACAGTACACCAGAGTTGTACACACAGGTCAGAGTGCAGGCCTCATATTGTTGCTACCTTGGAAGTCGCCCTTGTGCTCCCACCCAGGCATCTGACTGCCAAGGCCCGATGAGGCAGACACAGCAGTAAAGGCACACGTGTATGCACAAACACACACTCCTGTGTCAACGAGTGGACAGAACCGGGATTGTTGTCTTCCTGTTTGTTTCCACTTTCCTCCTGCAGTATTAATGCCACTCCACTGGAGAAAGTCTGCTGCAGACTGACTGGCCAAAGCCAGGTCTTGTTGCCCTCTCTGGAAAGGGCAAGAGGTGATGGACTTTGGGCTTGTTCCAGCCGGTCCTGGCCAACTCTCCAACTAAAACTCTCTGCTGGTAATTGGCTTAGGACAGCCTCCACAGGGGCCATCATGTGAGAAGTAGCATGGCAGTTTCACAGAAAGTTGTTTGTGTTGCTCTGTCTCCAAATCCTTTGGCCATTCTGTCCTTCCCTTGCCTCCTTCCTTCAATAAGTTGAATTTCCTTATTCCTTCCTTCCTTTCTTACTTTCCTTTGTGTTTTATTTATTTTGCCATTCATTCTATATCATTTGATTGAGCTTAATTTTTAAGTTTTTATTATATTAATAACTGCATTTATTAATTGCAATTTAAGTGATGTTTTCCTTCTCCACATGAATAACGTGAAAGATGAATAGAGCTGCATTATACAGGAACAATTTGCATTCTTGTACTACATGCTGACACTCATCATTAAGCCACCGTTAACCACTACCTGAATCACAGTATACACAAAGACGTCTTTTGCAGCAACAGAACATATAATGACTCTCAGACCTGAAGTTTGTGGATGCTTTCCAATTCCTCCCCAACAGTCCGTAATAAACCCGAATTAAGCCATAAGATAGCTTAGGAAGCTTTACAAAAAATTCAGGTGACAGGTGAATCATACTCTCCTATTCCTATCAAACCAAGCTCTTGGAGGAAAAAAAAGCGCTAGTTACGCTTATCAACCAAATACAGGATCATTTGGTTGCCTGGATTATCTACCTCACTCAGTCATTACTTTCCAGGCATCCATCACTTTGTGATGTACTGTGACATCCAAATTTACAGGCCTCATCTCTTCAAGTGGGGATTGTCCTGCCCTCCTCTTACATGTAATGGGCTGGGATTACAGTAGGATTAAATTGGGGTAATAGATGTAACTCTGAATTAAAAAGCTGCAGACATTTACATATGCGCACACCAACATTACTATAAGTAACAAAAAATAAAACCTAGCAGTGAAAAAAATATTTTGTTACCAGAAATGAAACTAAATAAAAACTAAACATGAACAATGCAACACACACTGAAACAAAACAGAACTGCAAATAAAATCAGCTTTGTTTTTCCTCACTTTCCTCATAATATCCAAAAAACTAATTAAAAACTAAGCTAAAAATAGTAAATTCCTAAAAAAACTGAAAGTACTTGTGCACTCATAAAACTAAACTGAAATCAAAAACCAACCTAAAAGACTCAATAAAGTAAAAACTAATGAAAATGTCCAAACTATAATAACTCGTTATCATAGTACACATGTCACATAAATAAGTATATGGTCTGTAGTTATATAAAAAATATTTTTAAAATTATTGAGGATCTCTGGTTCAGTAACACATTACACTTCTCTTTCTCTTGGTTGATTTATGTTGACAAATTCTGTCTGGTTATTGCATGCATGCATGTGTGACATGCACTCGTACACACAGTGGTGTGCGACTGATCCAGCAGGCTCTGTTTCCTTATTTATCCTGTTAATGATTGGGTATCACTTTGGTATCAGCATCAGTAAGACCACTACTCAGAGGAAAGAGAGATGGCTGTTCTCTCTCGCAGCCTAATGGACCCACATTATTCAGTCCATGTAAGTGTCATCTCACCATGGCTGAAAATGGTCTGTGAAATCAAAGCCTGTCTTACAGGAAGTGTCATCAATGCCACTATTAATTCGTGCACCGCTGCCACTGCAGCTGTGGACCTCCTTTTCATTCTCTACACCTCCCTCTCTCTCTATCAATCCTACTTGTCTCTCTCCACCTCCCCGGGGATTTGGCATGTGCGTCTTCAACGGAGCAGAGGAAACCTAAAACAAGAGGGATTCTATTAAAAGGTGTCAGCCAGCAACCAGATATCAATAACCTCCGTGCATGTAGAGCAGAGACCAAACCCCTGGGAATCTGCGGTTTCACTTGGGTGTGTGTATGTGTGCATCGCAGCATTTACCCCCATGTGAGCAGCATACATCTTCATGTATCATGTCTCCTATTTGTGCCATTAAGCGTACTTGATGTTTGATATGATACCAGAACCAGATCAACTAATTGTGGCAGTATTGAACCAAACTTACAGACATGTTTCTGCCTTATATTTTCTTAATAAGCAAGCAAAGAGTTTTTTTTGAGCTTCACCACACACATGTGGTTAAAAGTGTTCACCTCATGCTTCTGTTTAGAATCATTGATATACTGTACATTGTACGTGATCAGCTAGTGCCATTATCGTTCATCACTCTACACAACCACTCACCAAATGCTGAACTCCCTTTGTCCCAAAGTGCTCTCTCATTCTGCAGGATGGCTTTATTATGCATGCCAATCACAGTTAGAATTAGGCCCTATTGACCAGGCAACAGCATCATCTGTCTCCTAATTAGCATAAAAAAGGAGTTTTATCACAGACAAGATATTAAAGTACAGCCTGCAGCTCTCCCGTTGTTAACATATGCTGTATTTCGAGCACATTGTGTTTACCTTGTCTCTGTGTTTATCGTGTTCACATAATGGGAATTTCACATAAATATATTATGTTCATGTAGCAATATATAATTTTTCTAAGTACTTCTTAACTCTCACCATCCCATAACACAAACAGGTTTCCATGGTTTAATATTTGGTAGACACACAACTTTTGTTTTGAGTTGCGGTGTCACTAGTTGCCTAGCCCACCAATTCTGTCTGTCGGTCAATCTGCAGAAGCTGACCTCTGACCTGACAGGTGTGGAGCAACAGAAAAAGGTTCTGGAGTTGGAGCTGGAGCAGTGGAGGCAGATCACGTTTCCCCAGCAAACTGTACCAGTACCAACAACAGCACCAGTAAACACAGAGTGCTCGTCCTGCCAGGGCAGAACCATGCCCACCCCAGCTGACCCTGCCCCCCAGGCCCTGGAGGCTGAGGTGAAACAACTTCAAGCAAAACTTAAGGTTAGTGGTTGTAAGTTAGGGGTAGAGCTCCATGGGTTATGAATTACCCTTATTCTTTGTCTTATCATACACGGCTTATGAGTAAAATCTTTTGATAGGATGATGGTATTAAGGAATGTGTTCATTTCCAATTTTGTCCAGTTTATAACAAGCTAATAAGGGCATTAATTCTACTTTGTCCCAGGAAAACTTTTTTTTTTGCTTTCTTTTGATGAGAATGAAAATTATGTGAATTATGCTATTGCCTTTGCATTCACTAGATCTCAACTCAGCTGAACACCTATGGGAGATTTTGTGACTAATATGTTAGACAGTGCCATTATCAAAACACCAAGTTCGACAGTGTCTTTTGGAAGAATGGTGTTCGTCCCTCCTGTAGAGTTCACAGTCTTATCAAATCAATGCTAAGGAGAACTGAAGCTCTTCTGGCAGCATGTGCTGACACCTTACTAACACAGTTTTTACACCAAAAACACATCTGGGTTATCTGTTTCTTTTTTAAAAAAACCCACCAAAAATAGATGATTGACACCTTTCACACTGCTAGTAGACAAGTTTGTCTTTCTATTTTTTGTATTCAGTGCTTCACATTCAATGTCACACACACACATAAAGTAAAAACAGTAAAAAGGATCATGGAGGCTAGTGACAATGTTATGGTGGCTCTTACTTCAGTTCCTCTTTAAATCTGAACAACTGACCGATTTTTTTGACTGCTGCTTGAACAGAGATGGATGGAATTTGCGGCTGGTGACACATGCCATAGAGTGAAAAATAGCAGGTACACCCAGGTGTCCTGTTTCCAACACTGCTGATCAGAGCTTGAGCCAATAAATACTGATGACTACTGCAGTCATTTGAACCGGGAATGAATGCTAATTGTACTCGATTGTACCCTTTCACACCTAACACAAAAGTCAGACGTTAGTGGGTCTTTTGTCCAATATGAAAGGGGAATCAAACGCCTGTCCATATATTGTGGTACATCAGGCACATCTGTGAACTGAAGTGAGAAAATGTATAAATGTTACACATTCTAGGTTCTTTTTCTGTTGCCTTTTTTATAGGAGTTATGCAGTGCAACCCAGCTGAGCAGGTTGGAACATACCGTACACATACATTCGTTTTTTAAAACATTTCACTGATGTTTTATTAAACATCAATATTTCTGAGTCACTTTAACATCTCTCTGGTTGGAACAGCCCCCAGTCCTTGAGAAGTTTAGAAACTCTGTCAAGGATTTACTTTCAAATCATGCAGCATAAATAACAAATTCTTGAGCCTTTCAATTTACACTTAAGATCACCTGAAATTGCATGTGATTTCGACATGAATTTGCATTTCTTATCATTTGATCTTATTACCGAGTACCTGTCAGAAAGATGAGAAATGGGTTATAACAGCAGAGACGTGCCGTACATCATAGGGAATGAGGTGTGAGTGGTACCACTGTATTATCACCCTCTCCGCAGCCAGCTCGTCACTGTCACCAAGCAGATTGCTGATGTCGTTACACACAGCAGAGGAAGTCATGTCAGGTGACAGCAAACGGGATGCACCGTGGGGGTGCACATTCTGAGTGAGCGCATTGTCAAAAGCTGGTACGGGTACATTTCCCACCAGAGACACAGGGCTCTTTAAACCAAAGTATCATGCACATTCAAATATCTATCAGTCTTATGATCTGAAACCAAACTGTCACCATGAGCCACATGTCTCTGTTCCTTAGAAAGAAAGGATTACAATACCAAAGTGATGTAGTTTATAAAAATGACATCTAAGTATCTCAGCTGGCTCCAATACATTGAAAATATTGCAACCACCAGTAGCTACCAAATGTTAATACTCAAACAGTAGTGGATTTTTAAAGGCGATATAATAATGATAGCTTATAGAAGGAAAAAGCTGATTAATTCGCCAATATCATCGCCACCCTGAAAAAAATTCAAAGTCTATGTCATAAATACCTAATTGAATCAATCAATGAATAAATAAATCTGGATCAACATCAAAGTCAGTGTCATTAATCAAAAAATTTGGAACTGCCCATCAAACAAACTCTGAGCGATTGGAGATGCAATTTATTTTTTGAGGTATTATCTTCCCTCAAATTCAGTAATTCTACTTGAGAAGCCTGATATTAGGCATAGGCCGCTATTGGAGCCAAGTCAAAAATATCCTGTAAATATCTGCACTGATTTCTCAGCTAAGTAATCCGTCTATTTCTAGTTAATAAATTCTATTTTACAGAACATTTATGGTTAAGCAATAGGTATGAGGCTGACTCCTAGGCTGTTTTGTGATAATGCAGGGATAAATGAGATGAAAAAGACAAGATATAAATGCAAGTAATTTTATGAATAATAAAGTGTGTACTGCAGATTTTTAAAAATTGTGTAGGTCTTTAGAAATGTATATCTTTCAAATACATTACCCATTCAAATATATTCAGTAGTAAAGTTCCATAAATTGTTATTTTTCTTAATTACTCCCTTATCTGTTCCACTTTGAGATATACTGCTTTCCTCTTAACCTCTTTTAGCACCTTCCACCCTCCTGCTGTAACTATAATGAGGAGGCATGCTGTGCCTGACCTGTCATCAGCCATGTCGTGAAAACCATCCCCACCCCCTTATTGCACTCACTCAAACACATTAACAAACACACACTGTGTGCCCTCCCCCCAGAGTGCAAGTTCAGAGGTCACAAGGCAGGTGGCGTCTAACAAAGCCCTGCGAGGCCAACTCCAGGAGAAGGAGGACAAGCTCCGGCAGCTGCAGGACAAGTTAGTCTTGCACCTTTCTCTTTATCAGTATTAGTTGTTTCTCTTTGTGTGTTTTTTCTTTTCTCTATAATAGAGCTCTTTCTCCTACCGCCTTCCTTCTGCACTCCTGTCTGTCTTTGTCTATCCATCTCTCTCTGTCTCTATCTGCATGCTTGCACATTCACTGCACCTCTCATCTGCAGTGTTTGATTCCACCATGTGGCAGCACTCAGTCTGCTGCACTCCGCTCATGCATGTTCCTCTTCCAAGTGAATTATCTGTGAAATTATGCATGTTCTCATAAGCAAGCGAATAAGAACAAGTAAAAGAATTGGTGTGTTCATGTGGGTGTCTTGTGTGTCATGTAGTGTAGTGTTTCTTATGTGGGTAGCTGATGTGGAGTGCTGATCAAAGCAGTGTATTGATTGTTTCTGTGCCGCAGGAGGGACCAGTTTGGCCCATGACACCAAAACCCACACAGTATCACTCTGGCCTGTGGGCCACATAGCCCTAATGAGTTACATGGTTCACCTACTGGAGCACTGGGTGCATTACATAGTCAGGATGTATAGCTATAAACAATTCACTCAGGAAAAGTGTTGAGATTTGAACAGTGTTGTGAAAGGCATATATCATCATTCTACATTAGAATTTCATCTTTGAACTGAGAGAAAGGTACAAAGAACAACTTGGCTTTCCTCCCTCTCATTCTCTTTGTCTAGTATGCTGTGTCCTCTGCCTGCCTTTCTCAATAATGCATACAGGGCATGTGTACAATCACAGTGGGTATGTGTTTGTGTGTGACCAAAGTGCAGCGGATCACAGCCAGAAAGAGTGAACATCCCTCAGCTGAGGTACTACGACAGCCTCAGCCTCTCCTCAGACTCTTGTCACACACTCGCCCACTCACTTGCACACACACACGTGTAACTTGCCATCTCTTCTAGCACTACCGCTCCATTTGCCTCCATGGAGGGACCCCTTCTCAGAATGAAAGACATGTCTAGACGTCTCTGAAATATACATCTCAGCACACACACAGGGAGCAAGGCTGCTTCGCCTTAAAGAAGAGAAGGGGGAAAAAAAGAAATGAATTTCAAAGTACACCGGCATGTCCTCAGTCAATATCCGGCACTATGGCCCTGCCTTATTTATGAAGCAGCTTCTTTCATCTTTAGCCCTGTTGTCTATCAGCCACATGAAACATCCACCCGCACTTCATTCTTAACAACATACACAGAAATGTGCACTCTCGCCTTCTCTCACGCACACACACTTCAGACCACTGACTGTTATCATTATAATACACGCATGTTTGATGAACAATATTGCCAACAAGCGCAGAACAAAGGGAACAAATGTAAGAGTGATGGGGATATAGTTTGAGGCTCTCCTTCTCTCTTTTCCACTAACACTCATAAATAGAGATCACACGTTCCAGCAGAAACACCGTATATCCTTCATTCTTTTTTATCCTCTATTCTTTTTGGGGTGCAGGAGAAGAGAACATCTAAAATAAATGTTGTCGATCTAATTGCCATTAGCATTGGGGCAGAGGGAGCTGCTGCTGGGGCTCTTATTGCTGCTCTCTGTCTTTAGGTCAACACCAGACAGTCATCTGAAAGGTTCAATATGGGTTTTCTCATTAATGGCCAAATCCATGGGGTAACCAGCCTGCACTGCTTCCTCCCCCCCAAAGTCCCTAGGCTAGACTCTCTCATTTAATTTAATGTCACTCCAATAGGACAAGCTCACATTTATTTAGCCAGTCTGCCCTCAAGCACTCATCCACCTAGGGAGACAGGGACATTTACTTACACGATAGCATTTGCTCTGGTGTTGCGTCATTTGTTTATTTAAAACACACAAGCCATGAGCTAAGAGATCCACTACATCTTTGAAATTAAAAAAAACTGCAAAAACCATTTTAATTAACTGCATCCTTATGATCTTTATTCTATTTGTTCCAATTCCCCACGGTACAGACAACCATGAAAAATGCCTCATATTTGCCTTTTATGAAAACAGAATAAAACATGCTAACATACTGCACCCATTTAAAATATGGTCTCACTATAATACGGCTCTGTAGAATGCTGGAATATTAAACATGTCAATACAGCAGGTTATTAAATAGGAGATGACACGTGTTTGCAACAGAAATGAACAGAGACCATGCCTCTCTTTAGATAAGTATTATTAGCACAGTACAGCAGCAGCAAACATTTTTAGATTCCCCGGCATTCCCTTCGTAATCAGTCTTTTCCGAACCCCCCAAAGTCCCCCTGCCGATGTGTTTTTATATGTGACTATGTAACGCTGAACTGGAAATAATGAACATTTAAATACTAGATTAGTCTTTCAAGTTGTGTCACTGCTGATTCAAAATGCAGTTTGTCAAAAAGGACTCCCCAGTCACACTTAGAGCAGCATTCCCCACCAGAGCACTTGTTCTAATATATGCCAGTTAGAATTATATATGCATCCTTATTTCACCCCCCTCCAGTTACCCAAACAGCATGCCAGTGTATTTAGATGTCATAATGAGCTGTCATGCCTGATGCACTGCATGGGGACACTGTGCCTGCTCGCCAGCTTTGCACGTGTGTGTGTGTCTGTGTGTGTGTGTGTGTGTGTGTCTGCCTGCCTCTGTATCTCTGTGTAGATGCTGAATATGAGAGTGTGTTGTGTATTTAATTATTTCCAGAACGACCCACGTAGAGCGAGATGTGAACATGAAAAGGCAGCTGGTGGAGGATCTGAAGACGAGGCTGAAGTTCCTGCAGGAAATGGAGAAAAGTTACCGTGGCCAGGTGGAGGAGCTGGAAAAGAAGGTGCCATCCAGTTTGTTTGATGACACAATAAGTAAACCCTACAAAAAGCAAGCTACATTTCTTAAATATAACCCAACTGTCTTATATTAATCAAAAAATAAATCTGCCACTCGGATAAGTAAATTAAGCAAAGGAACAAAAAAATGACAAAAATGTAAGTGTGCTTATTGCAAGCAACAAAAACACACGTATTTAAGATAGACTTAATATTCTTAAACTGAGAATTAGTGCAAGTGGTCTCACTCTTAAAATAAAGAAAACAATCTTGTGCCTCTCCTGGGATAATATGCAAACCAATGTTGTAGCCTGTTGCTGGTTAAATCTAGCTCATTATCCACTAGAATATCTTATTAAGACAAAGTTAGATATATTTTCTTTAAATGAGATTACGTCACTAATGAAAAACATGCTTGACGTGATTATTTTTCTTTTTAGCAAAAAAATAACTCGTTTCCCAGTAACAAGGCTTTTTTACTTTATATATATGCGTTTTTTGCAGTTATATGATGGTGCTCAGAGGTAAATTTGATTACAGCATCATCTGTAAGGGAGAAATACTGTACCGCTACCCCTTTTAACCTCTGTTTTACCTTCCTGTTTCCCCTTTATTCATTGAAGGTGAAGACTTTGTCAGAGGAGGCCACCAACCGGAAGTCCCTTATCGAATCTCTAAAGAGAAGACTGAATGTGGCAACCACAGAGAAGAGCCAGTTTGAGACCTCATGTACAAAACTGAAGGAGGACCTGGGAAAAAAGGTGGGATACAGACACACTGCAGTTTTTTTGACATATTAAATGTTGTACCTACGCACACTTTGTAACTTAAGTTGTTCTACAAAACACCATCTTGGATATTCTAGGCAGTAAGTGCAGTTCAGAAACTGACCCGTATAATGAATTAGTACCTGTACCTGTGCACTTTCAAAGTATACAGGATTGTTTAGAAATAAATAATTAGGACATTTAAAAACTGTAGCTATATATACATTCAGTGAGATGCCGAAGATGGATGATATGTTTGTGCATACTAGGATGGCATGATAAACATCCTGTTGAAAAGCAAAGCATCTGAAAAATGTTAAAATCTTCTAATTGCCATAAATTTACAAACCTATGTGGAATTGAATGAAACACTGCTTTCAATTCTGTTTTTTTTTTGTCTGTACAGGAGCAGCGCATCCATGCCTTACAGGCCCATGTAGGAGCCAGTGAGCAGGCTTTAGCTGCACTGGAACAGACAGCTACTGAGCAAATGGAGGGGTTGACCCAGCAGAGCTCCCATGCCTTGGACAGGGTTCAGAGGCAGTTAGGTCAGGCCTACTCCCAGCTGGAGCAGCTTCATTCTTTTATCAAGGTATGTTTTTTAAAAGAGCAAAACAAGGGCTTATAAGAAATGAATCTGTAGTTGTCATAAACCAGACTCCACCAATATTTTCACCTATTAATTGTATCAGCATTGTGTGTAAGGACACCAGCAGGGTTAACTCTATATATAGGTGACACCTGCTCTCAGGGTTGAAGCTGGACCCTCTTTTTCCATTTGTGGAGAAAGTTGTTGAAGTACTTATGATCCCCATCTAAGCAGGTCTGTAGTTCCATTTTCCCAAAAGAGCAACAGGCTCAGAGACTGACTGACAGCAGAGACTCTGAAATTAGTAAATGGGCACTAGGAGGCATGAGATACTGCAGCACCTCTGGACACAGAAGTAAAAAAGTGTTCTTTTTGTTTTTTTGTACAGAGGTTATTGAGGTAGTAAAAGCTCTGCACTGTGCTCTGTGTCATGCTGAAAACTGCAAAGTATTGTTGGTCTTAGTTGACACATCACTTCAATGTTTCATGAGGGTCAGAGTACGAGGGATATCTTGTGTGACATACTGGAAACAACCATAAAACAGCAGTGAAAGCTGAGTCTGTAATTCAAGGAATGGAGACGTGTTCACCATCCAATGACCTCAGGGTTGTACCACTGTTTTTGCTGATGATGTAAATCTATTGTCTTTTTTGGACAACGGTTTGTGGTACATTCTTAGGATAAGAGTCAGCATCTCTATCTCTAAGGTCATGGTTCAAGATTTTGTCCCCTTCAGGACGTAATGGAAGATGTTGCCCCAAGGGAAGCAGTTCAACATGTTGGTGTGATGTTGAAGAAGTTGAGACAGAAATTGAGGAAAAGGTGAATTAACGTGGTGTCAGCAATAATGCATATATTTATCGCAATGTTGCAAAGAGGAGACAGGAGACAGCTCAGCCTAAAGGTGAAGCTCTCGATTTACTTGGCAACAATCCTCATTTCATTACCAAATATGTCATGAACTCTTACCAGAAGCGTATCCAGAAGAAGCTTTGATTATGAATTTATTTATTTATTTGATAGGAAAGACACACTTTAAAGGTTCAGTGTGTAAGATGTAGTGGCCTCTAGAGGCGAAATTGCAGATTACAACCAATGGATTATCCCTTGCCGCACCCTTCCCTATGGTGGGTGGGGAAAATATGTCGTGAAAGGTCTATGTTAGAGCCAGTATTTGGTTTGTCTGTTCTGGTTCTTTTTTTATTAAGGGGATATTAACTCGGGTCCACACACAAACATAGAAGGTGCAGTAATCGATCTTAACACTAGATGCCAAAAATGGCGGACTCCATGTAGTAGACCTGCTCCTTCTGTAGATATAAACAATTCATATTTTACACTAATGAAAACATAATTCTAAATATTTCATTTCTGCAATTAGATCCCCCTTAATCACAAACCTAAGCTTTAACATATACAGTATAATCAAAATGCAGTATATAGTTTACATTCTCATAAAACTACAGCACATTACAGATATAATAGTGCAATAAAATCAGAGTAGGACCATGGCTTATGATCCAGGCATCTGCTGGGGCTCACAGACCCATTCCCGGATCGAAAACACACTGCACATCCTAACTGGACTGCAAAGCCTCTGGAGCAGTTTGGGAATGTGGCAGAGGAGAATGACATCTGGGCTACATTAGTTAGACTGCAGCCATCTTGACCTGGCCTAAAATAAGGGTCAGAAGGTAAAGTGTATGGATAGAATTGTAACTATTTGTGTATGCATCATTATGCATGTGCATTTTTTTAATAATGTATAAGGCGATGCAGGCCACCACTGTTAGAATACTGTGCACCCAGAGGGAATGGGCACTATTGTCTTAGTGCAGAGCTAATCCATCACCTTGAGGTGTGTTAGTATCAGTCTGTGTGTGTCTGGCAGAGACTGATAAAGACTGTCCATCAACTCAGCCCAGCTGACACCTGTCTATCAATGAAGGAAATAGTTTGGCAGAGATAGATCGTGTTTTCGCACACACACATGAATCAAGTGGAAATAATGGACAAACTACAGTGGCATTTTTCAATTATTTTTCTCCTTGCAAGCCAGAAATATAATAAATTACTGTAAAAATGTTTGTCCTGCTCACTTGCATCAGAGGATAATTAGAGGTGGATAGGACTTATTTTATCTTCAGCTTCTCTCACCTTAAACTAAACCTCTTTTTCTTTTTTTTAGCAAATTTGCTGCCTATACACACATCAAAATATGGGGACGACAAATGTGCATGCAATCCATATGCAACCTTAAAGTAGAAGTTTCATTAGAAATACAAGCACACATGTATAGACGTGCATAGAAATACAGTTCACACTTGTATTGCTCTTCTCCTCCATTCCCATAACCCTAGGCTGGTGGGGCCATTGTGTTGTTGTTGAGGATTCACATCATTGTTTGTCTCCCCCTGGCTCCTGTGATCCCCTATAAGAACACCAAGCCCTTTGATTGGACTGCCTGACGTCCGGAGGAGATTTACTCTTGTCATGTATTGATCAGGACCGGAGGGCTCTGCATGTGTGTGTGTGTGTGTGTGTGTGTGAGTGTGTATAGATGTGTGTGTGTGTGTGTGTGTGTGTGTGTCTTTATGAGCTTGTTTTTTTTTGTTCTTTGTGCCTGTATGTGTTGTGGGTGTGTGTATTTGTGTGTGGAGATTTTATATTGTGTGCCAGCAAACCCTTTTGGCCCCTGCACACGCCCCAGGCTGTAAGCACTGCTGTTGAACTGCTAAACAGTGGCCCTGCATGTAGTGACTACTCCAAATGCACACACACACACACACACACACACACACACCCTGAATATTTTGGCTTGTCATCCCTGCTGAAAAGATCCTGCACGGTTTGTGTAATGTCTTTTCTTTTTCGGGAGTATATGTATGTTTCCATTACTTTAAATAGGGCTAGAAAATACAGTTCCCTACAACTATGACATAACACCACTTACTTTTAATTACCATATGCAACTTTAATATATTTGTTGTGTAAAAGGTGCTAAACAACAATAAACATCTTTCTCAGGTTTGTAGGTTAGATGGAAAACAGTAAATAGCAATTACTTTTTTAGTCATGTTTTAGTTTTAGTCATGGATGTCTAAGCAACACAAAATTGCAGCATTTACCCCTCCCACATTGCTCCTTATGTTTTTGAACGGCCCTTTGTGTCCTCATGTGTGTGAAGAGGTTCAGAGGTTGCTAGTTATTAAAGAGGATATCTTTTAGTTGCTCATTTGATCCCCATCTCCATGCCCTAATCCTCGTCCTGTCTAAATTGGCCCTCTGGCTATAGTGATTGTGCTACCAGGCAGGCTAAGAGCTCTTAACAAACACACATGTACACACACACACACACATAACACCTTCTGTATATGCATTTGAAAAGCTGGCATCTGTGTGTTCTTAAGTGTGTACTTGCGTGCATGCATACTCCCCTTCATTTGTCTCTCCCAGGGCTGAGAATGAGTGATAAATTCACCCCTTAATCTCTTTCTGGATTATTCCACATGCAGGGTTTAGGTCAATTGAATGTAACCCTTGACTGGTGACAGTGAATATCTATTAGGCTATAAATACAAGAATGGGCTCTCTGACTGTTAGTTAATGAGCTGTGTATTCCTTCGGGGTAAACACAGCTCTCAGATCACCAAAAAGAGCTGAAGTTGTCCTCCTTTATCAGGAAATGGACAATGGTTGTGATTTCTGCTTATCTTCTTTTAATCAGTGCTATTCTACTTACATTAAATGTACACTGAAGTAGTTGGCCACCTGTGAAAATGGTTATGCAGTGCTAGCAAGATGAAATTAATCGAGCTGAATTAAGCTGCGGTCACACTTCCTATAGTCTAGAAGTCGTTAAGTCAAAAAGCAACTGGGCCCGCTGAGTTGCATGACTAAGAACTTTTATGAACAGTTTATACTTTGGTTGATTATATTCTAACAAAGACCGAGGCCTAATCCTAATTCCACCCCACCCCTTGGCCCTACCCCTCTGTTTTACATGCTCACATCTAGGTAGAGCGTCTCTCCAAATGGTAGTGATAGAAGACATTCCTAGAACGCTTTATGAACGGACACAGTCATGGATTACAGTGAAGGGAAAGAAGCCAATAGATGTAAATATCTTTGCAAAGAACCATACAAAAATTCTAAAATCTATTGGAATATCTTTAGTTTAATATTGATTCAGTGGTTAATGCAACTGGATCATTATAACAGGCGTTTCAGAAAAAAGGAACTCTACTGACAATGTCAGTAGAACGTCTTGTAAAAAATGATTTGTGAGTGACAGTAGTTATTTCCGTGTCCCCTGTATGAAGCTTGAAAAATAATCAAGGAGCAAATCTGATGGCCTTCCCTACGCATCAGATGTCAGTGCAAGGCAGACATTACTCTGGGCAGAACTACACTGTGTGAAGCGTGAACATGCTTCCAGGCTGTTGTCAATATATTCATCTGTCTTGTTCTTTCCTGCAAATTTGGTCATATCCAGTATGTCATGGTCATATTATATAATACTTGATAATGGTAGCAACATCTCATCCACACTCCACATGGCACAAATGAAGGCAACACAAACAAACATGGAGGAGAGTGAACAGGACACAGGACAAAGTCATTCTGAACGGGAATTGTTTGTATAGAAGTTCCAAATAAAAGTAGAAAATATAAAAATCTAAATCAAATGTGACAGTGTGTTAAAGTGATTTGAACCATTCCTTAATTGATTTTACATAACACTATGTTGCACACATATCAATACTGTGATAGAACTATTATTGTGACTATATCACCCAGTCCTATCATCTACTGTTTTAGGAAAAAAGCCCAGAACGGACAAATCAAACACTGGCTCTGGAGAGGGCCTTTTGTGTTTTTAGCGGCCACCGTAGGGGAGAGTGTGGCAAGGGCTATGAAGTTGGTTGAAATCTGCAACCTCACTACTAGATGCCACTTAATATGAAAACCTGAATCTTTAATACAACAAATGTACTGCACTATAGTACTAAACTGTTAAAACCATGTTCCAACATTCCTACGGGTGGTGTCCCATTTCCCAGGTAAGGATTTCAACCCCTGCCCCTTGGAGATCTGTTTTAAGTCTGTGTTCAGTCTGCAATTAGTAGATCTATATAACACTGTTTTTATAATATATTACATTGTTTTGGGTTTCCTACATCTCTCCTTTGGATGTCTTAATGTTTGAGCTTTTTCTGTTTATATTTAATGCTAATAGACAAATAGCAACTCTGTAGTGTCACTATATTCTTGAAACTACACGGTCAGCTGCATGACTTCAACTACACACTCCTGTGAGAACCTCCACTGGCTTTGTACGCTGCACCTGGTCCACCTGTGTGAAATTAAGAGTGGAGATGTTTGCAGCTATTCAACATTGTTCATGTGTGATTACCCTACTTACCGTAATGCACTTGAGTGTTTTCATATGTCTCTGTATATGTGCACATTCCGTACTTCTTGCTTGCTTGGTTATATTGTGTACTGTCCAGCAGCAAGTTGTACTTTGTTTTCTTTTTTTTTTGTTTTGTTTTGTGTACTGCCAGTTCTCCTGTCTCTAGCTTTCCCTCATCTGACCATCTATTCCAAGGTCAGCTTTTCAGCAGGCTTACAAGGGAATGATACAGAAGATTATTGCCTCGATCAATAAGCTCAAAATGAAGCAAAGGGGAGTTTACTTTATTGACTTTCTCGTGTACAGTGGCAGTTTTAACATTTAATTGTCTCTCTGTATTTAGAGCAAACTCCCATTTAGTGCCCGTCAACTGTGCCATCCCAGGCCTTCCTTGTCTCACTTGCCATTCACTCGGGCACCATTTGAAACAGGCCCTCGTAGCTTAATTATTAACAGTGTTATGCTGCCCTGTTGTACTGTGAGACATTCAGAAAGCAAATAAATAAATGAATGGCTGTATTTTCAGTAGCTCTCTGTCTTGCTCTCTCTGATGCATGATTCTCTGTCTGTGGAGATTTTAGCAAAACTTGGGGTGCGTTTGATATCAAAGCTGTGTTCCCTCAGCTTTCAATCGACGGGGCAACAAACCCTCAGGTCCACATTCCTACAAGGGAGCGTGAGGTGAAACCGAAGAGAATCTGAGTGTGTCAAACTCAATATTCCTCCATAATGTACTAGGCCTCTCTGGCGCATGCTTGATCAATTTCATTTATTCATCTGCCAGGCAGAGCTATCCCTCTTGTTTTTCTATATCCATTTCATCATCCTCTTCTTTTTTTTATTCCTTCTTCTCCTCCGCCTTCAGGCCCTGGCCAGTGAAATACTTTTAGACGTTCATGAGGTCAAGCAGCAGTTGATGAAGAAGAGGAGGTTGAGGCAGGCCAACGCAGTGGCAGCAAAGGGCGGCCTCTCAGCCAAGTCTATGATCAAAGCCAAGTCCATAGCTGCCTCCATCCTCAATATGTCAGAGAATGATCTTGCAGACATAATGGACACCGACCAGGTAAGGCCAAGGGACAGCATTTTACACAAAAGCTAACTTTAGGATCTCTATCAAGTTTAGATTCTGCCCACAGCACTCAACATACCTTTAATAGATTTTTTACACTGTAAAATTTCTAAACATCCACAAGTTTTCAGGGCTTTTGACTCAGTAATTACACGAGAGGAATGGGAAAGACATTATTTTATCAATGTTGACTTAATGCTTTGGGCATAATTGTCTATTGAGACTAAATGAGTGGCAGGGAGCAACAGCAACTTTGGCCTTTCCTCTGGGAACAGATAGATTGGTGGTCAGTTTAGAAGGAAGGAAGTGATGAGACACATAAGCCTCCTGCTTTTTGTACATTTTACCTGTAGCTAACAGTATTTAGCCTTGCTGGAAATCTCTGCCTCCATCTGACCTTCTGTTATTGATGACTAGATAGATGTTGGCAAGTAAGAAAGGGTCAATATAAAGTAATGTTTTTTAAAGGTGAACCACACACCCAGGTACGCCACTAATAAGTTGGGAAGTTACAGCATATCATAGAAGGATGTGGCTCTATTGTTAAAGCAGTGTTCTCGCTCAAGACAAGATCAAAAACCTGTCAACCCCCACAGCTCATGTCAACTTGATATAAGATTTAATAAGACACAAGTTGAATAAGTACAACTTCTTTCTTTCTGGTGTTTCAGTGGAAATGAAAATCCCTTCTACAGGCTGCTATTGTTCGCTCGCAAAAGTCTGAGTTTCACACTCTTTTTCCAACTTGGTGGGCCCTTCTCCACCATAGATCATACCTAGCCATGTCATCAATTAGCAGCTCCATGTTACAATCATCCTCCCATCCCTGGGGACTTCCCCCTATCTATCACAAGATGAGAGAAGGTGCACCAGGCACTTACTCACACTTGAAACCAATTTTAGCCCTTTGCAGCCCAGCTCCACCCAGGAGATGACAGGGCACAGTTTCTCACTTGACAAAAAGTCCCCTTCATCAGAGCTGAAACATCTGTGGGTAAAATCACTTTCTTCTTCACACCACTCGTTTCTCCCGCTGTATTAATAGTGGTTAATGGTGGACTGTTCAGTTCCCTAACATGGTAGGTTAAGTTTTTCCTTTTTTGTTAATTGGACAGCCATAGATCATTGGAGGCCCACCAGAGAATTGTAAATGTAGTGTTAGACTCTGAGGTTGACAGCTGAGATATGTTTAAAACAGATCCCAAGGGAAATGATTTATGTCTGTGTCTGTAAGTGGGTGTCAGTGACTGTTTAGATGCACAGAATATTCTGTCTTTTGCCCTTATTCACCAAAAGAAATGGTCCTACTAAGCTCGTTACATGTCTAATGACAATTAATATTCCACTAATATTCCAGTTTACATGCAGCCGTGCAAACTCTGCTGTGTCATTTATTATGCCAACATATGGAAAGATGGCGGGAGTTACTCGTGCCATTTTGCACCACTGCATTAAAATAGTATTTTTTCACAGTTTTCCACTGGTGGCGAAACTTGTTTGACATTTGCACAAATCCATTTCATAATGTTTAATAGTGGTTGTGTTTGTCCTACCAACCAGAAATGTGGGCTTTTCTTTTGGCTGTGCATCTCAACGCCAGCCTCGCAAACTGTTGTCTAGTTGATTTATATACACACAACAGAGCTGACTGTAAAAGAGATTGTGTTTCGCAAATTGCAGTAAAAACCCCAGTTGAGATGCATATTCCAAATGTGCTCTATACATGTCCAAGGAATGGGCCTAAAACTCAAATAATTTCCCACGTCTTACTCGGAAAATGCTTCTCTCAGAAAAAGGCCTAATCTGGAACATCCAAACAGAATATGTAGTTTACATTACCTGTGCCAAATGTGGAATATTGTCATAATTGGAATAATAGTATTTACGTTAGTGTGTGTATATAAACGTGAGTGAACGAGAATGGTGTGCTGTGCACATGGTGGTCAGGGTGGAGCTGGAGATGCAATCAAGGGCCCCCTGCTTAAACCAGGCTGAGTTTAACTGTGCAGCCAAAGCTAAACCACTTCTCATCTGAACTGAAATGGTATTATAATACAGGATTATCCATAGTCTGAACTCAAACCTCTGTAATATACGTAATATTGAAGATTATTTGGAACAGAGCTGAAATGTCATATTTCTTTGAGTGTTGTGAATTCTCTCAGCCATTTTCTCAAAAATCTGAAGAACCTTTGCTCAATCTTTGTAGATGTATGTGTGTTTTTTTGGGTTGTGAGGACGTGACATGAGGTTATCAGGATGTCCCAGTTGTCTTCCACAATTCGAACACATAGCAAGTGTATTCATTTATTCACTTGGTCTGCAATACAAGTGTGCTGAATGAGAGCTCAGGGCTCAGAGGGATGCGTTTACTTTTCAGTTTTACTTTTAAATGAGAACACTTCATTGCCAACATTGCTACTTTTCTTTAGTTTGGCAGATTTTTCTGTCAACAGTATTTGCAGAAGTTTTCTACATTGTAGGGCAATGGTTATTAGTTTTTAAATCAATGTGTTTTTGAATTTCAGGCAAAATTTTCAAATGAATTATTCCTGGTAGTGGTTATATTTTTGGAGAATTTTGGGAACAGATGGCCTCCATGTAATGACCACCATCATTTCCAAAGGCTACATATTTTCTTTTCTCTTGAGCTTAAGCCTCGGTCTGTTGATGTTTTCCTGACAAAAAATCTGCTTTTCCTGGAGGTGTTTTATTGAACAAAAATGTGGCTATTTGTGCAGCTATTACAGCCAAGAAAGCAAAAAGTGAAAGCTCACTTTTTAGTGATTTTAATGGAAATGTTTTTTACCTATTTATATGCATTTGTTTATTTAATTATATATTAATTATTATATTTACAGCTGCTCGCTTAGACATTCACATGCACATAGTGTCAAATACACTTTTTATGTTAATAGAAGCAAAGAATGGATGTAATTCTCAAACATGCCTACTCTACACATACTTACACTCTGTTCTCATGCTGCACAGTTATTTGCCTCCTTTCTTCCAGTAGTGTTTAACAGAGGACCAGTGAGGGTCGACCAGCTCCAGGCTCCCTGGGTAACTTGTTGTGGAGTTAATGATCCAGATGTAATAAGACTATAATTGCCAGGCCAGTTTGTTTTGCGCCTAATGTTAGATGGAGGGTCAGAGTGTTGTTATATATCTACCATGGGTGGACAAGCACACTTATTCTCACTCACATACAGACTTTCGCTCCTCTGGGGGGCTTGAAAGCAGTAGTCACAAAAGAAACACACATTCCTGCTTGCTCTCAGATGTACATTTCTGTTACACTAAGCACCAGTCACTAATTAGGCATATGTAGAATTACCCCAGACCAAGTACTATCACTAAGAATCACACATAGAGGGTAACGGAAAGCTGGTGAAGACTGATGGGAGGCTGCAAACAACAACAACATATGCAAAGAATCAGACCTTCAGCTGTTACACATTGCCGTGGACCTCACATTATCATAACCTCTTTTTCACAGGGCCTGTCAAAATTATAAAATAATCTCCTTTTTTTAGCAATTATTTGACCTAAACCAGTTATTTTGCATCATCGTGATAATTGACTTCAGTTACCTGTATAAAAACAGCTGGTTGAATCTAACAGAAATGCATTATTTGTATCACTTTCAACATCACTCTCTACTGTTTGAGATTTGACAAGTGCTCTTTAAACAATGTCATCCTCAGATGCTTAACTTTATTTGCAATTATTTGTTTGACAGTTAATGGTCAAACATGCACACGTCAAACATACAATTCACACACACAGACAAGTGAAAACTATACACACAGGCTTAATAGGAACAGCATTTTTCACTTTGTAACTGTTAAAAGTGCACTCCAATGAACGCATCGCCTGCTACATAGTAAGCTCTACCTATAACCTTTAACATAAAGCTAACTACGTATACTGTAGGAACTGTGTGTATTACCCCCAGTGACCTGTTCTGTTGTATCATTTATGTTCTACTAAAACAAAAATAATAAAAGTAAAGTTAAGAAAGTTAACATGAGATTTCATGAGCCTTACATATTGCACATCGTCGTGGCAACTCCATTAAATTACTTTCACATTAAATTCACAGGTCTACAAGCACAAACTGGCCCCCCATGTCCCTGTGATGTGGTACAAGGCCCATCACATTATTTCAAGCAGCAGCACCTGGGGTTCGAAGTGAAGAGGTAGCACATTAGTTCAGAGGTGTACATGGCCAAGCGCTGTTCATTAGCAGTAACAAGGCTACCACTCTGCTAGGTCTTTATACATAAGTAGCATGCAAACGTATGCTGGCGTACCCTGCCACTGAGTCTCCAGAGAGCTGCTTCAAGGTCCTGGCTGGTACGATGCTACAATTCAGCCCTCAAGCATGAGACTTGGAGAGAGAGAGAGAGGGGCAAAGATTACAGTGGCATGTACTCTCGATATCAAGTATCAAGCATAAATTGAGTCCAAGCACATTTCACAGTTCATTCCTACACTTACATGCCTTACTGTTGGTATTCACTTAGATATAAATACAGTTTTCATTGATTGTTTTATTTGCTGATGTGTCTCCAGGGACTGAAGGCACATTCAGAGGGTCCCAGAGACCAGGAGTGGCTGGACCACTTAAACCACATCCTTCAACAGAAGGTTAGTAAAACTGTTTATTACTACATACATGTACATACAGTACCTGAGTCCGATATGGGCCTATCACAGGTATATCAGTATTGACATATATGTTTTTCAATATCAAAGGTATATATAACTTGAATTAATTAGATTCAAGTTGTGTATCTTTTATTGTGTTTCTGTTTTTATTTACAGTATAGTAATTTAATAATAAATGAAATTATTAGTCAGTGCATCAATGTCAAATATATTTTGGATATTATAGTTTATTGTTAAACTGTAGAATATCCTGCCTGCATTACATATCTTTGTTACAAGCGTTCAAACCACATTTGAGGCATTGTTGTAGAAAATGTGTAAAGTTATATTTTTATCAGCTCATATATTGACAATGGAAATTATTTACTTCTTATTATCAGCATGAGCCACAAAAATTCAGTGTCAGTCAAGCTCTAGCTGTTATTTTAGGTGCAGATTTGTAGGAAAAAAAAGGTAAGTTTCTTTTTAATATCTAAGAAAAAGTAAGTTACCCTGGAGTAGAGCAGCAACTTCTTAAAAAAAAAAAAGAAAAATGTATACCATCATGTGAAGGAAAAATAAGTTACACTGGAGGAGAGCAGTGTTTTCTTAATTTTTACATTTTTTATTTGAATAAATCTGTAATCTGTATTGCTTATTAATTTATTTGATGACATACTTGAAAGGAGATGCTTTGTGATTTCATTATTTTGTTCTATAATAATATTATGTTTCAATATCATTTTCGAAAGGAGTAACAGTGTTAATCTGTGTATCTTATTACAATTATTTTGATAAAGTTTTTAGACTTTTTCTTTTGATACATTACCATGTAGGCTTAGTTTGCATATCAATCAAACTTTATTACAGACTCAGGGTCCAGGTAAAAAGACAAGGCATACAAAAAGTACAATAAATAAATACACAAGCGCTAGAGAAAGCACAGTAATGAAAAACATTGCATACTTCAATGGGTAGGCTTCTTTGCCTAGATACCAACAGTACTGTATATATATGTATATATCAATATAAATAGCTTTTTTCGTCAGCAGGGTCAGATTTTGGTACCAGTTGCACTTAAATACAATAAATAGACAATCAATTTTGCTGTCCTTTTCCAGTCTCTGAAAAAAAAAAAAGATTTGAAAGATAAAACAAAGGAAAGCAACTCCATCCTTGCTGTGTGTTTCAGTCTTTGTGTGCACGGCCACTTATCTGTGAGTGCTCTGCTGGAGCTTTACTCGAGTGCTGTCAGCATCTGCTCGCTGTGATATGTGTATGATTGAGAGTGTCGAGTGTGTGTGTGTATGTGCGTCTTGTCTGTGTTCTTGTCAACGGCAGCCGCAGGCACTCATGCGTCGCCTCCGCAGCACGACACACACCAGACACTGTTCTCTTGTTCCCAAGATCTTCTTCTGACCTTTCCACCTTCCTCTCCCCCTCCCACACTAACACACACACAACACTCTACTGAATCCATGTTTTTCCCTTCTAGCTGGACAGCTCTCAGTCCCTGTTCTCTGTCTCTCTGCCATCCTCCACTGTCCCGCATTCCTCCCTCTCTCTCTCTCTCTCTCTCTCTCTCTCTCTCTCTCTCTCTCTCTCTCTCACTCTCTCTCTTTGGCTCAGACCCCGAGGCAGCTTGTTAGTGGGGAACTAAATATTGATTTGGCGGGCCTGTCGATGCCGGGAGAATGAGCTAGTGTCCACCAGAGACCTCGGCACCGGCAGCTTGCTATCGACGTTTTCCGTGGGCAGAACAGGGGTGGTGGTGGTGGTGAGGGGGGGTGCTGGAGCTTGTGTGGGGAGTGGAGGAGGAGAAGAGCAGAGTATGACAAGGCTGAGACTCGCCCCCAGGTCCCTGCGGGGACCGCTGGGACCACCACAGTCATCCCCCTTCACTGCAACAGACTTTTTCTATCCCCTTTCAAGTCCATCTTGTTCAGTTTTTTTGTTTATTTATTTATTTATTTTTGTCTAATTTTTCTCTCCTCTATCTCGCGGCTTCTTCTTTATGTCTGTTTTTTTAAAGCACACTGTCGTGTCAAGGGGACGCCAAGCTCTAGCTTTCCCTGTATCGCTCATGGTTTTTTTGAGGGACTGTTGTGACATCTGAGGAGCCAAGAAGCCAAGGAAAGGCGTAATAAAGACAATATTTTTAGTAGTTATTGTAGTTATATATAGTTCTACCACAAACCGATGCTTGGAATCAGGAGTCTTCTTAGTAAGAGAATAGACTCTATGCTCTCTGTGATGGCTTATGAAAGGCTCACCAAGCAGAACATCTGTGAAGTGGAATGGCCCGGCCTGTCATCCTGCCTGTGACACTAATAACACACTCCCCTAATAGTTATATGATCTTACCCCATTGCACACACTTCTCCTCGAATAAAAAGACACAGAGACAGAAATAGACGCAGTGGAAGGAAAGATGAGAGAGAGATCCATGTCCTTAACTGGCTAGCTGTCACTGAAAGAGGATGAGGATGTGTCCATCTATGTGCGTATGTGTACATATTTGTGTGTATGTGTGTGTGTGTGCCCTCTCACGACAGCCTCATCTTGTCACTGTCAGTGTTTAATGGAGCTGCCAGTGGGACAGCACTTTATTATCTCAGTGGCCCTGTCAATAGCAAACCCATCACTCACTTGAGTTGCTCTAAGTGCGCGTGTGTGTGCGAGCGCATATGTGAACCACGGTATAAGGCAAATGTGCCGTCTATCTGTGTCTTTGTGTGTGGCCAGTTGTTTGCTGTCACTGTCATAACAACAGGCTGCCACAACATAACAAGACAGAAAGAGATCCACAACACATGACAAGTTGTTGTGTTGTAGACATAGAGGTGTGTGCCTGTGTATCAAGGGGCCACAAACAACTACTGAGTGAAATTGAAGCCAATGTGCAAGTATCTCAAAGTGTAATATCACTGACAGCTGCACCAAAAAATTGGTGGCACCAAACAATTCTAGTTCCAATTGAGTCCCATTCCAAATATGGCAACTTCTTTCTAGAAATATGAAGTCAGTAATTTTCTCCAAGAGTCATTGTGGTCTTGTTTGCTGTACTTGAACTCTCTAAGATGGGTGGTTCTTTTGTAAATTATTGCTCCATTAATAAGATTTTAAAGGTAACAAGCCTTTGATATCTGCCACGTTGGCTTTGATTGACAGATAGCTTTTCACCTGCTGAGTCGGACTTTCTAACCTTTTTTTTTTTGAGAGACAGCTCTCTCTAATATTGTCTATCTAATGTTAGTTAGCAGTATGGTCAGTTTCAAAACATAAGTCCACAAACTAACAGCATGGTGGCTACGTCCACTTGCTTTTATAGTCCGTGCTGTGTATGTGTTGAGTTACTGCTCCCTTCATGCCAAAGAAGTGGCATAGATTTCTTGAGCCCCCCCTCAAAGCTGCCCCTCATGTCCACTCAAAACCAAATGAAACATTGCATTCATTTCCTCGTCTCTCACCTCCACTGGTGAGTTAATGAAATCAAACCCTACGCCTCTCAGTAGAGAGCCACCATAAGCAGCGCTCCATAGCCAGGATCCAGGGACAGTGCTATCTAATAATCATGAGCAGGCCAGGGGGTGTACTGTATGACTCCTTCGCAACCCACCATGAATAAGGCCAGCAGTGAAGATGGAGTGTCCATGTGGGCCATGGGGTCCAGGCACCGGCCCGGGGAAGCATTGATTTAATTGCCTTTGGTTTATTTGTGGAGTCCTAATTATTGACTGGAGGTAGAATTTAATGGGCCAAGTCTTTATGAAGACAGGGAAATGACTGGCTTCTGCTGCTGGCCAATAATGAACAGAAGGAGCATGTGGATGCAAGCGTGTGCACATGCACGCAAGCGCACACAATCCCTCCAGATCATTTTTCAGACTCATTTTATACACGCACACACACATCTTGAGCCTCATGACAGCATAATAACATTTAAAAAGTCATTGACTCTGTTGATTTCTTTACGAGAGGACAGTGGTTTGGTTTACTGGTATGGGGTGACGCTGAGGGCCTGCTAATATTTACCTCCCAATCACACCCCAGGGAGACGTACAAGCATCACTTCTTATCAGCCTCCAAACTATAACAAGCAGGTGAACATTACATAAAGACAGTAGTAGAGACAGTCCGGACCAATCTGGACTGGATTTGTTGTTGGCCTAGAACGTCAAAGGTTGTTAAGCATGGTCTACAGCGCTGAAATAATTCCTGTAATTTGAAACCTTTATCGAACTTCAGGGATGGTTTTCCATAGCTCATTGCTATGAAGGTAAATGGCATCATTTATCTCGATCTGTCTGAATAACAGCCTTTATTCATGTCACTTCTTGTCAAGGCTTCTGGCCATGTTGGCTCTTCCACAGGGGATTATATCATTAACCCTCGGAATTAAATATATCAAAGGCTCCGCAGTGCTAAGAAAGTTTTCTATTGTCGATGCTAGCAGGGTGAGGAGGGCTGTGTTGTGTTGTGTGGCTCATTATGCCTTTGTAATGACAAGGAACAGCTCTGAGTCCTATACTTCTCTCTGAAGGAAAGTGACTCTAATTAAGCCTCATTTAATGATTGAGCTAATTAAATCAGCCTCTCTTTTTTTGTCTCTGTAAGTGTGTTTGTATGCGTGTGGAGGGGACTTGAGTGGAGCCTTTGTACTGTAAATACAGTATGTCACAGCGGAGGGGACTGGGAGGGGGCTTCCCAAGAGGGGTCTGGTGCTGGAGTCATCATTAATACGAGAGCAGACTGTGGCTTGGTTTGCTCCTGTCATGCATTTCATATAAATAGAAAGAGCAGATATAGCGTGTTGGTGCTGTTACATATCCATTAAGCCTTTAGATTACTTTGTGATTACTTAACCAGGCCATCTACAGTAAAGCAGATGGCTTCAGGACTGTAGAGTGATAGGAATAGGTCAGGTGAAAACTCCTATCATTATTCTTAAGGTATGATGCTGGAGCTTCCAGTGTGATTGCACCCAGGAGGGAGCCGTCTCAAGCCCCCTGTTGAACTTAGCACAGATGGACAATAGCTGATGAAAGTGGACATTTCTTCACTGAATACATGGCTTTGTAGATTTGTTAATTCACCAAACAAACATGGAAAGACAATCCATTTTTACTACCTTCCTGTTTTGTATGTGACCATTTATTGCAGGCACAGCCACTTTCGTAGTCTGTAATGCTTCTCAGTACATTACCTCGACCAATGAGCCGTACTGTTAATCACGGGTGTGTTCTTGATTGCTGAATTCTACCTAAAGGTTGCATCCCTTTTGTATGGATATCACCTTTCTATATTTATCCCCCAGTTGTGCCTGAATCACCTAATTTTTACACCTAATGAGTAGGAACCTGAAACAAAGACCCGGTGCTTTCCTGTGTTTAATCTAGGGTGTATTTAGGTCAGATCCCTAACAAATGCATGTTGCGCTCTGAAATGATGTTTCCAAACAACGTATCAAGAAAAGGAGAGATTTTTAATTACAGTATTTGTGGCCCCAAGTGTCCAATTCCCTTTCATATCAGTCTCTAGTGGCCTAAAGGGGAGAAAAGAGAGGGATCTGCTCCACTGCAGGGGAAGGTAATTATAAAGGAGAGGGAGAGAATAGGCTTGTCGGTGATTTTCTTACCTGAGCCCCTCTTTGCAAATGTGACATATTCATTATCGGAGATAATCAAATGCAAGACTTTTTAGTGTGGTGCCTTTGTGCTTGGGCCTTTTTTTAATCTATTTATCATGTTGTTGTTGTTGTTGTTATTCCCTCGTTTGATAAATTTGATTTTCAAACAAAAGTGAGAGGATCAAAGATCAAAGAGCTGTTTTTTCCCTCTGTGATAAAACTACTGTAACTACTTCTCCCTTACCTTGAATAGTGGCCTAGATTGGAGACTTCTCACTAGCCAGGGACAGAGATTTAAAGCTGAAATCCCTCTTGCTTCTGTCATACCAGTCAGATTGAAAACCTAACTTTCTTCTTGTTATCAAAAACTCCATCCTTGTTTTAGACTGTATTTTTATGTGAATGTACAAGCTATGTGTGCACTGTAATTTATGTAAAACCTCTGTTGGACCCAAATATCTTTTTATAGTCATAGATTCTATTTAAATTCAAAGTAGGATGACTCACCTAATTATATATGGAAGTGACACTTTTATGTTGGTAGTGGTAAAACATTGAAGAAAACACTCACTGATCACTCTGGGTCTGTAAAGATTTGGTTCATATACCCTCTTATGTCTCTTTTTGTTTCTCTGATTCCACCTCCCTGCTCATTTAGATATCCAGCAGCCTGAAACAATCTGTACAACTACTCACAAATTGGGCCCTTGGAAATAATTGTGCTAACCTGTTTCGAGGGAGAAGACAAAAATGCCTGAATGATCGATCTTTTAACAAAAAAAAAAGTTGGTGTTTGTAATGCCACTACCAGACAATGGTGACTGGAGTGCTGCAACTTTGAGCTGCTCCTTGCCTCGAGGTGTGCCCCAGGCTATAGAATAGCAATGTCATTTAATTGGCTCATAAAAACACCTTTTGCTTGCAGCTCCTGTCCTTGTCTTCACCCATATGCACACACTACGCACACACTGTGTCAGTGTCAGTGGTTTTACTTGTCAGTTCACTTCTGAAACATGTTCATGAAATCATAGCAGGACAAAAGGTCTGCTCTGCAGGGCCTGTTGAATAGTAATGGATGTGAGTTAGCATGGCTTAATGCTACAGTAGCTATTTTAGTGTTGCCAAAGGGGACAGGGCCTCTTGCAAAACAGCGGTTGTGTTGCTTAGCGCCGGTGCTGATGCTGACTAGCTCTGCCAAAGGGGACAGGGGGCCAGCTAAATCAACTGTAGCATAACATTAGTGCCAGTTCCTAACACTGCTTTAAGCAGCCCAGGGGATCGAGCAGAGCAGCTGCTTACCTTCAGCCATCCTGCAGGGTATCTGTCCCCAGCAAATATGGCAGTTAGATGAAAGGGAATGATAGTCCCGTTGCCCCGTTGTGAGCCTCAGTGTGAGTGCGTGTGTTTCCTTGTGCAGGCTCATATCAGAATCTGCTGCCGTTAGTCACACCATAGGAAGACAAATCAGAACAAGAGTTATAAGAGCAATTTTACACAATAGAACCATTTATAAACCAAGTAAATGGTGGCATTTATGTACTTGTATTAAGCTTAAACTATATATCCACATAAACATTTTGACCTCATGCTTCTCCAGATATTCACACTTATTTTTTTCAGTTTTGTCTTCTCAAAAGGATTTAAAAGCTGATTCTGTTTTTCTTTCTTAATTTTAACACCTTAAACTTCGCTCATGAAGTATGTTAGGGATAAAAATTATCTTGATCATGTTTACCTGTTAGTGTTGTTTACCCATATTCCCACATCAGTTCCTTTAATGATCCAGTCTCCCACTTTTGCTGTCCCAAAGAGCCTTGTGTTGTGGCTGTGTCTCTATTTTAGTGGGTTTGTTTGCATAGTTAGTGGCTCTGTGTGCAATTAGCTGATTAGGAAATTGTGTGTGCGGCAGTGTGTGCCTATGTGAGTGTGTGAGAGACAGAGGGAAATGTCCCAGGAGAGCAGAGGCAGAGGGAGATGTCTCAGCAGTTACTTCAGTGTAGCGGTTCTCGGAGGAATAGCACTGTGTGTTTGATGCATCCAGCGCTGCTGGAACTCATTCCCACTGCACACATGCTTGGGTCTGTGCACACTCACTTCTCGACTCACAGGGCCTTGTGTTCCCTGTTCCTGTTACCTTTAATGAAGATGAGAGGTGTCAAAGGAGCAGGGGGACGTGTGTGTGTGTGTGTGTGTGTGTGTGTGTGTGTGTGTGTGTGTGTGTGTGTGTGTGTGTGTGTGTGTGTGT
>JAPQRN010000001.1:1146671-1158987 GCA_037367275.1 Coranthus polyacanthus
TAATAATAATAATAATAATAATAATAATGCAAATGTATGTGGAGTTAGATTGTCAATAACTGAAAACATAAATAACTGACATGAAAAACTCAGTACAGTATTTACTTTGAAATAAAGTGGGAGGTTTTTGAGTCACAAAAATGGATTTACTGATTTGTTTCTGATTTGCTTTTGACTGATTATTGACTTGTACAACTGTATAAAATTGCGTCCCAGTGTTTTGGTTCGTGTGACGCCCCTGGTGAATACCTGCGCCCTCTACAGTTACTACTATAAGCCCAGCACAATTATAATCGCCAGCTTCACTGGGAAGTCGACTCCTGCTATTTTTATTCGTTGTTCCCTCATGTTGTCGTGTTTGCCCTTCTGTCCTAGACGGTGTTAGTCTGAAATCCCTCCGCTTCCTACCCCAGTGTGCAGCAGCGTACACCGAGGAGGCGGCTGCTTTAAAGGGAGCTGGCTGCCACGTCACCGGGGTTTAGACACGTGGCTTTGACATCCAATAGCCTCATCGGAGCCTCAGTCAGCCTCTTCTCTCACAGGACGTCCCTCCGGTTAGCACCAGCGTAGACAGGGGTTAGCCGCGGCTGCAACATCACCCAGCACCGTTACAGGACCGAGATTTCCTCCACGAACATCACGTCCACCTGCCTCAGCACCAGTTCACACCGAGCAGCGAGAACCACCGGGTAGCGACCATGTCTGTAGCGGGGCTGAAGAAGCAATTCCACAAAGCCACTCAGGTAAAGAGGACGCGGTCACACCAGGTTCCATGTCTTGATGCTTCAGTCACATTTTTTTTTTTTTTTTTTTTTGTTTTTTTTTGGAGAGTAGCGTTTTGATAGTAGAGACGTGCCTTTGCTCTTATTGTTTTTTCTTTTCCATCTAAATTCCTGGTGCACACGCCTGCGGTTTAGTTTGTAGTTGCTCTTTTGTCCTCTACGTCTCCATCAGTTATTTATTGCTGTCCTGGTGCTGAATGCATTGGCGCGGTGCGGCAATGCGCCAACACACAAATGTACTAGTCATGTTTCACGCTGCAGCCTCGATTTCAATTAGACATGTTAATTTGATGCACCGTGCGAAGGCGCTCTGTCGTTATGCGCTGCTATTTCTCTGTGTTGGCGGTTTTGTTTTTTTGTTTTTTTGGATGACACGCACAATGTGATGATAGTGATGTCGGGGACGTCAGTTCCTCTCAGTACCCTTCAGATGACATTCCGCACCGTACACAGAAAGAAAACCATCGGAGCTGCAGCTCATGGCAGTCGCTGCTTTCAGTTGTACTGCGCAAGTTGTAGCCTAAACGAAGGACGGTTTAAATGAGTGTTTCCTTGCAGCCAACCACAGTGGGAACTCCGACGCGCACGGTGTTATGCAATCGCAAAGTGCGCTTTGGCGGAAATCCGTTCCTACCAACAGCAGCAGGAGCACGCCATGACCTCGGCGCCCTCTAAACCTATTTATTCTCCTACTGCGGACTGTCAGTCTTTAATTAACATACGGGTAATTTATTTAGAAGAGCTCAGGTTTGGAGTGTGACCTCCATCATCTTTGGAGGCCACCACAGTGTGGTCTCCAGTGTTCTTAAATGAGACCTTGATGGTGAAACGCACGGACAGATCTGTCCCTGCAGCTCGCCACTGTCTCCAGGACTTTTCACCGACTTTTATTTCCGGCTTCAGCTCTGGGGGTCACAAGGAGGCTGGCCATTGTTGGGGTGAGTCACATTGACACTCGTGACAGTCAGCTTCAGGCCTCACACAGCAGGACACCCAGAGCCTGGCTGAGTCACAAACACCCATCCTCCTCCTCCTCCTCCTCCTGCTCTTCTCGCCTCCATCTTCTCCAGTTCACCCAGACTCCAAATGGCCTTAGTTACAGCTCCCAGTCTGTATCATTCTTCATCTTTATGAACATTTGTCAGCAAGATAAGGGGGAATATTGACTTAATTGTGACACTAATAATGGCTTGTCTGTTGAAGGTCAGCCTCTGTAGATATTAAACTCTCTTAATTGCATGTTGGACTGCAGTGACTGAGAATAAAGTTGCAGTTTGTGATGACAGGAGTTAATTTATGCAGGTTACCGCTGGGATCCAATATGGAGATACAGCAGCATAATGCAGTATTGTATTTTTAGTTCATTTAATGCTGCAAATTGTGATTAATATCATTCTTTAAAAGCTTATATAGATAACTACAATCAGTTCTCGGAATGTTGTGATTTTCTATTGCATGTTCTTGGAAAACTGCACTTGCAGATCAAAATTAGAGCGGAAAACATGACTGGAATTGCATTTTGTCACGTTTTGCTGTCCTCAGTTTCAATCAGGAGCTCATTTGGGCAGATTGGAAGCAGGCAGCCGTCCACACGGGGCAATGCAGCTGCACAGACTGCGTTGAATACTGTATGTGTGATGAGTCTCTTGTCACCCATTACTAGCAGAGCCCTCTCTCCCTGCAGATGTTCCTCTGTGGCTTCAAATGCATCTGCGTATGTGAGGTGGGAGGGCTTGTGTGAGTGTTAATATCTGTAAATATGCACTCGATTTATGTGGCTGGTGGAGCACATGCATAAAGACGAAGAGGTGGGGCTGGGTGTGTAAAAATGAAGCAAATGCATTGAAATGTGCGGCTCTCCGACTGCACATTCATTTTATTCCCTTTGCAGATTCTGTCAGCTCCAGGCTCAGAGTTAGCAGTCTCTGTGGTCTGCTGCCGTCTGTTCCTCTGCGTTACACCCCCAACACGCAATCTTACAAATGCACACACAAACACGCTGCCTTCTTCCCCAGACTCCCAGTGGCAGAAGGCTCCTCTCAACCCTCTGCTGTTCCTGTGCCACATCTCTGTAATCCAGACCCAGACTCACACAGACAGCAATCTGGCTACTTACACACACACACACACATGCTTCCACTATAGTTTAGCAGGACCCCCACCATGACATAAGGAGGGGGGGGTCAGATTAAGGGTTGGGATGAAAGATTTAAAAGCATCAGATAAGAGTCTGTCAGAGAGAATATCTGCATTTATGGCTTTTATTCTACATAAAATGTGCTGTTAGTGGCTCTGTTTCGAGTGTCATGGCCCAGGTAAGGAGAGATTTAAAACTAAAATTATATATATATATTAACACCCGACAACATTTAACAGGTGTACATGCAGACAAGAGCAGATTGCTGATCCTAAAATGCTGCATTAGACTTACGCATCTGCAATTGCTAATTAGCAGTGCAGCTTTGTCTGATATAATGTACAGCAGCTTCCTTGTGTGAGGAGGACAATCTTTCACGTGTGTGCGGCGTTTCTTCAATATAGACTTTATGGATTCTGCTGGAAGGGGAAACGGCTCATAAAAAACAGAATACCGTGGTGTTACTGGGATTTTATGAGTTTCACACACGCTCTCGTTGCCTCAGTTTCACCTTCTCACATACATCGCTGAGTAATTTATTTCACACAAGCACAATCACACTTTCCTCCGATAAAAGACGTCTCTCGCTCTCTCTTGTCTCTTTCTCACCCAAGGACATTGTGGCTCAGAGTGTTGCATTAATAACAGAGGCCATTTTAAAAAGGAGGGAAGCAGGGCATGAAGGGTAACCCCGGCACGTCCACTCGATATCGCTTTTTTCAATTTATCTATCTGCTGACTGATGCATTACTCATTCTCACTGTGATTTTAAACGACCGTATAGCTGCACGCGCTCAATAAATTGTGAAGCGCTTACTTTGGCAATTTGTATTTTAACAGAGGGAAATGATATCACCGTGCTATAAAACCACACCTTATATTCTCTTTGCATTATTCTGCTGTACTTTTAAAGGTGACGACTCGCAGCTCATTACGTCACAAGTCAAATGAGTCACACTTCAAACACGATGTCTCCACGATGGCTCCGTTCCCTTCGAGAGTCGTGCATCATTTCTGCACCTCGTGTATGTGAACATAGTAGTGTGTTGCAGCTTTTTCTTCAGGGCTGTTGTATCAGCTCAACCCAGAACCTTCAGTGTTATAAGACCTAACAGACCTGCTTGTCTTAATATTAATCAAACATCAGTTTAAATGCCAGTATTTCAATTTATCTTGAGAGCGCAGAGAGCATTTTTATCTCAATAAATTGCCATGTGCTTCCAGCAGGAAGCCAGAAATGTGTTCATTAAATAGTGCTGCAGGAGGGAGAGAGGAGATGAAGAGGGTGGCAAGAAGCTGGAGAAAGTGTGCCAGAGTGAGCGAGAGAGGGAAAACAAAAAGAGAAGAGTCTTTGGGGACCGTGGTTCTTGCAGCTTTTCCAGAAAAAATGGTTTCTTTGCTTCTTATCACTGTCAGAAAGAGGCTGTAAAGTCATTTATTTTTCTTTCTTTATTTCTATATTTTGCTTCATTTTCATTCCACCTTTAAACACATGCAAGTTATGTATTTGTCATTGTTAATCTGATCATAGTCTGCTTCAAGATTGAGATAAGATGATTTTTCATTTCTGGCTTCAGACCAACACCATATGGACCATAAAGCATGTATCAGCTGCAGAATAAGGTCTCATCATGACAGGGCGCAGCTGAGAAAAGACATCTCTGTCCCTGTCTGTCATCACTTTAGTGTAAATTACTCTTCCCACATGAATGTGTTACATGTCATTTGTAGGTTTTCCTAACCTGTTACAAATGATGTGTACATGCATGTTATTTACAAACCTTTCTGCTTCTCTTTAAAGTGTGAACTGTTCACCGTGTTCAGAAACCATCAGCGACACGCCACGACATACAATACAGATTATGTTAAAAGGAAGACGTAACTGTTGCATTTAGGCTGTGACTAGGAAAAGACTGATTAGGGCTAAAATAAGAACGTTACAAACACAGCATTTCCAAACACTGGTCTCGTGTGTTTGTTATTCTGCCATAACCATCGCCATCTAAGGTTCGTTCCCGTTTACTCCCGTTGCACTTTCTTACAGACGCTTATTCATACGACAACAAGATGTATCACACATAAACAGTGGTTTTAATCTTCGGGTTTTCTGGTATGGTCAGGTTGCCATTTTCACTGCTATTTACCTTCGATTTGTACACTTATCATTGTAATGATTACCAGTAACTTATCATAGATGATTTACAACACATTTGTGATATGTCAAAATAGCACTTATTAATCATCTATAAAGGCATATGATTGACTGGGTGAACAGTCCATTGTTAACTAAAGGCTTATAAGTCATTTATGACTGAATGTCTTTATAAAGTGCTACAGAAATGGTTGTTTAAACGTCAGTGAGGACAGCGTACAAACAGGTGTGTATGTTATCTGTGCAGATACAGCAGCTCTACGTGTGTCCCTTTGTGATTGTTATAATCCACATCTGCCTCTGTGCTTTTAGGTGTTGTATAATCAAGGAGCAGCTATTCAGATTTGGAGAGGGTACATTTCTTACAGTAGGTAATAGAGCCGTAATCCTTTTATATTCAGCCTTGGTCCGACTAGAGGTTTCCCTGTGTGTGCGCTGAATACTAATATTGATACTAAACAAGGCTCTCCCTCGTGTCGAGCTTTTTGTCAACTGGAAACCATCTTATTTTACTTCATAGCTAAAGGCCTTATAATTTCATGTTTTTCGGCTGTTGAGATGTATTTAGATCTATTTGCAGCATCATTACTGATAAAAGGGAATTGAATGTTGAAGCATGCGTACATGCAGATCCACGAGTGCCCATGGGCAGCAGTGGGGTCCTCGGATGTGGCTGACACCTGCAGGGCTTTAGGGCAGCAGATTGTGAGTGGGTGACTCATCCAGCCTGGATCCTCACAAGGCCCACTGCAGTGCAGCGTAAAACCGATCCAGCTGGGAGATAACAGATGGGGGGGGGGGGGGGGGCGAAGAGAGCGAAGCATTGAAAAGAGAGATAAGAGAAGACCGGAAAAGGGAAAAGAGAGGGAGATAGAGAGCAGCCTTGAGCAGGTAGGGAGTGGCAGAAGCAGAGAGAGAGAGAGAGAGAATTGAGCCGAAGTGAAACTGAAGGAGAGAACAGGAGGAGGAGCTCGGCCGAGTCAAACAGGAGAGAGCGGAGAACAATCGATCTGCAGGGATTTACTCTCCTGCAGGCTTCAGTTGAAATATCACTTCAAACTGAATTTATACAGCTGATAATACTATGCCTGACTATTTTGGGATTTATTAATGCAAAAAATGAATGGCGTCTTGTGCAGCAGAGTAAAACTGGATGCTTTGTGCCTTGTGGTGTCTTACATGGAATGGTACTAATAATACATACAGCAGCGTGGGTTGTAACATTACAATGCCAACTACTAGACTAGGCTCAGTGACTAAAATTCTTGCTTTCTACAGCCGCAACGGCGGTTCAGTGTTTTTTTAGTAAAGAATGACTGTGCTTATTGTTATTAAAACACTGTTTAAATTGAAACTCACAGACCTTTTTTTTTTCTTGCATAAAAAGCAAATGCTCAGTACGTAATTTCTGCCACTAGAGGTTTCTCAATCAAAACATTAACATAAGACATTGTAGATGATGTTGTGAAGTAGCGCGACATGGGATGACGGGAGTGTTTTCATCACCAGTGCACTGTATTATTTATTCACATTATGTTTAGTGACGTATATTCACGCTATAAAAGTCACAAGTAACGTTAAACGTTAATGTTAATAAAGGGGAAATGATGCCGTTGACAGGTGACCAAATTAAACTGACCTTCACTCTGAGTAAAATTTGAAGAATGTTGAAAGAATCTGAATCTCTATATATAAAACATAAAACACAGGCCTAGTTTTTAGATATTTTAATGCTGTAATGTTACATATTTACACCCGGCTCCTTCTCCACATCCACACCCACTCGTCACTTCTGTTTTCTGCACGAGTACTGAACATTGGCATTGGATGTAAATTTGTTCCAAGTTGCAGATTCAGGCCGAAACTACTGTTATGGTTATTATCACCGTCAATTAATGTGCCCATTTTTTCTTGATTAATTGTTTAGTCTATGAAATGTTGTGTTCAGAGAGCTCATTTTGTACAAACAAAAGCCCAAAATCCACAAATATTTGAGACCAGCAGATGTATTCGTTGGAGATCTGGCGTTTCATGTCTGTCGTGTTGTCTAGAGTCAGAGGACGGAAGCCGAATGAGAGCTGAACACACTCGCCCCAGACAAACCCGGTGCACCCAGTTCTGGCTTCGCGTAATTCGGCAATGCAGCAAAAGTGATGCTGCACTGGATGAAGTCCAGCAGTACAAACCCTGCAGCAATGTGCCATACATTTATCTTTGATTATGCCTCTCATCACACGGCCTTTATTACTCTTAACTTCTACTTGCTGTATTCCGTCAGGAGAGTCGTTCTCTCGCTGCACTGCTGTTTTCTGTTTGCCGGCGCAAACAGAGATATTTGATCCCACCTGCTTCCTGACATTTCCAACAGTATATATTTCACTGGTTTCAGGCACGTTTTCTGTATTTTTATAACAGCAGTGACGTGTGTGTGTGTGTGAAATGTCACCTTCATCACCTCTCTGCTGTCTCTGACACCACATTAATCCTCAAGAGACCATTACAACTACTTTTTTTTTTGGCTGTTGACTGACGGACTCTGATGTCTTCATAAACCAAGCCCCAGATACCAATGTACTGTACAACTAATCCCTTAGATTTACTGAGAAATATTATTAAACTCGAGCAAAAGCTTTAAATAAAGTTTTTAGTGGTTTAACTTGTGTGCACAGCCAGAGGGCTGAAAAGTGGACAGTTTGTTCTGGAGGTTAATGACAGACGGACGCTGCCTGTAGCAGACCTATTCTTAGCTCGTCCCGTGGTTTGATGCTCTGGGCACATTTTCAGTCAGAGCAGCACTGAGGTAAACCCATTAAATGTCCTCATCCAAAAGAAATGAATGAGTGTTAGCCAAATTTGTAAAAGGAAGAGGAGTTCAACATTTCTGCTTCCGCAAATTGATTCATTCTTTATTTTCTGACAGTGACGGTCGCTGGAGGTTTTCAGTTTGTCTAAAGAAACTGAGCTGCTGTTTGAGGTTTCTGTCCATTCCCCTCCTGTTTTCCATTCCCTCGTCCTAGTCCTCCCTCTTTCTCTGCATCAACATTCAGGCCACGGTTGATGTTTTATTCAAGGCTGCTATATTCTATATTCTGGGCGTCATCCACTGCGGGAGAGACTGGCTTGAGGCTTGAAAAGGGAAATTCTCAGGACCTTTTATTAAGCAGGAGAGTTTGGTCAACCATAATAATGAAGAGAAAATTAGAGTTGGTAGTTTTATATTCATTTTCCCTTTGAGATATCCTCAGTTAAGGTTAGTAACTCTACAAAACGAAACAAAGCCATTAGGTTTTGTTGATTCTACGGCGAATGTGATGCCATTTATGTGGCAACTTAGTAAAGCGGTTTACTGTTATAAATGGAAATAGCCACAAACATTGATAAGACCAAATTAAAGTGCACACACCTCTGCTTCACGGACATTCAGGTCATATCATTATTAACCAAATCTGTAGCGGCAGCCTGCAGTACGCTCTCTACAAAAACCATTCACCATAGTGGTTATTGGCTTTTGTTGAGGATATAATGAAGGATGATGCCAGGTAATGTTCTGATGCAGATGTTTACAGCCTCAGAAACCTTGCAGAAGATGTTGTCTGTAATGGGTTTGCTCAAGGTTAAAGTTCATTTTCTGGACAGGGTTACTTGTGCTTGGACGCTCGGTTTGAGGAAATCGCTGCGCACAGGTTTAGTGTATATACTGTATGACTGCTCCCTGACTGGTTGACAAACGCTCATAGTTCCAGGGACTAGTTGGCTAGTCATCGCACATTTATGATATTCATTTAATTATTGAAATATGTATTATCTGTGGGCCAGGAAAATGGTTTGCGTTCCAAGTATGAGAGAGAATGTTAAGTATTGTTAACACTGTGCTATATTACAGAGAAATACAAAACGGTTATAATAAGCCTTTAAACATAAATATATTTTACAAGCACACACACAATGGGAGCCACAAAAGTGGTAGTAATTCTGAATATCGTGCAACAACCAGTAAGGAGGCTTTCTGAACATTTAGCGAATTTATTTGAACACAGTATAGCATCCATCTATAGAGAGAAACTCACATTATAGGTTCAAGATGTAAGATTTGAGTGTGTGTGAAGTTTGCGTTGGAGCTGGCAGTGAAGAATTCAGGACTTTAGTAGAAAAAGTGACCCGAGTCCTCTACATATATAGTATATATCAGAACAGAGGCTGTTATCATGGATGTCGGCAGTCGTTAGAAATGGAGTTAGCTAACGTCAACAACACAAACGTCACGTAAGAGCTTGAGCATGAGCAAATCTTCCATATTGAACCTGTAAGCTAAACATTCGGTAACCAAGATCCTTCCGTTTCCCGCTCCATCTAGTCGAGTCGCTAACACCGACAGGATATGTGAATGTTTACCTGCAAAGTTTGATTTAACCTCTCAAAAATGATCCTACACTTTGGATTTCCTTCTCAACATATGAATGAAATAGTAACCTGTCATTTAAATGATCAGTGAGTGATGAAGTGACTGACCTAGCATTCAAAACTTGTGATCGACGTTCGGTTGGCTGTTAGGGGAATTGTACAGACAACGTACTGAAAAACCAAGAACTCTTACGTATTTTTGTCCCATCAGGAAAACAGGGAAAATGAGTGGAGGATGTAAAGGGCGTCACGTCCTCAATCTAATGCCTATTTTGGCTCCTAAAGGAACAGTAATGAGCATACGAGACGTATTACACTGATGTATTAAACAGTCAGCGTTTCGGAGGGACTGTACACCTGGTTGTGTGCGCATATTAACCTGCGTTTTGTGTTATTTGACTTAGCCGAGGACGCGCTGTGAACTCACACAACGCGTCCTCCCACCAACTGCAGAGCGGAGGCTGAATGGCTTGTCGGGGATTATTCTCAGATTAATCAGAGCACAGTGACTTTGCATCATATTGAGGCTGAATCAGAGCCCTGCAGTGATAATCTGTGAAACGTGCTGCATGTAATGTAACATGTGACAGGTCAGGGATTCATGACTCCTCCTTCCTCATATCATCAAAGTCATATTTCTATTTGATTTCTTCTGGTCAGTTTAATACGGATAAGCACTTTGTGCGTTATCCACCACCTTGTCTTTAAATTGAAATCACTACAGTGAGCCTAAAAATCTCCTTAAACATAGTGATCATTCATAACTGAAGTCTTTGCTGTTATTATGTATAATTGACCTAATGTTGGCCAGTTGAGTAATGAGCTATTTAACGTTGTTGCTGCTTTAGGGAAACACGATTCTTCATCATCCTCCAGACTTGTAGCCACAGGCGCACTGGTAAACAAAGTTATTCTTCTGCGTTTTGTGACAGCGCCACCCCCAGACTGAGCTGTGGATTTGACGTCTTGAATTAAATGCAAATGAGAGATATCTTTTTAATTAGAAGGTGAGGGTATAGCCTTCAGCCTTCAGGTGTAGCCTTTTCATTTCCACCAATGACAGATTGTGTTTTTGTACATTCTGCAGGAAGTGAATTGATTTCATAAAGTCTGAAAATCCTGGAAAAAGGCAACGTATGCTTTAATTACTGTCTTAAAGGTTTGTGTGTCGAAGTAAAACACACCTTAATCAACGTGTTTGTACAAATGCATGTTCAACGTATGATTTTAAGATGAAAAAAGCGCAGTGAGAACATATTTCTTTTACGTGTAAACGCTTGCGTTGTGCGTATGTCTTGGCTTGAATCTACAGATTACTGATTGAAGTTGGCGTTCTTGTGTAAATGATGCAGTGATGAACTGTAACACCTTTACCTCGGGTGGGTTTTTAAAAAAGAGACATGGTCTTTGCTTCTTTGGTCTCGTATGGACTGAAATAGATGCTTGTATTGACTCAGTTCTTACGTGTACCATTTATTGACCTCTAAGTACATTATTACAACACAGATAATCTATGAAACATTATCTCTATTCTATTTTAGTTTTCATTAATAACTTCCTCGCCAACCTGTTTTTATTCTGTATTTCATTTTTAGGTAACATTCAATAGTTTTAAAACTGCAACACGGTTTTTATTTTGTAATTATTGACTTCATTACTGGTTTCTTCAGGTGAAAAAGGACCGTCATAACGTTACAGAGGACGCGTTGGTGTACTCGTGGCTTGTTTTATCCAACCAGCAGTCCAAAACCCAAACACATACGTTCATACAAGATAGAAGGTTTTCATCTCTGCACATACACACAGTGATCTTTGACTTAAAAATGACGTGACTTTTAAGATCCCCGGTTAACTAAATAAAATTTCCGTAAGTCATCCCAGCTGTAAGTGTTTGATTTTGTTTGAATATCTCTGATTATTTTTAAATTGAAACACATATTCCTCAGTGTCTTGTTGTGTATTTTGTTTGTCATCACACGTCTGTTTGCGTGTTGTGACCTTCTTTACAGACAGGAAATCAAATCAAACCGACACATCTTGAATAGCAGATAGTCAATATGTGATGTATACAGGACGCACTGCTCAGACCTTCTGCAGTTTTATCATGTATTAATGGGTCCTGCTGGCCCATTGGATGTATTTCTGTAATTGATTATTTTGGGAGGGTTCGGTGCCAAGTGATTGAAAGTCTGCATTCGTGTTTGGATGTTGAGGAATCTGTTTTTGTCGCTTTATCGATTTTTGTGTAAATGCACCGCTGCTTTTTTTTGCTCCAGGATTCATTATTCTGCTGCCGCCGCTGCAAGTTGCTGAGGTGAAGGTAGAAGTTAAAGACATTAATCTTCATCAGCAATGATAATGAATCTTCATTCATGTTAGACAGCTGTGGTTTGGCCTCAGCTGCGTCGTGTTGTGTTTGTAGTGTGTCTGTTGGAGTCATGTTTGTTTCGCCGACCGCAGGCTCGCTGTTTTCACTCCTGGTGGATTATGACAAGATGTTGTTTTTCTTAATGGTGCTCACACTGTGTCTCTGCAGTCACCTTGTCACCGCATATACAAGCCTAATCTACGTGACGGACACACATCCTTTGTCACTCGCATCTTCATCTCTTTTTCTTTTCTCAGCCGATGTTCTAATATTTTACAACACATTATGAACCCTTACTGTGTTAAATTCTGCCTACATATACAGAAGTGTTGCATTTGAACAAGCTGTAGAAGTACGCAGTAGAATAAACCCCGTTTTTAAATATATGGTTTATATATATGCAGTTTTCTGATGTGTTTCTCCTTCCTTTGTCAATTAATCTGCCACTTATTTCCTCATATTAATAGATAAATGTA
>JAPQRN010000001.1:1176339-1190369 GCA_037367275.1 Coranthus polyacanthus
GGTAAATCCTGATTTTATTTACATTTTACATTTTAAAACTTAGTAAAGGTTTAACAATAACATAATAAAAGTGTGTAATCCTATTATAGACAATAAGTGAAACTCATAAGGCTTTAATAATGTAATAAGAATCGTATAATGACTTATAAAGGCTCTATTACCATTAAGTAAAGTTTATTACAAGGCCCATAATATAAAGTGTTAACAGCACATAATTTGATTGTAATGAAAATGTGTTCTAATATTGCACATTAATTATGTTTTTACATTATATAATACTCATATATGTAACTTGCCTCTATTGGATCCTTCCACCCACATGCATCAGCGCCGTGCATCGTCATCACCGCCGTCGTCGTAGTGATTCATGCTCCACGTGACGTAGTAAGTCGTGACATCACGAGTTACATATCATCTACGCCACTGCAGTTTTTTTTTTTCCCCAGAAGCCAATTGTGCATTTTACTCATCCCTGTAAGGTTCACTTCACAGTGCCGCCGCTCAGTTCACCTTGTCGTGTCCTTGCTCCTGCAGGGAGAACACGAAGGTGGAGTGGGAGCATTTAGAAAGAGTGATAGGCAGACAACGGAGGAAGAGGAGGTGGGTTGTTGAGGGACTGATGAGGAGGGCGAAGAGGGATCAGCTGTGTGTGAAAGCATGGGCATGTTGCCGGTTCCCCTGAGTTTAACGTGTCTGATTTACTGGCTTTTAGGTGAGATTGGTGGTGGGTCACATGCACCTAGTGTGTAGTGAGTCAGTGGGAGAAAAGGATCAATCACCAGCGCCGTGGTTATCGGATGTGACATCTTATATTCAGCGATTCCCTGTGTGTATATATACTCATGCATGTGAGGGCTCTCGTGCATCTCTCCTCCATCTGTGCTGAATTGCTGTCTCTTCAGCTCGCAGCCATCAAAGCACAACAGCAGCGCTGTCTTTGCTCTCCACTCTGTGAGTATCTGGAGACCGAACGTGCCTTGACAGCAGCCATGGGCAGCAGCGTTCGCAGCAGCACTGCTCCACTTACTCAAAACAGGCACCAACGGCTCATTTTTATTCATTCAGCTGCTCCCCACAGACACTGCTTGGCTGAATTGTTTTTTATCCATTTAACTCAAGAAATAACTAACTTCTACTGACACTGTCATCCTTCTGTTTATGTGTCTTAAGCCGATAAGCCAAAAGAAAACAAATCTTGGTCCACACGGCATCAGTGCTTCATCCAGGCCAGTATTACTGTCGAACTGAGCAACATCCCTATGATTATTACTCAGTACCTCTCTTTTCTAATGACTGTAGTTTATATGTAGTTATAGATGTACTATGTAACATTTCTGCATTAAAATATCTAAAAATGACTATGTTGCACCTGCTTGTCTTTGCCATACTGTGAATATGAATTAACAAAATATGTATTTAAAATAAACAGTACAATAAACACAGTAAATACTGGTTAAAATGTCAGATGTCGCTTGTTACAATGTGTGACTAGTGGCTCATGTAAGTCAAACTAATGTGTTTGGTAATGTAACATTAATGGCTAACTTACCTTTAGATGAGTTGACTAGTCTTAGCATTTACAATTACATTAACTAACATTACCTGCAGCTATTTCCTTACAGTGAAATAAAATTTTAATACATTACTCGTCTGTCAACATCATTTCCGTCTGAGTCACATCAGATCGGTTTTCATGATCCCACGTTACTTCACAACGTCACCAAACTACGTCTTTTGTTAATGTTTTGATTGCGAGACCCCTAGCAGCAGAAATTACATACTTTGCATTTAATCATAGTAAGAGGTCTGTTTCCTGCACAAACAAGCTTTGAGATGAGTCATCGATGTGACGCTGTGACATCCAAATCAGTAGTTTACACTTCTAATACACGCATTATTTTGCAGTTTAACTGAGTACTTCAGCTAAATGGGTTCCATGTTACGGAGGCAGAAATCGTTTACTGCGTGTGATGCGAGATCGACTCTTACAAACACATAATACGAGTTTCCTGCTCACTGTCGAGTCAGATATCGAGTCAATAAACTACAGCAGGGTTTGATTTTAGGCATAAACCAAAAGCCTCTCTGTCCTCCTCAGATTTATAAAACCCTGCATAAATCATATCCATCATGAGGCTTTTCTTTCACAACAGCCTCTCCAATCTGTTTGGACATGAACACAAACCATAATCTTGATTTAGAGCATCATCACTTATTCTTTTTGTAGCCTTTCTCTAAAAGCACTAAAAAAGTATCATTACATACAGTCATTACAAGCACCATCTATTATGAGCCTACGCACTGAAAAGATTAAAGCTCCAAATAAAATGTCACTCAGATCCCCTCTTTGAAGTCCTCTGTTTTTGTCAGCTTGAAATCAGCTCAGAAGGCTCATTAAAATGTGTGGGCGCTTGGTGTTAAACATGCAAGGAGTGTTATTTATTTTATAAATACCAGTCTCAATGTAAAAAAGTAGCATGCACCTTGTTTTTGTGCACTCAAATATATATTTATGTGTCTGAAGCCATGTATAAATTAAATACACATTAGACATTAGGTGTAAAATTGTACAGTATCTAATAAAATGACATGTCAGGTAGCCTCTGGAGAAGTTAGGAAACTCAGTGACACAATGAACCTTCAGCATTTGACTCAAAATTAGTCCTATTATTCTTCTTAACAGATTAACATTCATTTATGCTGAGGTCATGTTGCCTTTACCAGCCAGAGATGTTTGTTTTGTTATTGTTTCAGAGATTCACAGTCATGCATCTCAAATGAATGAAGATGGTGTTTGTGTGTCCATAAGCTCTGCCTGGTACACAGAGCATCTCAGTCCCATACTTGTTTTTTTTTAAATCTTACCAGCACATTATATATATTGCCCCTAATACTTCTCCAGCTCTGCCCCTTTGTCCAAATATGGTCACTTGGTTTTGACTCCAAAAAGCTGAGATGGCAATGGTCAAAATGGTTAAAAAAAAACAAAAAACATGGGTAACACTAGTCCAAAAACAAATCAGTGACTTCACGGTGGCTTCTTCTACGTGTTTCATACAGTCTGTGGTTGTTCTTTGAAATGCAATGCCGTATCTGTGGCTGGCATGTGCACGGACCTAGTCAAACCTACTTATTAGACTGTATTTCAAAGCACAACAGCTCAATTTGTCATAGTCTTCAGAGTGTTAATGATGTCTTTGTGAGGCACGTTTGATCATCAGCTCCGACAGGAAAAAAAGGATAGGCTGCAAGAGAGAGGTAGCGAGTGAACAGGAAGTTACAGACGCTGAGACGTATGCACTACACCTGATAAGCCAGATGCTGGCAGGTACCTGTCTCTATGGCAACCAGCTCAAGAGGGATTTAAAGACATGGCAGTGATGTGTAGGTGAAAATAGTGACAGGAAACGTGACTCACTGGATATGTATGTGTATACTTGTGTACGTGTTCATGTTTTCCTTACATTATTAGGTGGCATTGTGGGGACAATTGGGGGTTTAGACTTGTTGTATTAAGGTTAGGGTTTAGGGTAAAGGTAAGGCTTCAGTTTAGGCGTGTTGTGGTAATGGTTAAGGTTATTGGTAAGTCTCCATAAAATGAATGGTGCTCATATCTAAAAGCATGAACACCCTAACTTGTGTGTGTGTTTTGCATTGCCGTCAGAATATTGAGCTTTTTAACAAGTAGGATCAGGGGAGACTTTGCTAAGATGACTCATAAAGCACCAATCTTAAGAAAGTCTTACACTGCATAAACTGCGGTCACAGGCTTAGTCTCATAAACCCCACTGCTCTGTCCATCACAGATCATTTCTCTGTGTTTTACCCCTGGAAAACATTTTAATTTGCCAAATTACCGGCACTACTTCTGTGCTTTATGATCATTCATAAATCCCTGTGAAGTGTTTCTTCTTGTCCTTCATTAGCAGTAAGACTCCACTGACCTTAGCTTTCACGGTTTCTTTAGTCACTCGTTGTAACATTCCTTGAAAAGCCTTTTTCCCTCCATCCGTCCATCTCCGAGGGGCATGTCTGGCCTCGTTGTGTCAGATTGCTGCCCCCTCGAGGCTTGTAGTTACATCACAGACTGAGCGGGACAGTGGCAGAGCTGGAAATATAATCAGCAGACAGAGAGAGGAGCCCAAAGGAGTTATTTCTGTATTTATGTCTGTGCACATGGCCCTCTAGCATGCCTGAAGCCTCAGTGCCCATCATCACTGTTTGTTGCTGGCATACGTCATCACTTCCTCTCTTTATCTTCTTATTTATTGTCCCTCTCTACTGCTGCGTCTGTCTCTACCAGTGACGGACAGTGTCTGTGTTGCAGTGATACTGACATTGGGCAGGAGCTGAGTGACTGCCTTTGGTCTCGGCTCAATTAAAAGAGCCAGTTTGCCGCAAATTGACTTTCGGCATGGGTGTTTTGACTTTGTGCGGATTCAATCCACAGTGGGTTAAGAAAAATTCTGAGGATTCTGAGAAAGTGTGGATGATGTGAATGAAGGCATGTATTTTTTGCTGCACAAAATGCTGCTGCTTTTTTATGATGAAATAAACTGAAGAGCAAATGCGCAAAACCTGAACTAACTATATTGTAAAGTGTTAACGAATATACTATACAGTGCTTCATTTTAACGGGTCACGAGTCTAAAAGGCTGGAAAGTGCCGCTTTAGGAAGGCTGTTAGAGGCATGAGATGATACTTTACCAGAAGAAGAGCAGCCTAATCTCAAAGGCACAGCCGACCTTTTTATGGGCGAGCACCACGTGTCACCGTGGTGTGATTCACTATCTACAGGAAAGTGTAATTACAAGCCTGCCTGTTTCGTGAAGCACAAGGTCAGACTGATATTTTGACGGTATCTCAGTGGGAATGGAGAGGTTGTGATCAACAGATAGTCTGGTTCCCAATGCACATCTTAACAGGGCAAAACACTCGATCATTATGCGTGCACGGTTACAATAAGAGAATAAGATGTATGTATGACCGTAACAAATTAAAGAAATCTCACTACGTACATCATGTGTCATTTGTTTAATCGTTAAATTTTCTCTTTTAACCAGTAGCTTGTGGCCAGGAAATAGTCATAAGCTAACTGTATCTTATCGTCTAAGATAAAGAAATTGTTCATTCATTCATTATTTAATGTCGCTGATATTTCTTGTAGCTGTGTATAGCAGTTAAAATGACCTCTTTTTGAATCCTCCTGAAAATTTTACATAACGACACATAATTGCAATATTTATTCTTGCTGATTTATTCATTTCATCACTTCTCTTGCACTGAACTAGATATAACTTCTCTTTAATTTTCAAGTATTCCTTTATGCCTCTACTACTTTTTCATGTTTGTCCAACGTAGTCTGATAATAACATGTTTACATATTGACCCTACACCCTAACATGTTTATTTGTGTTTGCTTTGCAGAAAGTGAGTGAGAAAGTCGGCGGCGCAGAGGGAACGAAGCTCGATGTGGACTTCACTGAAATGGAAAAGGCAAGACTCATCTCCCTCTTTTTATCACATTAACTGAGGATAGATTACTAGACGGTATCAAAGTGCCGTATGTGCAGTTATTAAACTAACCGTTTCTGCTGTTATGTTGTAAAACTGCTGTTATAAACCGAAAGAACCAAACATCACGAAGCCCACAAGTGTAGTCCTGCACTATTAAACCCATTAACAGTTCTCTATAGAGTTTCAGTGCATTAAAGTGAGGACTCGCTTTAACGGGAAGTCAAGACAGATAACATTATTAACTCAAAAACCAAGACAAAACAAATATACTGTATGTCTCATGTCATTAACACACACTCATAAAAAAGTGCTGCATCAGTGTTTGCATTAAAATTTAGTATTTTACATGTTTACTTCAAAGGCTCAGTATTTATCTGTAACTCTTGGTTGTTTTTACTACTTCACGAACCCAACGCTTTATAAGATAAGTGGCTCTAACCTCCTGTAAAGCGGAAAACTCAAGTGATGATTCTATTTCTGTTACTTTTGTTTGTGTAGTCACACGTGTGCCTGCCTGAAAACATCTGAGCTCTGAATAAAATACTTTTCAGTATGTGAGCCGTCATAAATACACCAAGTGACTTCAGGCGTGTTCATGTAATGATGTCTGATCACGTGTGTTTCTACATTAGTGGTTTCAGCTGTTTCTCGTCACACTGAAATGAGAACATAAAAACAGCAGCTCTTCTAGATTCCAGGTTTATAGATCTTTACCACTGTCCTACAGTTCTTACCTCATTTTGTCTCAATCCACTTGTTTTTCTTAATTTCTCTTCCTGCTCCTTCTTTTTCTGGCTCCTTCCTCGTGTTTCATGTTCTTTTATTATTTTGTCTTTGCAGAAGATGGACACCACCGCCCGGGCAGTGTTGGACATCATGACCAAGACCACCGAGTATCTTCAGCCAAACCCAGGTCTGCATGAAGATAATATTTATATGAGATGAGGGTCCATAGTAAAATCATTAAAACAAGCATAACATTATGACAGCATTGGTAATAGAAGTACGACATCAGGAGTTATTTACGTGTATTGTGAGTTCCATTGTTAAATTTTCCTGTACATTATGGTCCGCCTGCACAGTATTTTGATTAGATCTTATCTTCTGACTACATCTTTAAAACAGAGGTTAGCATTTAACCCAGAGGTGTTCGATTTGTATTAATCTTTCACCTTTACAGCCACCAGAGCCAAGATGAGCATGATGAACTCCATGTCACGTATCCGGGGTCAGGAGAAGGGCCCGGGCTACACGCAGACCGAAACCATCCTGGGAGAGTCCATGCAGAGGTTTGGCAGGGAGCTCGGAGAGGAGTCGAACTTCGGTGAGACACGAAAAAAACCTCTCGCAGAAGATCTGAAAAGCACAAACCGCGTTAACGGCTTCACGAGAACAAAGTGGCACGATCTTATTCCCTCAAGGACGCAGTAACAATATCATGAAAAATGTATGAGTCTGTTTTCCAGACAAGATGTCTGCAGTTATTTAATTCACAGATGAAGGCATTAAAATGCCATTTAAACAGAACCACATTATTATTATTGTTATTATTATTAGTAGTGTTATCATTATTATTATTTATGCACACACACCACATATACACACTGCTAACAGTCAGCTGCAGTATACGGCCACATCCATCTAATTATTCATAAGGATCTTCTAAGAGATTTGTTATCTTGTTTTTGTTTTCCTCCCTCTTTCTTCTGCCGTTGCATCCGTTCTTTTCTTTTCTTATCTTCTCTTTCCTTTCACCTTTCTGTCACCATAATATATACAATAAATATGCACACCTGTCTCTTGTAAATGTTGTAAATATACTCGAAAGGAACACTTCCACAACCTTATCAACCTCATCAAATGACATTAACATTGTACTCTACACTGTGTGCTCACATCGAGTATTAATGATGTTTTATTTTCAGGCCTTGCACTGATTGATGCTGGAGAAGCCATGCGTGAGCTCGGGGAGGTTAAGGACGCTTTGGACATGGAGGTGAAGCAGAACTTCATTGATCCACTGCAGAACCTTCATGAAAAAGACCTCAAGGAAATCCAGGTGTGAATTACTACAAAGCTTTTAGGTGTCGCCGGTAGACTCCCCACCTAAAGAATGGTCGACTTTAGGAGAAAAACAAATGACTAAATCTCCGCTCCTCTCTTGCAGCATCACCTGAAGAAGATGGAGGGTCGTCGCCTGGACTTTGATTATAAGAAGAAACGCCAGGGCAAGGTGACGGAAGACGAGATCAAACAAGCACTAGAGAAATTTGACGACTCCAAGGAGATCGCTGAGCAGAGCATGTTCAACCTGTTGGAAAGTGATGTAAGTATTATTTTAATTTGCTATTTATTTGATATTTAATACCCACATTTATCAGTCTGTTTTCAACTGAACGTTTTGTTTCCATCACACATACAGTACTGGTCCCGTACTTTCCACTGGGTAAAAAAGCATTAAAGTATAAAAATACTCCAGTCTTCGATCCTACATAAGATCTATAAAGTCTTACCAGCCATCCATCATGTATGCTTATCATACACTGTATTAAAGAAGCGGATGCAGCCACCGTGACTTGAACCAGTAGTTTATGGACGGACATTTTAAAGCTTCAAGTTTGGCTTCCTCGCTGTCACCATCTAGTCTTTTTTGGAGTCAGAAGTGACCACATCTGATCGAGAGTGAAGCTGGGGAGGAGCAGAGGGTGAAACTCGCACAACTCAGTTATCGGTCCAACCACGCATGGCCCAGCAGACCCGGCGGCATTCACCTGTCACTCAAAGCATCCTGCCAAACTTTAAGCTTTAAAGTAATTTAAATGAGTGAGATATATTTTGAAAAAACATACAGTTGTCATGAATTATCTATAGAGACCAAAGTGTTTTTAGTGGCAGGCTGTAAACATGTTTATTTCTGTTCTAAGTTTTAACACGGGGTCTATGGGGATTGACTCACTTTTGGAACCAGCCACTAGTGGCCATTTGAGGAACTGCAGGTCTTGGGACATCTGCATTCGCTTCATCTTTCAGTCCCACGTTCCACATGATACTTATTTAGCCAGGTTTGACTTGTATCATTTATGTACATATTAGGCTGCTGTCGTGACCCGGACATCTCCACAATTACCGCTAAAAGAAAGTTAACAACCAACGTGTTTTTTTCCGTATCATAAATGAGGGCATATACTGTAAAAACTGACCTCAAGTTTGAATGAATCAGGGTTTCATCATGTGGTTGCCTGTGGTTTTGTAGCAGCCTGTAATGTCAATGAAAAGCAAATCCTGTGTTTCTTGTATGTGCACACAGATTGAACAGGTGAGCCAGCTGTCGGCGCTGGTCCACGCTCAGGTGGAGTACCACAGCCGGGCTGCTGAGATCCTCACACAGCTGTCCAGTAAGATCGACGAACGGTCAGTTTTCTTGCTTCAGTGATTTACTTCTGAAATCAAAACTAACAGGCGGTCTCGCTTTATCATTGAGACTTTAATCATTTCCTTGTTTTCTACTTTGCAGGATAAGAGACACCACCGTCAAACCGAGGAAAGAGTTCATTCCTAAACCACGTACATCTCTGGACTTCTCCATCAGTGAGAACCACAATGGAGGCATCCACGGTGCTCGCTCCCCAGGTGAGCCCCAAAATACACACCTTTTGTGTTGACGTGTCCAAAAACTAGCCTGGGTCTCATCGGAGAAACTCAAACAGTTCAATTCCAAAATGTAAAAAAGTGAAATTTGTAGTAGTGTTGAGCTGTACAGTCTGGTTTTTGGGCTTCAAGTTTCAACTAATCCATGATTTTCTTTCCTTTAACCCTCTTTGGTTTGATTCGTACTGTAAATTCTCAATTAAAAGCCAGCATCCAAATAATAATGGGTCTTTTTTCTAACACAGTAAAATTGGTAAAATTGCATCCATACAGAAAACTCTTGGATTATTTTGGTTTTCTTTGTTGAGTTATTGAAACATGCAATTTTTCTTTGCTATTTATTTTTTATTTTTTTGCTTTAACAACTGTGAGACTAAATTAATACAGCAAAAAAAGCATATTGAAAAACAGGGAGGCTTCAGATAATATGATAAAATTGTTCCCTCCTATCTGGATAAAAGCCTTCTTCTCTCTTTATTTGAGACAAATCCGGGCAACGTTTTGAGAATTTATGGTACATTCACTGTGTTTGCTAAATTTTTCTGTCTTTTCCCAAGCTCTTTTTCACTTCATTTCACTTATTACTGAACAGAATACCCATCAGTCCAGAGTAAATAAACACAGCTCTTCACTCTTTTCTTTCCCCTTTATGATTTTTGTCTCTTAGGGGCGAGGTCTCCAGGTGAGCCTAGGTCAAACATGTCTGCCATGTTTCTCCATCTGTGCGCTCATGAATTCATTTCTTCAGCGAACATCCTTTTTCATTCAAACTTCAAGCGACTTCTCCCGCTTCCCCTCTCTCCCTCCCTCCCCCGTCCTCCCTCATGTTGTTTCCCTCTTTGCAGCAAGGTCTCCAGGTGAGACCAAACTGAATCCTGGAGAGATACATTATCTCCTCCATCACTTATCACTCTTGTTTGTTTGTCCGTCTCTCTTCCCGTACTGTGAAAGCTGTTGCACCGGGTTAACAAACAAACAGCAGAAAAAGCAAGTGCTGCCCGCTCGCTGTACAAAGAGTATAACAATGAAGAGACAGGCGGCGGATGAGCAGTTGCTGTTTCTGTTTTATTCTCCCGTCAGTCTTCTGATCTGTCTCTCTTTAACTTGTTCAACTTCCCGCTTTGTTGTTTGACCTTTTCATTTCTGCGCCTTATGTATTTTTTTCATCACTTTGTACAGTTTATCATTGATCCATCTCCCAACGTATCTGCCAAAAATTGCTCTTGATGCCCTTATTTCACCTTTGTTTTCTCCTTTCCCCTTTGCAGCAAGATCTCCAGGTGAGCAAGAGTGAATTTGGGAAGAGATGCGAAATCTCTCTGTCACTCTTATTTTTATTCTTCTTTAAATGGACTGTTGTGAAAGTGTACCTTTTTTTTTTTTTTTTGCAGTTTTTTTGTCTAACCGCCGACCTCTTGTCCTTCTCTTTATTGTCAAAATGCTGCCTTTACTGAACTTTAAATTGCTTAATTATCACTTTCCACTCACGGTCGTGTTTTCTCTTTCTTCTTGTCTTTCCCCCTTTCAGCCAGGTCTCCAGGTGAGCCTTTCAGAAGCTTTCTTGTGCCTCTATTGCACTGTAAATAAAGCTTTGTATCAGGGTTTCCATTAGCCAACAGCGGGTAAAATGCATTTAAAAACAAAAAGAGTAATAAAAAAAAAATGTTTGGTAATGACGCTAATACAAAAATTAGATATAACAATCCAGACATTTGCGTTTAGGGATAAAATGAAACGGAAAAATAAAAGGATAAGCAATGAGGGTTACATTTGACGTCGTGCAGGTCTAGACGATTTTAAAACAGGTTACAGGTATTTCATAATAGTCTACGTTTTAGTGGCTAATGCTGAGGTTTTGCTTAATCGTTACTATTCTCTAAAAGACGTATCTGGAGACGTTGTCATTCTTTTGTCGACCTAGGTGTACAATATATGCTGTAGGGACGACATATTTTTGTAGATTAACCCAGACGTTAGCGTCACCCTGGTTCCCTCAACCAAAAGCCTCTTGGATTACTGCAGGAAAACGTTTGTGATACACATTTTATTCATCAAGACAATCTTCACAAATGAAAACCACTTTTATGATTTTTGAAGCATAAATGCCAAAAGTAAACCGCTAATGTTCGGCTGTGAAATGCCTCCAACACGGTTGCATGACTTCAACACCACGTTAGCTTCCCGCTTTGATTCATGCGCTTACCTCCTCTACAGAAACCGTAGGATCTTCTTCTTAGCATGACCTGAATACAACAGTTTTCAAGAACGTAACCTAACGAGGTTGTAAAGGCGGACTAGTGAGTTGATGAGTTGATGAGTTTCCGTGTTCGGTGCGATGACGTCTCATTCAGCCACTTATTAGCAACGACTCTCACGAGACACATTAAAGCTTCGAAATGTACACATTTAGAACTTCTATTTTATGTCGTAGAACAAAATGTGAACATCTCATAAGCTTGTGTTTACCACAAACCTTATCTCAGGTATCTAACCAACAACCCGTTGACTTTGATACGAGGGAACCGGAAAGTTCAAAATGCTAACTCATTAATGCTAACTCGTGTATTAAGACTCATTTCTGCAGCCCTCTATTCTTTCTGGAAACCGATCTGGCAAGAAAAAAAAAATGCTATTGGAAACCCTGCCTCGTATCTCCTCCTGTGGTTTTTCTTCTAACGCTCCATTTATCTTCTTTTCTGCAGCCCCGATGGACCAGCCGTGCTGTCGTGCCCTTTATGATTTCGACCCCGAGAATGAGGGCGAGCTAGGCTTCAAAGAGGGCGACATCATCACCCTGACCAATAAGATCGATGAAAACTGGTACGAGGGCATGTTGCACGGCAACTCTGGCTTCTTCCCCATTAACTACGTGGACATCCTGGTGCCTCTGCCGCACTAGGGCAGCAGCTCGTCCAGCACCACTACCAGCTACGTCTGCAATCACGGCTAAGCGGTTCCTGGCCTCTCAGTTCCTCTCCCCAGTCCTCCCAGTAACCTTTTCCTAAACATTCCTACCAATTACCTTTACTCCACTTTAAAGGAGTCAAAACTGCAGCAACACAATAACGAAGATATGAACGGGATTGACAAATCAAGTATGCCACTAATTGAGCATTTCAAAGTAAACGAGGAAAAAAAAAAAAATCAGTATTGATGTTGTTGCTTCCCCCAGTCCCACAGGAGGTACCTTCAGGCCTCCGTAGTCATTTTATCCATTTCTGTCCCAGCTTTTGTCTCGGTTTAAGTCAGTCTGTCATGAGTTTATCAGAACAGCTTTTCAGAATCACACTTATTCACTGTACTTTGTGGAAACCTCTAGATAGAAACTTTCTCTCACATACAAAAAATAATGGGTCCATGTGCTTCATGTTTGTTAGTTTCTTCTGTAGGTCAAGCATGGTTTCAAGTGTTTATCTTATGAAAATATGTTGAGCTGTTTTGTTTTAAATATTCCTCTTCTTATTGGAAAACATCTTTTAGCGAGATGGGGCAGTTTCCGGACATTTTAAATATCCAGACGTAGTAGACAGATTCATCTCAGTAACAACTTCCAACCACAGTAATACACAGACTTTTCTTTTCTTTTCTTTTTTAAACGTGTGCGTGTGGCCGGTCATATGCGATTTAGATACCAAAGTTACTTGCAAAAACCTGAAGTCTACGTCAGCGATGTCAGCAAACCTGCGTTCATCACCAGGGTGACGCTTACAATCTGTAGTTCTTTGGTATTTTTATCCGGGGGGCAAACTTGTATTCTTAAATATGTGACATTACATATCTGAGCCAGTGATTAGTGAAGTGGTAACACATGATTTGCAAAAACACAAGTTGTGAAGTTTAAACTGTTTGAAGTGTAAGAAAAATATGGTGCATTTGCTCAGTATGAAGTAAGTTTCAATCCTCCGACGTGTATTTTATCAGCAACTTGTGTGAAAATGGTTGATGTATTGTGATATTTAAATAACTTTAGGACTTTGCTGCTCTTTGGAGCGCCTGTTTTTTTTTTTTGTTTTGTTTTTTTTTTTGTTTTTTTTTCTGCAGCAGAGGGTGTAGCTCTTTATGCTGCGTCAGATTCCCTACTAGTCTGAATAGTGGTCTGTAGTTTAGCTGTCTATAAGCCATCAAGATGAAATTAGACGTAGCTGACCTCTCTTTGAAACACTTTCTGAGGAGGACAAACGAGTGCACGGATGGCTGATCGGAATGAGAGTACAAATGTTTTACTAACTGAAATGATGCAACTTAAACTAAAATTCCTTTTTCTGTCATAACACAGACTAAAAGCTGCTGTTTCTTTCCCTTTTTATGTCAGACCTCTTAGAAAAAGTTACGCATTCTGTTACATTTTCCTATCCTGCTATATGCTTGTATGCGGTATCACGTGGGATCTTGTCCCTTCTTTAACTTAATGTGCTGATAATCTAGAAATCAAACCAAAACCAGCCTCAGATATTACAGTATTGCAGTGTTAGCGTCAGCTCAGCGGTTTTCTCCTCGAGGTTTGATTCTCTGCGGCGTCGACAGTGTGTGAACCTTCTGCAAAATAATCACCCATCGTGTAACAGTGTTGAGTGTATTTGGGGGCGGGGATGTATGGGGTTGCATACTGTTCATTTTATGCACGGGGGCGGGGGTGCAGAGGACCTCTACTGCTGAGGTATATATGATCTACTGTCTCTGACAGTGTTCAACATTAAAACAAACATGGTCGTCTCAAATGACAACAAAATAATGATGCAGAATCCACCGATCTGATGTCCCACACCAAGTGTTTGGTTTTGTTACTTTAAAGGGAAGCACAACTTTAAAAGGTCAGTATTCTATGTTGGTGATGATGATGATAATAATAATAATAATAATAATAA
>JAPQRN010000001.1:1191926-1206860 GCA_037367275.1 Coranthus polyacanthus
GAGATATATATATATATATATATATATATATATATATACTGTACAAATGAATAAACAAATTCAACATGTGTGTGAATATTTCTCCTGATTTGACTCCTGGTCTTAACTGCATTATATTCACCAGTAATGTAATAGATTAGATATAATGTATGTTACATTTTTCATGCAAAAACACTAACGTTACGAAGGGAAATTACAATTGTTTATTTGTCGACATTTTCTGAGATTTCGTCATTAACTGTAAATCGTAGCCGTTAATCTTCAGAATAATCACCACGTTTATCAGTGATGAAAATAATCATCAGTTGCTGCTACAATCTTTGGGTGATTTGAACTGCAGAACATTGAATGGTCTGTTTACTCTGTGGTGTGATACACAGTTATGAAAACTGAAGCAGGGAGAAAATGAAAGGAACTGGATAAAATGGAATTGTCGAATTAGAATTGATGTGTTGTGGTCAAGGCCTGCAACGGTGTCCTTTGGGAGGTGTTCAGGGATGAGTAAGGCTATGTGAGAATGGACACATTGAACAGGTCTGGTGTATGTTTCTGTATTTCAGGCCGTTTCTAAAGCTTTTTCAAGGGGGTTGCCAACGGACTCGCCAACGGCTCGAAACTGTGCTTCAGTTATATCAGGTTAAACTACATTTTTACTATTTAACCTTTATAGTATTTGAGCATCAACATCTAAAATTACAGCATTACTACAGCATTCAATACAACAAATGTCCATGCTTCATGTAGTGTAGAGTCAGACTCCTGTCTATCTGTATCTACAGTACATTTCCAGTGTAAACAGTGGTTTTCAAATACAGACTAAAATGTAAACCACACTTTTTTTTCCCCTGCACTGCTATTTTTTTGGCATCATCTTTGGGTAAATGACTGTGACATCCTCAGTTATGAAGATTTGTTTTTGTTTGATTAAAAACCTTTTAAAAACGCAACAACGAATAAAATCTAGGTACAAAAAAAGAAGAAACTCTGCCGTGAAAACGGAGCCATACAATCCCATAATGCTGTAATCTATACTGTACTGTTTGTGCATTAGTTACGGAACTTCATGTTCATGCCAATCTGATAAGGAGGTCGAGTTTTACTGACAGTTATGATCAAGCATGAAGTGACAACTTTTGGTCTCCACCTATTATCTGTCACCACCAGTCAATCTGGCTACGCCCTCTCGTCATGCACACAGTTTAACCCAAACACACACACACACACACAGACACACACATTAACACACTACCCTGCTACAGTTACGCCGATCCAGAGCAGGGGGGTCTGCTGTAACGTCCTGCACCAAACGAAGTCCTCCAGGTCTTTTGAACAGCATCAGAGCATGTCGTCACACACCCTGCGGCCCGTCGCTCTGCTGATCACAGCAAATATAGACACAGCCCTCTTCTTGTTTGACATAGTGCAGATGAGATAAGTCTCCAAACACTTTGGCCGGCCACAAGATACATTAATTGGCATTTTCTTATGTGTACAGGTGGATATTGTGGATAAAGGGCGTCTCCTGTCAAATGTTGTTCATGAAGCGGTGCCAGTTTTTTGTCTTGAGTCTCACTCGCTCCGTTTAAACTCAGTTCACGTCAAACTAGAAGGAAAGCATCCTCTAGTGGTGACAAACTCACAGTGTTCAAACACTCACATGATCACTGACACAATATGTTTATCTTTGCTGGTACTGTTTTTACTTGCCTCCCGTGTTATTTATAGTATCTGTTGGTATTTAGTTTAGTATTTTATGCTGAAAAGTTGAGGATAAAATACATAAAGAGTGAACTAGAGTCAAAACGTTTTTGCCCCAGAGACAAAACCATCAAATATTCACAATTTAAAAAGCTGGAGCCTGTGATTTTGTTCATGTTTTTGGTGAAGAAATAACTACGATTAGATGTGATAATGTGTTATGTTTAGAACGTACCTCCATGCTTTACACATTCATTTATTTTTTATTGTTTTTGAGCTGAACATATTGCAGAACATGTTGGATTTATTTCCACAGATATTGAGATTGCAATGTGAGCCATTTTTGCATTATATTTTCACCGAAAAAATATAAAACTCATCAAGTGGTTTTTGCTGTGGTCTACCCTGTACCAAGTAAGTATCTTCCTTGCATCTGTATGATTTGATTTTTAGGCCAAGGCACCACAATGCCGCTCTGATAATGGTATGTTGTGACACATTTCACCTTTATCAACCCTTTGCAGCTCCTGAGATCTGAATATCGCTCGTGGCCATGATGCAATTTCAGCTTGAATTGTTGATTTTTAGGAGAGTCTGATGAATTTTGCAAGAAACGTGTGCTTTTGCAAGACATGAGCAATGTTTGGTAAAGGGTTTGTGGTTGAGTGTGAAGCACAAACAGCTTAACTGTTTAACCCCTTACTGCCTGAATTTATTTACAATAACATAAAAAATGCTAAATTAAGTGGAGACTGTTAATTTGAATATATCACATACAATAGATATGAATTGAAATGTATGATGCAAATTAGCGACATTAAGCATAATTGGTCATAGAAGCAACTAAACAAATGTTCCTGTCTCAGGTATTATTGTAGTGATGTTGCTATTGCTGAAACAGGGCTTTGATATTGAAAAACATTATAACAACAATCATTGCTGTTCCATCATCACAGTCTAATACTGCGGCAAAGTGCTTCCAATACGTTCCTTGGTTTGTGTAGATTATGTATTAACCGGCGTTAGTGGGATGCGTACGCCGCCTCGGCTGCATTCAGACCGGAAGAGGTTTCACTTGAATTCACGTCAATAGGGTACAAGGGGTTAAAAAATGTATCATCAAAATAGTTTCCAAAATCTCTCAAGTGCCTCTTCTTTCACCGAACAGAGCGTCAGGAAGAAAATCAAGGCAACGTCCATCTCAAAACTACTGCACACATTGCACATGGAAAATCCATGTCCAGGCAAACCACAACACACTGACTACATGCACAAACACACACACACACACACACACACACACTCCTCTCTTCTACATAATGTATGTAATGGCACTTCTGACACATGCCCACACACAAACATAGCAGGTCTGAGGAGGACGATGAGGTAAAAGGGGGTGAAAGAAGACAAGCAATCCAGTAAAAAGCATTCCTCAGACCCCGTCTCTCCTGGTGGGTGGCCTGCTTGGACGCTACACCAGCGAGAAAGCGCCTCATTTTCCACAAAAAAAAAAAAAAAAATCCCTCCCATCTTTTGTGTGTCTGCCCTCGCTGTCCTGTCATAGACACAGAGACACGCTGACACGGCCGCTAACAACGACTGATCGAGTCATTTTCAACTTATTCCAGCGTATCTCGTTTTGATCTAAGTGAAACCTTGACAAACTGGCCCGTCTGCAGGGCTCGGTTTCAGCCATTCATTTAGGTTGCGTGTGAAGAGGGATGATGTTGCACACTCAGCCAGCGGCTCGGTCATGACAAGCTTAAACTGGCAACACAGTGAGCCACTCCATCATATTTGACATTTGAATCAGCCGCAGCTCTAAATGCATGAATGGCAGTCTGCATGTGTTTCTGGCAAACCCCAAACCACAGCAGACCACAAGACACACACAGCAGTTACAGACGTTTCACTGAACAGCAAATATCAATGGAAGTTACCTCCCACGACCTGCTGCACATTAGAACTGGTGCTACCACCTACTCTGTTATGGAAAAAGTACCGTATGCACTGTCTCATATATCAGACGTTTGGAAAAAAATGAATTAATCCATGTATAAAATTTAAAAAAAATAAAATTCACCTTTGTAATTTTAACGTCGCACGTTTAAATCCACAGAAGAATCAACTCCGTGGCATGTTAATTCAATTTGTTTTGATATTCTCCATGAATCAAAAAGCTGACGGATGTTAACTGTCACATTGTCGTTGTATTGTTTAGGTTGTAATGTCACTGTGCGTTCTGTTACGTTGTGAAGTTTGTATAGTTGTTATGTTTCACTGTCACAATCTAGTTTTTTTTATTGAGGGAGAAGAGCTGCTGCAAAGCTGTAGCTAATGGGGATCCTAATGAAGTAAACTGAACAGAATACTACTTTAAAAACCTTTCACTACCTCAGCGTTACAGACTGGAGTAAAAGGTGCAATATTTGCCTTTAAAATGTAGTGAAGAAGTAGTGTCAGGTAGTAGAAAGTGTACAAGTACACGTGTCTGTTAAGTAAATGTTTTAAAACTGTTTTTAACAATAGCTTGTCATGCTTTATATTAAGTCATGTGTAATAAGTGTTAGTTCATAGATAATCGATCGGGCAGCTGTAAAAATAAATAAATCTATAAATATAATTTAACGAGTGCATCGGTAATACATAATAAAGTATGTATTAAGTCTGTTTAAAGGTTTAAAATGCCTATAAATGTCTCATAATTTAACAATAAATGGGTTTATGATGCTATGACTAACACATCATAATTTTGATAAGAAGCATTTTTCAAGGGCTCTATTACCTATTAATTAATGTTTATTACAATGGCCTTAATATAAAGTGTTACTCAACGTCACGTCAGAATTAGGCTGTTCATCATTATATGAACTAAGATTTATTTTACGTGCGTTTGGGTTTTAATCCTGTGTTTCTCAAAAGGGGTCTCGGAGCTGTTACGTGACATGTGAATTCATTTTCCTAATTAAAACAGATGAAAAGTGTTCTCTCAAAGAGTTTATAAATGTTGATCTCAACAAAGCCACGCGACACGTAGAGCAGAGGCCTCAGTCGTAAAAGACGAAACAAGACGAAGACAAAAACCACGTAAAGACTAAAAAGAGACAAAAATGACATAACAAAGACGGACACGATGTAACAAGACAAAAACCATGTAAAAGACGCAAACGAGACAAAAAAGACGGTGTTTTCTGACCGTGGAAGAGTCAGTGAAATGTAGATCTATGGCTAGTCATGACATACTTTCCCAAGTTTGTGTCCAGAGGAGACACAACATTTCAGTTTTGTGTCATGAGCTGAAAAACTTTGGGAATCACGAATCAAGATGTTTTTGAGTAAATTATAAGTCACGACAGCTGAGTGAAAGCTGTGTTATTTCCTGCTCTCGCTGTCATGAACGTGGACTTAAAAGCTGATGTGAATTTAAAGCAGCGCGCACACACCTACACTGTGTGAGGAGCAGCTGTTGGTGGGAGTGTGCCAGTGTGTGTCATTACATGTTTTCCTGTGGCATTCACACATAGTTTCTCTATTCAGCAGGAAAGCCCGGCTCTCAACACCAGACAGAGGCAGCTAATACCCCTGTCTGTCAGAGCCGCTCAAAGACCAAGTGATTGGAGATGACAAACGAGGCAGTAAGACAGGTCAGGCAGCTCTGCGACGGCACACCGAGCAGAGGGGGCGGGGCCTGGAAGAGCCAAAAGGGAGGAGGGATTTTACCTGTGTCTCTTCTTGCATATTTGTTAATCATACTGCGAGGGTCTCTGGGGATCCGACGCCACGCTCGTCTGTCAGGTCTGCAGGGGAGTGAAGTTTGTTTCCGGCTCTGAGACACTTTCAGCGCCACCTCTGTCCCCTGTGAGGGTCTCTGTCACTCAGGCTTACGCCCTGGAGTCCAACAGGAACACAAGACGTCTGTGAATGTGGAAGCAAAGCTGCAAAATCCCTCATTTGTAACCCCAAATAATCCTGAAAAATGTGGCAATCAGCTCACAAATCTGCCGTTTCACTGGGCGTTGGGGCTCCGTCTTCAACGCGGCTCGTCCTCAGAGGGTGGACGTGTCGTGTCTCCAGGTCAACTGCGTTCAGCTTCATGATTCTGCAGCTGAACGCAGTTTCATTAAACACACAAACAACAGTCAAGGGTTGATATGAACTTTGAAACTGGTTTTGTTTGCTGCTCGCTGAGGTGATGGAGAACAAGGTTCTTTTAAAACATACTGAAAACTTCACTGAAAAAAATGTAGAAGTAAAAACAGAAATATTTAGCTTTAAAATCTTGTCCACCTTGATTTTAATCTAATCTCTTTCTTAATTTATTCTAATATGTTTCACCAAGTTGACATCATTTATCGCTCCGAATCTACTTGTTTTAGACATAATAGTAATTGTATGTAATAATAATTCAGAATTACATTTCCATTTTTTGGGTTCATGTTGCATCGTGATAAATACGTGTTTTTGTTTAGCTGCGGTGGAGTGATGGCGATTCAAATTCAAGATGGTCTGCTTAGAAGACTCATTCTCAAAGATCTGCTCAAACCTCATATTACCTTCAGATAAACTTTATTCATCAGTAGAGGAGAGAAGAAAGACAGAGTCAAGGTTCATTCTGCTGTTTGGGAGGATCGCAATGAGGCATCGAAAAGTATGTAAGTTATCGAAAGTATTTGAAAGGTTTACTGCAGTAGTACACAGTAAGTACGTACACTAACACTACATTACGTTGATACAGAATCAAGGCGGAGCTGGTGTCACTTCTTTGTGCTGTGATCAGTGTCTCCGCATCTTTGATTTATCTCATTTCTGTCACGGCTGTTCTTTTTTTTAAATCGATTTCATACGGTTTAACAAAGAGCACAACTGAATAATTCCAACATTTGTATCTACACATAGAGCGGACGCCACCGTTAACCTGAGTCTCATCCTCTTTTATCCAGTTCCAGCTGCGTTACAGTTACATTCACTCTCGACCCAAAAGAGTTTCTCGCAACACGGAACATTTTTAAGACACTGAAGAAAAAAAACGGAATTCTTGAGGCAAAAACACTGTAAATAAAAAGGTGAGACAAGTTTACTTTAACGAAGCATTTAATTAGATGAATAAGTCGATGGTTTCACAGTCGAACTCTGGTCTTAAATGCTGAACATAAACACTAAAAGCAAAAAAAAAACCCAAAACAAAACCCAAAGTCAGTTAAAAACACGTTTCTCTGTACAATGAAATCCTTCCGCTGCTGCCCGCTCCAATGCCAGGGACAAAATAAAAAGATCCGCAAATATAAAAATACAAGGATATCAATATAAATGTCAAAAATATTTACCCATATGTACGAGCACAGCTGAGGCAAAATGATGCAAATTAAGATAATCTGTAAAACAAAAACAGACCAAAGCTGCAGAAAATATTTGACTTAAATTTTAAGGCTTAAAAATAAAAAAAAAAAAAAAGGTTTAGCAACAAAAGCCTTACAAATACCAACAAAAGGAGGAGGATTTTCAGAAAAGTCTTGTTACAAAGCCCCGAGGCAGAGAATATTTCAGTTTATTTGTTCAGTAAAAGGTAGTGATTGATTTTTTTATCACACACCGAAGAATACATTTCCCTCCACGCCAGGCAAAACAGAGCTTATGACTCTATTGTTCCCGCTCATAGATTCTCCACAGTGATTTAACGTGTAAAAGGTTTGGAAGTGTGAGCCGACGGCGGACCAGAGACGAGGGCTTTCATGACAAGTAGTGCCAGGTTGAGGACCGGCCGCACGGCATGCAAAACACTGCAATGGAACAACATTTGGTGTGCAAATCTGTCAGTCCATTCAAATGGTGCTCCAAACAAAAAGTTGATACACAAACAAATCAATTAACCTGAGCAGGAAAGAACCCAGAATAAAAATGAAGCAGCCTCAAAACACCTTCCAAAGTCTATTTAACATCAATTCAAACACAAAAAAACTATAAATACAACTTCTGCCGGTGCAGATGGTGACATTTAACATCGCAGGATTTCCCCACTCAGTGTTAGGGAGGGCCCTGAGAGTGAACCAGGCGGTGGAACCTGTCAGCTTCTGGATCTATTCTCCTTCTTTAATCCCAGAGACAGTCACACCCATCACACTCCCATTGTGCAGCTGAACCTTCTCCATGCATGACAGAGTGTGCCTGCACAGTCCTTATCCTCGCATACAAGTGTGCAAACCCAGTGACACCTCACGCACAACTGGACGTCTGGATGATAGTCATTTGTCCACTTATATTTTGTTACTGTAAACTCTAGAGCATGAGGTGCACCGTAGGAACTGATTATCTCTGCTCAACTCTTTTGGTTTAGTCAGATTTATTTTTATTGAACACTTAAGACACCCAGATATAAAAACAAAGCCTTTTACTTCTCAGAATAAGGCTGCTCAACAGCATCGCTGTACGATCACTGTGTTTAAAGCAGATACGCGTGCACAGAATAAGAGTAAAGCCTGATGTTTGCATGTTTGATACAGAAATATGTTTGAACCCCTTTGCTCCTCTCTGTCACTGCTGGTTTTCTGTTTTGTTGTCTCCTCTTCAGCTCGTAGTGCAGTACTTTGTTTTTTTACGAAGCCCCGGGTTTGCCACGGACAGAAAAAGTAATATCAAGGCCATTTGTGGACACATTTTATTCATTTGTTCCCACAGTTTAGTGATTCACAAAATAAGTAGATGTCAGCCCTGCATGTATTCATAATATGTCAAGTGAATTTGAGGCAAATAAAGTATTCTGCATAGTGTCATCAGAAGGCTACGTTTCCATTTCCAGCTAAGATGGTGTTTCAACATGTCCTATCTTCAGACTTTACAAACCGTACCTGTTTCTACAACCAGCTACGTTTTCAGGCTTTATGGGAATATTCGAAGGATCAGTCAAATGTTCGCTGCCTCAGAAATACTCGAAAAAAGTGTTTCGATTACCCATTATGTGCATTAACTCTTTTTCAAAAAAGGTAAAAACCACCTCAAGTGAGTGGAAAAACTTTATTGCAAAATTTGATAGGTCTTTTCAAATTTTGTAGTTTCCATACTGTATAGATATATATATATATGTATATATATATAAAACACTGCTGTATTTTTACAACATGAAACGGAGCAGACCTAAAATATGGGCCAATAATCACTCGTTGCACAGCTATGATACAGTAAGTAGAAGACACCAGGAAGACAGTCTGTGAACTCCACACAACAGACTGTTTCTTTCTTTTTTAGGCATGTTAAAAGTAGAAGCATGACAGAAAACAAAGGAGAGACAAATGGGGCATGACATGCGACAAAAGGCCCAGACAAACACAAACCAACACCTTCACCCAAAGGACCAGGAAGCTCCAGGATAAGAATTTTAACACTTGTTAAACTTCTTCTAAACATGTCGTATTTTTGTTTCAAACCGTACCTCATCATCTACCTGCTTTCAATCTGACGCGTCCAGAGGCTGATAGAGATTCTCTCCATACACTGTGTCATGTGACTTGTTGATATTGGGATTTTCTGATCAGGTTTTTCACCTCTTTGAATCTTCTCAGTGACCTTTCACCGTATACTGTAGGACTGATAACAAGTAAGTTAATAAAACCCCTCGACTTGAACTCATGACAACGCCCATAACAGCTAAACAAAGAAAAAGAAAGTATCTTCACTTCCACCTGCACCTGCACATAGAGAAATCCAGGTTTTTTTTTTTCTGATGAGGGAGATTATGAGCATTGTTCAGTGGTATTTTCTCCCTCTCGCTTTGGCTCACTCACTCGCTTGTTTCTTCAGCAGCTGACGCACCTTTAACCTGCATTTGCACCTGAATTTGGTCATCGTTGCCAAGCACAAGCCCAGGGCACCTCGTCTGGAAACCACAAAGAGCTCGTATCACCCCGAGTAGTACAAGGAGAATAAATCACATTTATATCAGATACCGCATCAAATTAAGACTGTTTTAAGACAATATATGGCTTCGGGGCAACGCAGTGTGTTTTTAAAAATGTATTAAATTTACATTTGGAAAAGCCTACGCTGAAATAACACACTTTTCTAAGTATAATTACTACAATTATACTGGTAGCAGATCTTTAGAAGACTCAATCCACAATGGGAAAGATATGTTGTGTTTGAGTGCCTGATTGCTTGCACACAAGATGTGGCTTGTACTGGCTTTTTGCCTTAAGTACAGATAATCCACATGTGTCAGTGATTGAGGAGGTACAAATCCCACAGTAACAGACACACAGGTGGCACTGGAAAGAAACGGCATACCAGTCTAGATTTCTCTCTCTGTCTCTCTGTCCTAACTGGCCAATTAGCTCTCGAGGCTGAGTCAGAAAGGCAGCCTCCCTCTGCACAATCCAGATCCAGGTATGTGTGAGACCTGCAACACCCAGCACGGTACCTCTGGATCTATGTGAACACGCTCTCACATCAGTGACCTCACCTGCACCACATCCTGTTTGTGCGGCCGCGCTCAAGTCCCAGTCCAGGTTATGTGTAAAGATACGTGCGATGCCGTTACACGTCTTTACGAGTTAAAGAGCTTTAACAAAAGGCGGAAACGAATAATGGCCCGTTTGTATTTCTGTGACCTGTCGATTCTTTTTGTGATTCTACACTATTTGGTCGAACAAATGTGAGAAAAAGAGCGCCAACTCTGACACTGTCTCTTAGAAATTACATTTATAGAACTAAAGTTGAAAAAAAAAATCAAAAATGCTACCGACAAATGTGCAGGACACAAGAGACTGAAGTTCACAACCTGTATGTGGTTAGGTTCAGGTAACGGGTTAAGGTTCAGGTTCAGGTTCAGGTTCAGGTTAGGAAAGATGGTTCTGTCACAGTTTTTAAGTCTCTCTTAAACCAAGTCATACTATGTTTTACCTTCAAATAACCAAGGGCTGCAGGTTTCAATATGAGAGAAAGAGGATAAAGAAAACAAGCATTATGCAAAAATATAAAATAAGATACTATCATAGACAGATCTATGTGTTCATGTGTGTATGTACATACTGTTATAAATGTACTATGTCTATGTGTGTATGTATATAAAGTATGTCTGAATATTTATATGCAGCTACATGTATTATTATTAAGGTTGTCAATCGATAAAAAAAAATTAAAAATGAACTAATTAATCACACAGTTTGCTGTAATTAATAGTAATTAATTGGCCGAAGCTTGTAATAATTTATATTTAAATGTAAAAAGCACTGAATTGTGTATTTAAATTATATTTAAAATATATTTAAATTGCTTAGTAGCATCTTTATACCATTAAACACAGATTGTCTCCTGTGGACGACAGATTTACAATGAAACCATCAAGACCATCACAGTTTGTCTCTTATTTCTGATCTGCATCGACAGAAATAAGAACAAACCCAGGCCTATATATTAAAGTGCAATTTCAATTTCAAAACCACCAAGATAAGATAAGGTTTAAGGCAACAATTTTTCAAATACACAAAATTGGAGAGAGAGAAGAAAGAAGTGAACCAGAGAAATGAAATCTTATTTTCTGAGTGTTTAACGACGTAGGGATGTTGATGTTTGCAAACTCATCCATGATAACTGACTTCGGTGGTCTTCGACGCCTCTCTTCTGCAGCTCGTTTACACTGACGACAGTTTACAACACTATCTACTGTTAGCTTAGAAACGGAGTTAACCCACGTCAACGACTGGCTCCCAGCACAGCACAGACTCCTGTAAGCACACAAACATGAATATTACATATTGAACCTTTAATTATCTACATTTTGTTCAATACATGCAAAGCTCTTTGATCTTTTGCTTCAGAAGTAAGTTATAATGAATATATATATATATGATCAGTATCACCATTTCAGTGCGGGGAGACGACATTGCAAACTGACATCTTGAATTTTTTTGTCCAACCAATAAACCAAAAGCCAAAGACAAGTACAACATTGTAAAAAAAAAAGGGGGTAATGTTAACCACTTATTAACACTGTTGGTGATTACGCCTTTTACACGAAAAGAAATGCTATTAACGCCGATCACTCTGAATTCTCGAGACAACTTAATAAATTGGCTCAGTGGCAGGGACGTCAATTATTCCATTTATAAATCTTTGTCACTGTTTACATTTCATCTACATAAAAATCAGTCATGTCTTCATATTTTAAAAACAAACTGAACAGCCTCTACATCATCTAATGACAAACATGCATTTGCAGAGCCAAGGCCCTTTCCACAAGAGCTCAATCTGCCAGACTCAAAAAGACATGTCAGGAGTTTGACAGCTGAGAAAACACAACACTGTGCTCAAGGATATCAGTGGAAGCTGGATGAATACCTGTATCTTCCTGCTTAGGAATCAGAGGATTTAGGCAGCGGTGAAAGCTTGTCACAAATGACACACAAAAGCCTTGTTGTGTACCGCTGAACAATTGCAATACCTGCAACTAAAGCAGAAATGATGATAAGATCAGGGCTTAAGATTTAAAGCAGATTGCACATTATTACTCCCAATAAAGGATTATGGTTTTGGCGCAGCGCCTTGTTCACACAGACGAGAAAGACAACAGAGAACATGTGATAATTGCAGTGAATAGCGGTATTTTTATAATACTGGTACGAACTGATGCCGATGTGTTATCTATCTATCTGTCTGTTCACGATATCTACCTATAAAAAGTGTAAAATGCCTGGTTTAAAGCATTCGTGCTTCGAGTATGTGTTTTGCTTTGAACCAGTCGTTTGTTGATGAACTCCGTTTCTAAGCTAACGCCGGTCTTGGCTGATGCAGCCTGTTCACTGATTTCTACGTAGGACGGGTTTTACACAAAAATCCCTCAAAAAACATTTTTCAAGACACGCGTTGGAAAATGTTTCAACGCATGACTTCTGTTCCTCTACATGTAGCTGCAACAGTGTGTAACACTATCCACCCTCAGCTTAGAAACTGAGTTATCGAACGCCGGCAAACGACAAAGCAGACTCCAACTCAAGCAAACACACAAAGCAACCTGTGAATCTTAGACGCTGAACCTTTAAGGCGGGTTATGTGAGAGTTTTCGTGTTTTAGTATACCATGAAACAAACTGCTTCCAGTTAAGTGTAAAATAAGCTCATTTTAATCACATGGCTTTAAAGTTCCTGAATAGTCTATGGTGTGAATTGCGTGCCTTTGCGTGCCCACACACAGTCTGCACTGCTTCACAAAACTCAGAGAAAAGGCATCAAAAAGCTTCACTTCATGGGAAACACTTTGCCAAACCCACAAGAGCTCTGTGTGGTAACAACACATCTCCTGTGACTGCCCCCCCCCCTCTGCATCTCTGTCAGACCACAGACACACTGAGAGAGAAATGAATCCACCTTAATGAAGTGGAACAAAATAAGGACGATAGTGCTCGAGTGCTGCAGCCAACCTAACGTGCAGCCCTGTTGTGCAACCCAAGTTCCTTTCAGGTGCAGGCACGGGTAAAAATGCTCATGTGCGGCTGCCCGGGCTCTGGCAGGCTGAGACATCTATGAGGTGTTGACACATGGAGTTCAACTCACATAGATGCACTGACATTTGCAACCAGGCATGACTATAATTGTGCACTCTGTTACAGTGAAGGAGACTGATACTGTGTCTATCAGGTAAGAGGTGAGTCAGACCTTGTGTGACTCATGAAGATCCTGATCCACAACTGAACATAGATGGTAATATAACCGTGGTAACTTTAATTATATATTATATTATATATATATTTATAGAACGTTGAGTACTTCTGCTGTTGTTTAAACTCTATTCTCTATTCTATTCTTCTTCCTTCTCCAATCTGTTGTAACACCATCCGTTTTGAAGCGATAATAAGTGTTGATTTTGCAGAGTTAATTAGTTTGAGTTGACAAGTGTTGAAAGTTTTCTGTCTCTCCATGGCAGTTCACAATTGTCTAATGATGTTTAATTTATACCGATGGGTGTGACTCCAGGCAAACGATTTTTTATTTAAACCATTTGGTAGCGGCATCAAAGGGTCACGTGTTTACATGCCCTTGAGGTAAGTGACATTTGTTAACAGAGAAACACACCAAGATCACTTTGGCATGAAAGACTAAAACAGGTTTGCATTTTCAACTTGGAGCCGTATACAGTACAATACAGTAGTTCTGTGTCGCGCTTCAGTTCTAGCGACTGTCTCGGGTGTCGACATCCATGACAACCGCCCGTACGCTGATTTCTACGTAGAGTGCGTCTCTTCAGCTCCTCTACAGCAGCAACAACTTAGGAATGGAGTCGGCTAATGTCACAACACAGATGAATTTTAATTCGTCTTTTATTCATCCAGAGGGTCCCATTGAGGTACAAGATCTATTCCTCCAGGGAGTTCTGGTCAAAAGGGCAGCAACAAACACTTTCACATATAAAACACACTAAATGCACAAAAGTAATATAAGAAAGTTATTAAAAGAGATGCAAACAGACCATACCAGTGATGTCCATAACTCACATCCTCCTACAGAGGTTTTGTAAAGCAGCAACATGTTTTCATAACAGTACAGTAAAATGCCTTTAAAGGTATTTAAAGAAGAGAGAGTATTTCAGGTGAAATATACTTGAAATACTTTCCAAACTGATACTGGTCACATTTAAACAAAATAACATAAACAGCCAAACTGGATTTAAGTAATAACTCCAAAGTGCAGTGTGAGCCTAAGGGAGTGGTTGGAGGTTGAATTTGGATGCAGTCCAGAGGCCTGTTTCAGAGAGCAGGTTTAACAAAGCCTGAACTCTGAGCTGGTGAACGCTGAGATGGAAAAATCTGAGTTAGTTTCGAGTATGTTCACTCTGAGTTAAGCATGCGCCTGGTGAATGAAAAAAGCCATCATCGATGGAGCTAATAGACAGCGATTCACCGTGGTAACGGGGAATAAAAAGGCAGAGCCACCATGTTAATTCAATGGGGGTAAAAACATATGCATGATTTTGTGGATTACGTACGTATCTGTCTTAAAAAACTAGCAGCTTTAGAGAATAAAGAGCCTGAATCTGTGAAAAAACTTTGACATATAAATATTAAAGTGAGTAAATGACAAACCTGCTCTTCATTATCTGTTTTCTTTTTGTATTTTGGTAAAATACAAGTTTGAAGTATGCTGTGTTGTATCTTGACAACAAGGCAAATTCCTAAAAACCTTTGCTGTAATGGCATAAAGTCTAGTCAACTCAGTTGTTAAATTAAGTCTTTGTAGTGTAGTGAGTGTACATTTT
>JAPQRN010000001.1:1206960-1237242 GCA_037367275.1 Coranthus polyacanthus
ATGCATTTGATGCATGTGTTTTGTTTAAGGGTGTACACATTTGTATAGCTCGCTGCATTAATCCTATCAACTATCAGTTACTTCCTCACACAGCTTACTGCGCAGTTGATCACCAAAACACCTTCAGACGTCACTGAACAAATGACGCTTAGATGCCTGTGACACAGGGATGAGTGAATAATGAATATGATTTTAATGAACATGTTGTGATGCTGTGTATACCTGTATATTCTTGTATGTGTAAATGTGGATATGACACACACACACACACACACACACAGTGATTTAACGGCAGCCTCCCTGGGCAGTGTAGTGCTTCAGTTATGTAAACTGCCCCGGGTTCGGAGCAAGTCAACCGTCAGGACTTTGCATCCTCGCCAAGCCCCTGCAGCTGCAAATGCAAACAAGACGCCCTCACCAGCTCCACGTGAACCCGACTCTGTCAACACGCACACATGCACACACAACAGCAGAATCACAAACAAACGAAATTCAACATCAACTGCTTTAAAAGTACATTTATAGAACGTAGTCTGAGAAGAAAGGATAGTGTCGTTGAGTCATTGTATTTACTTTAGGGATATTTATGTCCTGTTAAAAAAGAATAAAATACTGACTTGACTTGGAGCTGTCTTTTATATATTATATTGATTGTATATCTGTTTATATAACTCATTGAAATGAACAGGAACTCATGTGATAGGTCATCAAAGAGTTTGATAAACTATTGATAAACTTTAATCCAGAAATCATTTTAATTAAAAAAAAAAGATCATCAGATGAAGCAACGATCAAAGATACCTCGTCTGCAATTAAATATGCTGCTGTTGTGGAAAATATGTGAAAATGACAATAGTGAAAAACATTCCTTAAACTTCTTAAACGTCTTTACGAGCCCTGCTTTGGGTGGGACCTGTGTCACCTGTACCAGCCAGCAAATGGTTAAAAGTCAAGTGTTCGAATTCAAATGGCTAATTTGTTTGTCTTTGTTTGGAGAGAGCCGTTTCTCTCTGGCACAGCAGAAGTATATGTGAGACACAAAGTGAAGAGCTCTTCATTTGCCTTGGCTGCAGCTCTGCTCTCCCGTGCAGCTGTCGTTTGTGAGTCCACAGTCCACCGTGACGGAAGGAGGACGCCTCTCGGAGCCGCATCGATGCACGGCTCCAGGGTCCTCAGCTGCAGAGGCCAAAAACAAAAGAAAAAAACACAAGTACACTTCACCTGAACGACTCGGGGCTCTGTTTGCAGCCGAAAAGGCACAGGATACAACATTTCTTGAGTTGAAGTTTAAGGGCTTCAAAGCAAACACTAAACGTGTGCACGAGAGTAAACAACATGTCATCGTCACTTCAAATATCTTTTTAATACTTGTTTTTTTGCTAGTCCTGGTCTTTATTAGTTGCCCTCTTGTCACACGAGGCCAATTAAACAGCAGTTTATTGGTGAAATTTTAAAATGGACTATTTTCTTAAAAAATTCTCAACTTCACAGTTACCTTTGTTTGAAATGTTTCTATTATATTTCATCTGGTAAATTTATTTCTACGCCCTATAAGAAAAAGTTCAAACAAATTCCTTAAGTGTTTTTAATTGTAACACAAATGATTCTTCTCAAAGTTTACTTTCTCGTTTAAAGTTTATTCAAATCGACAACTATACTTTAAATGCACTCAACCAATTCGACTGCATCTGAGAATCAATTAAGAGCACATCAGCGCATTATAAAGAGTTCTTGATTTCAAATGTTGACAGAAGAGTCACCTTTCAGCACCATAAGTCATATTTTTAATCCACCAGCACAAACCCTGAGATAAACGGATCATGAACAAATATTAACAGAAAATCTGTACCAGTGCCAGATCGTGATGCATAAGCAAACTATGGCAACTATGAGCCTGAGCTCCAGTAACAACAGGTACCTGAGAAATTACTCACCGCTAATTGTTCAGAGCCATGAAGCATAAGAAACTGTCTTAACCAAAGGGTGAGGTCCACTGCAAACTGCATCACGTGTCCATCACATCTGTCAGAATCTACCCGAGGAACCGCACAATCAAACACACATTAAAAACGTTATGTGGGTGTCGAGGGTGTATTAGAATAACAATATTCCACGTGTTTATATAGCTTCTTAAAGACGACTCATATTGAACGTTCATGCATACTTTTGCAAAAATGTTTGTTTGAAAATTGTACTTTTTGCGTTTAAAATAAACCATAAGCATAAATAACACTTTGTCCTCGTTTTTTTTCTTAAAAAGACTCTACTGTAAGTGGACAAGTGCAGTTTCTAATGATGATTCTGATGATATTTGATTGTGCGGTGACATATATGTATATATATATACATAACTAAAATTCAAATATTTAAATATTTACTTCCCTGTACAAGTTTCCAAATTGTTTTCAATTAACAATGACATAAATTAGTGAGTCTTTGTCAATTTTGCTTGAAGAAAAGCAGTTTTGTGCCTGACTATACAAACCTATCCAGTGTGATCCAGCCTTTGTCTCTGTCTTCTGACAAGATACGTACTACCTTATACATACACAGAAAATAAACATGTACTGAACACATGAAGCTGATCAAACTGCAGCATTTTTCAGTAAATCCTATAAGAAGGAACCACCATGTAAACGTACTGATCTCTAGCTATAGATATTGGTTTAAGAGGCTGTGAGCATAATATTTAAGACTGAAATAAACCCTCTTCTGTCAAAAAGTGGCTTGCGTTTTAAGTGGCTGTCTCATCTGATAATACTCATCAAATAGTCGTGATACTCAAAAAAATAAATGAACAAAGTATTTTAAGGCTTTGTGACATTCTTTCCATTCCTTACGTTTTAAGCACATTCGTTTCTAAAGTTTTCCCAAACGTCAAGGTTCAGTGTTCACTTTATTGTCCCCACAGCGAAGTTCATTTTTACAGCCAGGATTCAACATAAATCAGAACCTACAGTACATCAACACAATAAGAAACACAGGGAGATCACTTCCAGTCACAGAAATGAACAGAGCTCATAGCAGAAACAGACGCTAAGTCCCAACCACTGTGCAAAATGTGCAATATAGAGTGTGCAATATGCACGGCATTAAAATAAGACTATAGACTACGACTAAAAATAAGAAGAGGGGAAAAGCCATTTGGCATTTAACCAAAGTCTATTGCACTTGGAATAAAAGAGACATGGAGCCCTTTTGTCCTCCAGGCAGGTACCCTGAAGCAACGCGAGGGCAAAAGGTCAAACTCCCTCTGGAGAAGATGGTCCTGGTGGACCAGTATGGCCTGGGCCCTCTTTAGAAAGATTGGAGAGCTTGGACTGACTCCTTCCTGAAATCTTACTGCCCACTTTAACAAGATTTCTGACTCTGTTCTTGTTTGACACATTTACAAACCAAGCCGCAATACAAAAGGTCAAAACAGATTCAATGAAGCTACTGGAAACAAGAGTCATCATCTTCATCTTACACCTTTCTACAGGTGGCGTCAACATGGTGCTCAAAACACAAGTTGTCTACAACAACAACCCGAGTATTTGTAACCGTCCAAATGTCAATGTCGACACTTTTTATGACAGTTGAATGAAGACTTGGAAGAGACTTTCCAAAATCAATAATCATGTCTTTTGTTTTTGACACATTTAAGAAGAAGAAGGAAGGACTCATCGCACCAAGCCTCAAAATCATCCACCACCGCTCCATGACCCTGTTCCTCCCCTCCAAGAAAACCAACAATAACAGAATCATCTCAGTTCTCACGGCTGCTGTGACACTCGTTAGTATACAAGATGTAACCCTGAGGGCCGCCGGTGGAGGTGTAGAGTTGACACTCGCCGTCACCCATTTGTTAAAAGGTCCATAATCCAACCAGTCATCATCAAGAGCGATTTCAGCCCAAATGGATGGGACAAGAACAGAGAGAAAAGACAAACCAAAGTCAGAAAATACAAGAAAAGGAGACCGTAGAGGCAGCATAGTGTTTTTGAGCTCTGACACTGAAAACTGATTTGCACACTGTAGTGGAGTTAATGTATTTTTTTTTTACATAAGTATATGTCCCTCTACTGGGGTAAAGAACACGTGTACTTTTGCAACCAGTTTTTCGATGCAAGTGTTATAAAAAATAATAATAAAGCAGCTGCTAACAGGTACAGCATGAAGACGCTCATGGGAACCTTCAGCAGCTCGTCATCCCCTCAAATACCCCGTCCCGTCATACAACAGGGCGGTGCAGGTCGTATCCAGGGGAGCCACAGCCCCAGCCCTCCCCACAGGAGGGAACCTTTCATCGGCCTGTTTGTCTGAACAAACCTGCGCTCGGGCTCTGACACATGCCCACAGAGTGAACACAGCCTGGTGATGAGCGGTGGGAGTGTGCAGCCGCTCTGTTTGTTTAAGAGATTAAGGTGGTGAACCCCCGGCCCTGTGGAGTCCCCAGACCTCATGCTACCAAAACTGCACAAGAGCATCAGCATCGCCTCCATTACGGAAATTTAAAACTCATCTTAAATGTGTGTGTGTTCTTTTTTTGTTTGTTTTTTTTTTTTTATCGAGCTGACAATCCAAGAACTGATCCGATCCAGATCTGTGCGCAGCAAAGATAAGAAAAATACATGATATCACACTGACTTCAAAACATGTCCAGCAGGTTTTATTATCGCCAATCCCTTGAAGACGCCTGCAAACAAAACTAATTTCAGTGAACAATTTCCATGTTGAGAGTTGGTTATTCCTGTCTCTCGGGTTGCATCCAGGGATTATGATGATGGCCTATATTTTGCATGCTGAAATCACACGTCGGCCTTTGTCTGGAAGACATTTACATCTCTTTACACAGCTGGCTTGTCCAACCACTGGCACAAAACAAACAAGGAAGCAAGGTAGAAAAAACAACTCGTTACCACTAAAGAGGTCTTTTAGTGTTAAACGTCAAAACAACATGGTCCATTTTCGACTTTTTTAAATAAACTGAGGTCGACTTTAGGGATGGATTTGAATATTGAGAGGAAATGATGTTGGACAGTTCAATGAAAGTAAAAAAAGAGTGAATCTAAAAGCTGCAAGTAAATAAATTAAAGATAATAAAAGAATGAAAAACAATCAAATCTGAACCCTTTAAAACATAAAAAACTTTATGCATTACTCAAATAAGAAAAAGACGACTTTATCTTTATATTTTTATCATTTCAGGACGTCGCAAAATCATTACATCTACTATTAAAAATGTTACGTTGCTTAAAAAAGAAACAAAGTATGCAGACTTTGTTGGACTTGAACAATAGACCCTTATAAAGCTCAGGTATGTCAAGAGCATGTGATGCTTAAGGGAGGTGTGGCCCCTCTGCAGAGGTAATACACACAGGTAACGCTGAGTGACTCATTCTCACAAATACTTCACACACCACGCATGGCACTCACACCTTAACTCTGCGACTTAACCTGACAACAAGCTGTTGGATTACACAGAAGGACGCTGCATTTTATGACAGTGGATCTCTTGGACAAGCAACAAAGATTCGCTGAATTTGGACTCAAAAACTGTGAGTTGCAAAAAACAAATGCGAACTTTGTAGCAGGATTGTGGGTTTGACAGATCTCTACAGTCAAGGATTTAACCTGTTCCCTCAGACTTTCATCAGAACTGTGGGCGTACTGTGCAGAATTCACAGTAAGTTCACTTCAAGTTCTTTTTCTGGAAACACTTTTCAAGTGTCGGTGACGATGCCAGTGGTGAAAGTGGAGAAAGACTCTCCGGCAGACACAACCTTGTCTGCCTCCAACACTCCGCTGCAGACAGAGGACCAGCCCAGAGGACGGAGAAGAAAGAGACCACTCCAGCGAGGGAAGCCCCCCTACAGCTACATCGCACTCATCTCCATGGCCATAGCCAACTCCCCCGACCGCAAGCTTACACTGGGAGGCATCTACAAATTCATCACAGAGCGCTTTCCCTTCTACAGAGACAATTCAAAGAAATGGCAGAACTCCATCCGCCATAACTTAACACTCAATGATTGTTTTATCAAGATCCCTCGAGAACCAGGGCGACCGGGTAAGGGCAACTACTGGGCCTTGGACCCAAATGCAGAGGACATGTTTGAGAGCGGCAGCTTCCTGAGGCGCAGGAAGAGGTTTAAGCGCTGCGACTTGAGCACCTACACTTCGTACGTCCACGAGACGCCAGTTTTCTCTCCCGTTCAGATTGCTAGATCAGCAGCATACACCAACTCCATCTACCCAAACATGACAGTGAGTCCGTCCTACGGGCAGCAGCTGCCGTCCGCCTACTACCCCTCCTCATCACCCCCGGGCTTCGGACCAGGTCAGACCCGTATGTTCAGCATCAATAACCTCATAGGACACCCAACTCCAGCCAGCATGCTGGGAGGTCAAGGGCCAGAGGTGATGCAGCAGCCCAGTCGGAGCTTCAGTCCTGAGGGGCTTCCAAATGGACCCAGTCCCTGCAGCTTGGGGGCAGCGGGTTTTCAGACCCAGCCATGTGGAGGGGCCATACCATCCCGCTCCTCTACACATCCAGGTTTCAGCTACTCCGGGCCAAACGGACACCCGCATCACCATGCCCCTCAGAGCCCGTATGCACAGGGCCACACCCAGGGGTACGCAGCCGGACGCCTCCATTCCTCAGTCCACGGGTCTATGGAGAACGTTGACCATTACGGCAGGGTCTCGCCAGTACAGCTGGGATCTTTCTCCCAGTATAACAGTGCTGCCGGTCCGATTGCCAACACTGGGGGTTACCTAAGACATCCCTCGTACCCCGGGAATATGGACAGGTTTGTGCCTGCTATATAAGGATGTAGATCTGAACATCTTAATGATGTTGTTACAGAACATCAGGAGACGTGACGGCACCCAAGGAGCCAGACATTTCTGTGCACAAACATGATTTGATTTTATTCACTGTTCATGACATTTATAAAAGGACAAAAGTGAACTGACTGATAAAAACAGCTCTTCCAACACAACTGTGATGTAGTAGCGCATTAATAACAGCAGATTTTCATATTGATGGTCAATTACTTATGAATATATGTTATAAATACCAGGACTTCCTGACAGTGTGAAATTCATGATTTCGCTTCTGGTTTTGAGCTTTTTTTTGTCACAAACTGAATGTGTGTTTAATAGTCATTAATGGTGAGTTTTTAAATGACGAACACTGAAATGTTTAGTATAAATTATTGTGCTTCGTGGTCATAGGCTTTGCAATAAGAGGTTTAATTGTATGAAGAACATACACTTTAGGACACTGCATGTATTTTGTTGCCAAATGAAACCGCATATTAGGTTGCCTTACAGAACTATTTAGCACTTTTGTTCTCTGCAAATAAAAAAAAGAAAGAAATTATTGATGTACTTACGCTATTATCATTTAAACAACTGCACCAGAATGTCCTGCAAGAATTGATGCATTTGTACTTTTAACTTTCAAAATGGCAAGAAGCAACAGATCCAGACATGGACCTTTTGGGGAAAATGCCCTCAAACATGTCTGTGTTTTTTGTGCGTTCTACACTGTTTCAGCTCAGCTGGTTTGAAGTGTTGTCTGGAGCCACGGTATTACCAGCCACCGTGACCGGCCTCAATTATCATGTCCAGACATCAGCACTTAGACAGACACACACACAGTTAATCTACCATATAGATCCACTAATCAAGAAAGTGAATTCACTTGTAACTTGATATTTGGACTACAAAGTTAAGTAGCGAGTCCTTCATCTCAACAATAGAAGCTCCTCTACACAACGTCTGCACATCAGGCAAGATGAGACTCGAAGGAATTGCTTCGTTACTGTGAAGACACTTGATTTTTCTATCGAAGAAGAAGCTTTGTTGACAGATACGACTTGACGTGCTTTTCAGCTAACGATACTCCGCTGAATAGGTCTCTAATTTTTCTCGAGTGCCACCGAGTCTTAAACTTTACTGTTATCCTTGTATAATCCACGTAATCAGCGTGTGTCAGAGGATGAAACATTTCAAAGAAAAAACATTTTGTAAGACGTGCACTCGAGACAGGACTACTACAAGGGATTGGTAACAAAGACTGTTTTGACGAACACGAGCGCGGTTTATGATCTAATTATAGGCCTTAAATAGGATAAAATAAATAGAAATGAGCAGATATGAGGAGAAGCATTTTTTTTCCCCCACACTATTTTATTGAGATGAGATGAACTTTACTAATTCCCTAAGAGAATATTTTCTTTCTCCATTTTTTGTTTGAAAGAGATTAGAAGCATAGCAAGACTTTTTAAATTAAATTCTCTATCATACAGTGTTCGTTAGGTCCTAAAAAGAAACAGAAAAATCTATGAAGTAATACTTTATATACTTCTGTTTGCACCAACTGATGCTTTAAAATCTATGAATAAATAAAGAATTATACACTATTGAACCAACAAATAAACAATGAGAAATTAATCAATTCTCAACCCTTCAGAAAGAATTAAAATTAGAAAAAAAACACTTCTCAAAATGTAAAAAAGAAAACAAAACAGACAAAGACAAGTTCATTTTTAAGAAGAATTTTAATTATTCTTTAATATAAGAACACTTACAGGAAAGACGAGTTAAGAACAGAACACACATAAATACAACAAACACAGATGACCTTCACAAACATATCAACCGATGTATTCAACGAGCTGCTGAAGTTGTTCACAATTTTTCACAACCTCCGGCAAAGACAGCAGGATCTGCAGACACAAAGTGAAATATCAGACACCGCACCTACACATTTCACAGACAAATGTGAAAGAAAGCACCAAAGCAATATGACGATCAGCGTCTCTCACCTCTCGGACTTTATTGATCATGTTGTTTAACATGTGAAGCTCGTTCTCACTTTTCTGCTGGTTGGTCTGATGGATGATTTGCTGCAGAAATGAGACGACACCATGAAAACAGCGGCAGAAAACAGAGACATCAGAACCGTCGAACTTAAATACAATCTAATATTATCTCGAAAAGATAAGATATACAGTCTGGTAAATACATGTAACATATAACAGCTAGTACTTACATGTCTTTTTGCTCTTTCAAGGAGTTTAACTCTGGCCTGCTCCACCTCCTGAAGGCTCACCTTCAGTCTCTCCACCTAGAGATCAAATTAAAGACACACAAACGATACCTCAACCCCTCAGATCACATCCATCACGCTGAGTAATTCCACTATGTTGTGAATACACTCAAAGAAACATTACAAATCAATTCACTGACTGTGAATACACACTGCCAGGGTTTGGATTCATGTTTCTATCATCAGTTGTTATTGATGTTGTTAAGTTATTTGGGGAGAAGTGGGTGTCATTTCAGTGTCAATACTGTCAGTACTATTACCAGACGGAGTACGAATGTCCTTCAAATATGGCGGAGTTAGAAATGAAAATATGGTCTAAGTTCTTGATCGTCTTCTAGATATTGTCCTGCAGTGTGTGGGGGGGTTTTTTCAGAGCAAAAACTGCAGAAATTTACAAAAATGTCAAAAAGTGCCCTATCTTCCAATAGAATCCTTTAAAAAAAAAAAAAACTTCTAGAATCTGGATCTGAGTTCAGATCTGGGTTCAGATCCAGATCATCTTTGAGGAGGGCCGAGGTTCAGTACAGACCTACCTGGTGTAAAAGATTTGAGTCAAAATGTGCGGCTGATTTTGAGATCGGATGAAAGAATCTTTTTATCCTGTTGGAGTTTGCAATACTGACATTGTGAGTGACGGGATCATACCTCCTTCAATAACTTGATCTTCTCTTCCATGAAATGTGCTGGATTAGCCGACTGGCCACCAGCTTTCTTCAGCTCCTCCCGCAGGAAATGAGACTCCACCTGTGACTGCTGGAGAGAACGACGAAGCTCCACCACCTCCTTTCGTAAGTCCTGCGGAAAATCAACACACAGATATTAGTTACGGTTATATTAAACCCTGATCTCTGCCCGCAGTACGCACAATGTGGAAAATGTTTGAAACATTTCATACGACTTACATTATTGTCAGTCTTGTGTTTATTTAGAATTTCCTGGATCTCATTTATTTCTACCACCAACTTTGTCACAGTTTTCTCATCCTGTGGAGGAAAAACATTTTGTTGTTGGTTCTCTTAGGACTATAAAGGTTAGACGCCTTCTGTAGTTGTTTTGAACTTAGATATCACAAAGCACTGTGCAGATCTCCGGTAGTTTTCACCTGAGCTTTCTGTTGGAGTGCCAAGTTGCCCCTCTCCACCAGGCTGTTCAGACGGCTCAGCTGATGCTTGAGCTCAAACACTTCGGTTTGGTGTCTGCCATTTGCAGCCTGCTGCTCCCTCTGCAGGATACAGCTGGAACAACACATTCAATAACATGATTTAAGTTAAGACTGTGCGAACAATGGTCTTCATCAAATATGAATTAAAATTCGGCAACACCTCATTTATTCTACTTAGATCCTGCACCAAAACAGCTGAATTATATTAACAAATCAGTTGGTGCTGCATGTTCTTGTACACATTTGGGTTTCCTCACACATTATATAGTGAGGTTTCTAAATATTTGCTGGCTTTAGCTTCTGAAATAGGAAAACTTCCTTTTCTTTCTCAGTTTCAACGGACCATATTTGACTTTACAATGTTGGTATGAAAAGGGAATTTAAAAAAGGAAAAAAAGAAAATGACCTTGGACATTGAAAACTATGAAAACTATGCATCTTTTATTTATTGATGAAAAAAAACAAATTGTCAGATGAAGCCTAAATGTATCCAACATAACAGACTCATTCTTACTTCACCAGAACATGCAGATTTTGCCGTACTTACATGGTGTTGTGCAGGTCTTCCAGTTGAGTGTCTTTACGCTGCTGCACCAACGTCAGGGTGCTGGCGAGCTCTGAGACAGTGCTGCCAAGGTCGGCCAGCAGCTCTGCCACACTGTTCTGCTCCTCCTCTGGCTCAAACTGAGCTGCATTCAAATTCTTTTTAGGGGTGACGGCTGCAATGCGGGTGAAGGCGCTCATCTCACTGAACAAAGTTTCACACAGGGGCTCAGGTGGATCTGAGGGGACTGAAGAGACAGTGAACTAAAATTTATCCTTGAGTCTTTAGCGTAGGAGACATCCAAGCCCTCTCTGAAATTTGGATTACATTAACAGGCTGGATACATTTTCCAAAGCACGTTTTTAGTTTGCAATGTCACTCACTTATAAATCCTCTAAATCTGTGCAAATTTCCTGGAGCAGCTCGCATGAATCCAGTGGAGCTTAAAATTATTCAGCAACTTATCTCAAAATAAAGGCACATTTAAAAAGAATTTTGATTTAGGTTGACAGAAGATGATTGACCGGGTTTAATAACCATGGGGGAAATATGAAGACAGCAGCAGCAGATAGTGTCAAAGAACAGCAGGAATGGATCATTTTAGAAATTGCATCCCACAAATACATGAAACTGATGCCTTGTACTTAAGAAGGAACATTTTGAGTTCTCCTTTGGAATTGAAATTGTAACCCTTTATTCACTAAACAATCTCTAACACCCCTTAAATAAAGGAAACTTGTGTACATTTAACCAGCATTTGGTCCATTCAGTTAGGACTGGTTGGACTGTGTGCCATTCATCTGCAACAGCTAAAGCAGAGAATTCTACCATATTAAATTAAATTTGCATTTCAGGTCTCTTACTGTGCTTATGTCAGAGAGTCAATTCAGTACAGTCAAGGATAAAGTGTCTGGAAACCATGATCCATTCACACTGATGAACAGCAGGTTGTTCAGGTCAGGTTTGTCAACCTGAAAGCTGCCATTTGTGTCCAAGGAATTTGAAAATTCAAGCAAAACCTTCTATGAGCCCAAACAATAAAAGCAGCCTTTAATCGTTTTGGAAAAAGAGGTCACTTTAAGACACATTTGGAGTGACCTATGGTACCTGGTACAGATGCCTCCGTTTTTACATCTTCCTCCTTCTCTGCCGTTAATGCAACCATGATGCTGTCGACAAAGGAGCTCGAAGGTTGACGACGGTCCACGTTGTGGGCAGGTTGAGACTCGGCATCCTTCTGTGTTTCTGGTTTCTAAAAAGTTCAACGGACAATCAGCTATGTGTGAATTCAGATTTTTTTCTTTATTTGTTCACGTTTTTAATTTCCTGTAATTTACCTTTTCATTTAGAGCTGCCTGTAGATCGTTAGTTAGTCCTCGCAGTGTGTGATGCAGTAAAGTTATTTCAGTGACCGCCTGAGCCACCTTCTCTCCATGTTCAAGCTCAGTTGCACTGGTTCTGGACCTCATGGTTTCCAGATCCTCCTGCAAACTCTTGTTCTGCAGTCTGCAAAAACAGAGATAATAAGTACATAGAGAAAATATCACACATCAGAAAAGGTTTACAACATTTTTTGCAAAAGTAGAAACACATTTGTTCAGCAGGAAACTTGTACTTACTGAAGTTGACCAAGTTCTCCCTTTAGGTCCTCACAATGGATGTTCCTTTCCCTCAGTCCCTGCAGATTGGCTCTGAGCATACGCTCACTTTCAACCACCTGTTCCCTCGCCAACTCATTCTCCATCTGTAAGAACTAATAAACAAAACAGATGTCATAGTCTGGCTCGCTGGAAGTGCTCTACAGGAATAAAGGTGAATATTTCCGACACACAGTGGCAGGATTGTTGTTCTCCTTCCTTCTGTTGTCTGTGTCCCATGGCTACGTGGAACAACATGTCTTTTTAAGTGCTGTTTTCTTTTGTAGGAATTTAGTCATTTTAAAAACCACAATGTTCCACCAAAACAACTTCTCTCCGGACACTATTTTGCAAATGCACTGTTGCAGCATCCTGTGCTCAGCACTGCCCAAGAACAGATACAACACTCCAAGACTCCAAGTTTACAATGTACATTCGCTAACCTCATTCATCTCCCGCACACCGCCGAGTTGTGTGCAAACTTCCTGGAGCTGTTGGATCTGAATGGTCTGAGACTGGGAGAGTGTCTGCAGGCGGTGGAGCTGCTCCTCGGTGTGAACCAGAGCCTGACTCAGCTCACACTTACGCTGCTCAGACTGGCTCAACGACATCTCCAACCTGGACACACAGTCACATTTAAACTTAAGAAACAAGTCTGCTGGAACACATTTAGAAATTAACTAAAGGTAAAAAGGGATTTAAAGCCTGTTTTTTTGGGGGGGTTTTTTTACACGTAAGTATAAGTGAGTACTAAATATGTTTTTGTCACTCACTCATCTGCCCTGCCCTGGGCTTGCTGTATGTCTTTCCATGACTGCTGCAACCTGAAGGAGATAAGATTTTTATCAAGTGCACACTTTGTTTCCTTTTGTGTATGAGCAGATTGATTCATCAGCAATTTACTGCTAGTGCAGGAATCATACTTTGTAGTTTCCGCAGCGAGGGCCTGTTCCAAAAACGTGTACGAGGCCAAAGTGGAGGAAACGGTGGCAGACAACTCGGTCACTTTCCTCTCCAGCTGAGCTCGCTCTTCCTCTCCCTCTGTTAGCTTCTGACGCAGCACGCCCATCTCTAAATACAAAAAGATCAAGCAATTTAAAATAAATCTAATGTTGACTTAAAAAAAGGGAATAAAATAACACCAGCAAGTTAATATCTTTTAATTCCGTTTTTACCTGAGGTCAGAATTGTCACCTGCAGATTTAAATCACCAATCAGTTCTCTGGCTGCTTGGAGATTCAAGTTAGCCTGGGTAAGCTCTTCTTCAATCTGTCAAATACAAGTTAATTAAAAACACAACCTATCATTCTTAGAAGAGGAAAAAGAAATATCCTAAATCAATGACCCAAGTCCAACCTGTTCTCTCTCTTCCACAGCTTGGTCTCGTGCAGCGATGTGCTCGTCCCTCTGTCTCAGAGCAGCAGCTGCCTTCTCGTTCAGCTTCAGAAGAAGGGGAGAAGTTTTCTGTACAAGGCCTCTGACTGTGCAGAGCTGCCAAAAGATGACCACACAAAAGCATTATTACATTTAAAACAAACCACATGAGAATATGGTTATTATTGCACTGTGATTATCTCAGAGACTAAACTACAAATGAAACCAATGAAAAACCTTATTAAATTTTGTTGTTAAAGCAGTCATTAGATCTTGGTCATTAATGCTTGTGTTTTGAAACATTTGGCAAATGGTGACTTGTTAGAAATCACCAGCTGCTGAGTGCACACACTTATTTTTCCATCTTTGATTCATTTACAATACACTGAACGTACGTCTTTCATCAGACTCGACTGTTCCTCCGTGGTTTTGGACAAAAGTTCAGAGGCGGAGTTCAGCGTCTCAGAATATGCCTTATTTAACACAACCTGCAACAGAGACAGAAATCAGACACATTCTGATGGTCGATAGTTTTACAGAGCTGTTTTGTGTGATACAGACGTTTGTTTCAGCCTCTTCTCTTTACCTGCTCTGGGTAGGTCTTGTTTAGAACAGATAATAGTTCTTGCTGTGACCCCACGCTTTTCTCCAGCTCTGAGATTTCTGTGGCACAGTGGGTCCTCAGCTGGTCCATCGCACTGAAGGCCTAAAAACAGACAATAAAATGATGTCTGTGAAGGAGGAAGCACCTTGCCAAAGCTGAAGTTTAGAAAGTAGCCTGAGCATAATTTCTGAACAGGGCTAATGGAGTAAGAGCATTTCAATTTAAATCAATATATTTGTTTAATTGTCCCCCTTTTATAGTAATCTGACTTCAGCATAGGATATAATTACGTTTAATCTTATCATCCCATAAGAAAGCATGACAATTCACAGCCCTGTTCATCAGTTCATCTGCTCTTACTTGTATTTTTACTTTGAACCCTGCAGTGCAAGTACTCAGACAAGGATCTCAACGATATAAAACCAGTAACAAAAGTTACATTTAACCCCTAAAGTCAGAGTCATTTGCAGGTCAGTCTCTGTGCTTACGGCCTCCTTGGCTGTGAAAGCTTCCTCCATCTGTGTCTGCATGTCGTCTCTCTGCTGGAGAGCATCTTTAACCTTCTGCATCATGCTTGTGTGAGTCTCCTTTGATTTCTCAAACAGTGACTTCATCTGACCATACTAAACAAAAACAGAAAAAAAGTAAATCAACTTATTTATAGGACATAAATATTCTGTGTGCGTTGCACTGTACACAAGTAGACATTTAGATGTGACTAAACATGCAGGACATGTTTACATACATGAGAAACAAGGCTTCCATGGTCCTCTCTTACAGCGTCTCCTATTTGCTTCATTTTACAGAGAGCAGCATCTGTGTCACTGCTCAACGATGTCTGTTGGGACAGATACAGAGAAACATTACAAATCACTTCACCGTTACTAAAAACAAAATCTGCCGTCTTGTTTTACAAACAGTGATGGAGTTTAAAGTACTGTGACATTGTTATTAATTCTGCCAAAGTGATAGCAGTTAATGTTGTTTTTTCTCTCACCATGGTGGTCTTCGTGTCCTGCATACAGTGAATGAGGTTCTGTAGAGAACTTTCATCCATCTCCAACTCATCAATCCTGCTCAGAGCTGCCATGTAAAGGTCTCTGTACATCGTGGTCTAAAAAAAACAAAAAAAAAACATAAACACATATACAAAGAGTCCATTAAAGCAGAAGTTATGGGATATATTGAAAAAAATAAAATGCTGCACTAAAAAAAAACTGGGTTTCTGCAGGTTTCAACAAGTTAAACTTAAGACTTTTAAAGACCTATTTAACATATACCTTCCAGATGTCTGAATGTGTCCTTACCTGACTGAGTTCAGTGTGGTCCGTCTGTACTAACTTCTCCCTGAGGTCTGAAGGTGCGGGACCTGCAGGGGTACATCCATGAGCTCTGGCTGCTGCCAGCTGCTGCACCAGAGCCTCCACCATAATCATACTAGAACATAACCTCTGCTCCAGTTCTTGTCTGGGAAGACACTCTAAGCTGCCTGGAGGAACACTGAGATGACATCAAGACAGAAAAAGGAAACGGTGAGAGGGAGACACAACAAGTTTAATTCAGTAACACATTCAGAGCCATCACTTACTTCCACAGGAGAGGGTCAGTAAGAGTGCATTCATCTGCTACAGTGAAATCCCTTTTTCTCTCAAACTGGCCAGATGTATTGAGGCTGTGGTCAACCAGTTTCAGAGGAGTTGTGCCCACACAGGCATTGTGACATTCTGCTCTTGTTGACTGGGCCGTGGGGGCCACAGGAGGTGGGACAGGAGCAGAGACAGCAGTGGAGCCCATTTTTCCTGAGGCCAGGAGGAGAAACTCTGCCATCTGTCGAAGCTGCTGCTGCAGAGGACCATCAGAGATCAAAGGGACATCCATAACTGGCTTGTTAACTTCAGACTGGGGCACTGCACAAGGCTTCGCATCCAAACGATCAGCTGGTTCTGTTAGGGGATCCAGCTGTGGCCTCTGACCCAGTACTGTGGAGTTAAACAGAGGACGAGGCATCGGACTCTCCAGCAGGTGCTCAGACAATAATCCAGTGGGATCAATGTTAACAGGAGCCACCATGGACTTATCGCCCTCAAGAGCAGAATCATCAAACAAAAATGGGTTGAGAGCATTAATCCCGTGAGCCTTTAGTAAAGCTAGAGAGGCTCTTCTGACGACTGGACTGAAGAGGCCAAACTGAAAAGCTGATGCTACTGAGGGACATTTTGAAAGTGCACTTAAAACGTCAGGGAGGGTTTCTGCTTGAGGTTTTTCTGCAGAGGTACAAAGAGCTGGCCCGTTACTAGACGAGCCAAGGGCACTGTCTTTTGCTTCACTGGATTCACGAGGTCCACTGCTGGGTTCCACTTCTTGAGAATTACTGTCTGGATGCTGCTGCACTTCAACAGGTGTAGCCATCCCTCCTGAAGAAGACTGATGCAATGAAGACAATGCGCGGACATCAGGATTTGCCAGGATGTCCTCTGTTGATGTTTCTTGTACTTGAGAGTTAATAAATTCACCCTGCACAGCCTTTAAAGATGTACGGACAGCAGGTGGTTCACCATTTACCACAGCATCGGCATTTTCAACACTGCTGTCGTGTTGTTGATAGTTATCTTGGATGTGTTCTAGTGTGATGTCCTGTGATACAGCATTGTTATCTGAAGGTTGGCAGGTCACAATCTGCTCCTTAGGCAAAGGGGAAATCTTCTCTGACAAGCGGTTTCCATCAGATTGTTCAATCTGAACTTTAGTGATGGTGGAAGGGCAGGTTGTGACACCATCTTCTCTGTCAGTCTGGCATTCAGGTACAAAACTATTCTGCTCTGGCTCACACATAACATCGAATGTGAGTCTCGGAGTTGATGGAGTATAGTATGGGTGATCTAAATGATCATTACTGTTTTGCACATCTTCATCACCAGCTAAAATGCTTGGATTTATCTCACAATTGCCTGGCTCGCTGCTGGTTGCACTTTGGTCAGCCGGTAGAGAAACCGTTACGTCTGTGTGGTTGGTGGTGTCGGAAATTTCAATCTCTCCTCCAGTACAATTAAACAATTTGAAAGTGATATCACTCAGTCCATTAGAAGACTTGTCCAGTGGAGTCTCAGACAAGGTGGTGAAGTGAGTGATGACAGGAGCAACACCATTTTCTCCGCTGCAGTAGGGATGGTCTGCGTGTTCTTCTTGAGACAAGTGGCCAGAAACATCAGAGAAATTACTTAAATCTACTCTCTGGTCTGGTTGATGTTCATCACACCCTGATTGAGGCAGAAGAACAGTCTCATCTTTTAGTCTGGTGTCGTCTGAAATTTCCACTTCTCCTCCATCACAGACAAACGATTTCCATGTGACATCTTGTTCTGCACAGCGGTCATTACGCAAGTCTTTTGTGTCATTTTTAATAGTATCCAAGTCTTCAGATGCCAATGCAGTGCTTGGAGTTTCACAGAAACATGCTGCATCACTGTCTTCTGCAGGAGCATCTTTTATCTCAGTGTTGTAATAGGGATGCTCTACGTGGTCGCCACATGACTGCACTATCATGCTGTCAGAAATGACTGTGTCTCCTGTTCCACCAGTGTTATTAACAGCCTGATCCATGGGCAAAATAATGCTCTCCTCTGCACACACTGAAGAGCTCAAAATCTCAACTTCACCACCAGCACAGATGAAGGATTTAAATGTTACATCACCAAGTTCATGAACTACCCCTGTCACAGTTGCATGACTGGTGGGAACCTGGGTTTTTATCAGTGTGTTTGATGGAGAAGAGCATATATGGGGTTCCGGGTCACAGACTGCAACACCACCCTGTTAATCAGAACAGACACGGAGGTTAAAAAAAAGAAAACAATAAGCAGACACACAAAAAATAATAATAGTAATGCCATTATCCAGGGTTTTCACTACCATTATAAGACATGGGCACAGCACTTAAGCTGAACAAACAGAAAAACTCTCCCCTCGAGAGAGAAATGTAGCCTAAATAGACTGTCATAAGAAAAGTGAGGGTCATCTGTTATCTGTGAAATTGGAATTGTGTTTTGGCTTATCAATAAGCAGATTTGTTTTGTGTTTCTTTGATCCATTTTCTACATATTGGGATAATAAGTGTAAAATGATGAATCATTACAGCAACAAAAAACCATCACAGCGCCTAAGCCCTCCACAAACCTGAGGAAAACCCTGTTATCCAATATCAGTATAATCCTCACCTTTGTTTTCACAACATCAGTATTAACCAGTGATTTTGATTTGATGTTGGATGATGAAGATGAAAGAGGGAGCACGTCATTCTCCAAACTTCTCAGAGGGGTACGCTCTCCAAGTCTGCCAGAGGACTAATATCGACAGAGATTGAAGAAATATGAATTCCTTGCTCAGTCATAATTTCAAATTGTGCACAAGGAAACACTAAACTCTTACCAAGCCGTCCCCACTGGAGCTCGACTTCCTGGAGGACATCACTGTTGCGTTCAGGGAACACCCCGTACAACTTCAAATCAAGACACAAAAAACAAAAAACATATCAACCCATGTGATTCAAAAACAGTTCAGTGTTTCATCGTCAGCCACTGAACCGCGCTGACAATAACTTTAACTAACTCGGTTTCTAACGTTAGAACATCTTTATATTAACGTTAACAAGCTAGCATAGCAAATAACCATAGTACGTTACTGACATGACAGGCAGTTAGTTCACCAGAAACAGAGTTATTAACGAACATTTAAACGCTTTCACCTACTTAAATGTAGCGATATGAAGTAAAATTCACACAATATTTCGCTAAGATGGAGAATTAGTTCAAATAAAGGCGTTTGCTAACGACGGAACAAGTGTTCACACGATAACGTTACCGGAGCCGTCGATTCAAGTTAGCGTCAATTTGAACACGCATTCCTAGATCTAAAGTATTATTTATATCAGGTAGTAACGTCGTGTAATTGCAGCTTACCTTCCAAACGACAGTAAACTTTAACCAAGTATGTAAAAGTTAGGTGAATGCGATAAATAAATGTGACGCTCAGCAGCTCAACCGCGTCTCATTCAAAACACGAATATCTGCTCTGCTATTGGTCCATTTCTCTCTTCTTCGGTTACTCCGTGACAGGACAAAAAGCCACGCACTGCTGCCCCCAACAGGAACATAATGTCACTACAACTACAATGCAAACTCAAAAGTGCTTGTCCTTGCGATAGATAGTTTTACAATATCAGTAGTTATGTTTCTTCTTATTGGGAGACTGGTTTTTATTGCCATTAATTTAAATAGAGCTTATTTCTTTATTACATTGTTACATCATTTCATGTCACATGTATTTTCACAAATGTAACATTTGTCTGAAGACCACGTAAAACAAAAAATAATAAATTGCACAATGGTGATAAAAACAAGAAAAGGCATTTCAGTAAAATAATAAAATGCCAGTTGTTAACTATGCATCAAACAAATCAACTAAAAGAGAACAGCTATAAATAGGAGAATTAAAAAAAATGGAATAAAATGTGATTATAAATGTGCAATAAAAATGAGTTTAAGATCTTTTCTGCAATTTATTCCAAGTCAGTTTCTACTGTGGCTTGTCCCACAACAGACAACAAAGAAAAAAAACAATATTTAAGACTGACAATAAGTCTCTTTTATACTTTTTATTTGAATTATCCAACTGTAATTGAAAACAAATGTGTAAAAATCAAAATAAGTGGTTAGCATTTGACAGGCTCTGTTTTGTTTGCTTACAGATAGAGAATATGAGACTCTTTAATTCACAAAACTGTCACTGTGAGTTTTTTTCCACAGCGAGGCGTTGTGTTGCTGAACAGGTCGGACCTGCAGCACCTCAGCAAAGCCCTGTCCAAACCAGCAGGTGATGTCAGCCGTGTCCAGGGTGAAGAAGAAGAGCCTGTCTCTGCAGCGCGTCCTCCTGTAAACTGACCGTGGGTCTGCAGACAGAACTCCTCTGATCGCAGCGACGGCTTCCTCTGGACGCCGCAGAAACTTGAACCTGGGTCTGTCACTTTCACTTTCGGGGGGTCCTGTGTTACATGTAAATTTGTTTTTGTCAGTGGTCACACACTGTTCTGTTGCTGCTTTTTTTTTTTAATCATCTTTTTTCACAACAGCTCCCACTTGTGGAGAAAAACGTAACATCGCCTGTCCTTAATGCTTTGTACAGAGTGAAATAAAGTTGTTTCCATCCATCTGTTTTTATTTGCATTTTCAAAAAACAAAGTGGAAATGTCAAAAAATTTGGAAAAAAACTCAAAATATTGGAAAAAGGTTTTTACATTTGTGAGAGATGGAAAAGTTGGTGAAACGATAAAAAGTAAACGTAAAGAAGTTATTATGTGTGTGTGGATAGAAACAAACTTTAATGTCATATTAGATGGAAAACAGCAACAAAACACCACCATATATGAAGAGGTGCAGAAACAAATGTTAGACAAAGGCTTTGGTTCAGGCACTAAGTATGAAATACTACATCCAAAGATTTAAACCATGATGATGAACCAGCTCTGAATCTGCACATAACAGTAGTGGATTTCATTTGCTGATTTTCTGAAAATTCTGTTAAAATGTACTATACATTTGGATGGAAACCATGCTCCTGAGTTTTCAGAAACAACAAACTATACTTATATGATGATGTCCTTGCTGTGGTTTACCTGGCGGATGTGTGGATGGAAGGAATTCTGCAAGCTCCCTCTCAGCTTGAGGAGTGAAGCGCACCTCCAGACTGGAAACGGGAGGCTCTCTGATCCATCCAGCAATGGTACTATAGGCTTCCTTCCCATAACAAGGCCGGTCTACCGATGACTCTGGCAGACTTTTTATAGGCAAGTCTGAAACTTCAATTTTGCTCTCACAACGTAGCTGACAAAGGTCAGTTTGTGTCACATAGGCCTTGACCTCGTCCAGCACATTGTGCAGATCTGTGGGCACAGATACCTGAGCACTGACATGATACGAGTCTTTATTTACACTATCAGGTTCAGAGTTTTCTAATGTGACTTGACTCTCAAAGTCACGAACATCACTTCCTCCGTCTTTTGGGTTGGGGTCAACATCCATTTCTGATTCTTTATGGAGGCTTAAGATATCCGTCTTATCATTTCCTGACACTGTAGTTGCCTTTGGTTCATCTGTGTTTGATTCATAGGCGTCAGAGTCCGGGACCACCCTGGTGTAGGGGGAGTCGTACTCTGGGATGTAGGGTTTGATGTCCAGGACTGGGGTTCCAGCGATCATGTCAATGTCTGACAAATACAATGTGTCACCTACAAAACAAAACAAAAAACAAAGAAAGGAAGGTAGTTACTTCAATCAAAGTGAGTCAAGGTTTTACTTTTGTGGCTCAGGTTCAGTGTAGCAGTTGAACATTTAAAGTGGTACGTTGTATTTAACTGCAAGCACAGAGAAACATGGATTGTGTATGTATTGTATAACGTACGTTGTTTAGAAATGAGCCTGAAATGTTGCCAGATCTGTTCACACACTGGTCCAGACTAGAGCTACCATAGTAAACAAAAACTAAGAATAAAATCAAAAGTAGCAGTGAAAAGGTTTCTGTAAATTATATTTCATGTCATGCATTCTGTCGTCCTACCTTTTACAGGCTTTGCTTATAATACCTGAAAAACTAAAACTAAACTAAAACTAGTCAATTCCACAAAATACAAATAAAACTACTGCACTCTTACAACTAATTACACTTACGATGAAATAAAACACAAACTGAAAGACTAATTAAAAAAATACTATACATATATAATAACTCCATTTTCGATGTTTAATTGACATATTTACAGTAATACGAACCTACTATTTTATCCAGTTTGGCCAGTGTCAGGCCCAAGGCGTTGGGTCTGTGGGGACTGCGTGTCGAGTACACACCAACCCTTTGACCATCGAGTCGAGGAGGTTTCACTTTGGCTTTGTAAGACAGGTGGCCATTTTTATGAAAGACAAAAATCACCCTGTAGAAACAAAAGAGTAATCTGTAAATGCAAAGGCAACATTATTCCTTGTCCTACTTAGAGCCTAACTCAAACATATTAACTACTACAGTTAAAAATGTCTATTAACAATAATACCAACATCCAGTAGTTTCTAATATACAATTACAACAGGAGATAAGGACAAAGAAAAGTTTGCATCACACACAAATGTCGCCAGGAAGAAAACTGCTATTTTTAATGCAGGCCACATGAATAAAAGCTGTTAATTAGGAATGCAGCTAAAGTAAAAAACCCACAGTGTGTCATCGAGGTGATTATTCCAGTATTAGCAGGTCTGAGTCAGTACAGATATATACACACAAATACACACAAAGACGGAAAACCTTCAGACTGAAAATAGCTGCAGAACTTTTTTCTAATATTCTGCAAAAACACAGATAATTAGACAATCAGAGATTGCAGACCTTCGCCCTCTTAGAACATATCCACCACGCTGAATAATTCCTCTGTGCTGAACTCCCATGGGGGGCAGTATTGAACAGGTAACTGAGAAAATGAGATAATGAATCCTTTAAAAAATACTAGAATCCAGATCCGAATCCTGATCTGCGCCATCTTTGAGGAGGGCCGAGATGTGGTCGAGACCTGCCTTGATTTTAAAGTCAAAATGTGCTTTAGATTTTGAGTTACAGATGCAGACAGACAGACAATACCCTCACGGGGTGTGATCAGATGGCCAGCAGACCGTATGTCACTTACCAGACATGAGAGTATTGCTGGAGTCCCACCAGAGCGTGCTCTGGGTTGTTGAAAACACTCTGCTGGATGCGCAGCTCTGCCCTCGAGGGGCCACAAATGGTGGGCTGTCGGGGTGTCCCGTTCTTCACAGAGAAACAGGAACTAATGTAGCCGATGGGAACTGTCTCGAGGCTTCCTGCAACGTTACATAGTTGACAGCATTGTTTAGATATGCATGTTTTTAACTGTGCTGCACCTCCCTGTACTTGTAATTTTAAAAACAAGTAAGTCATTGGTTCTGTGTACTTCCAAAGTTTGCACATTCCATTATTTTTTGCATATTATTTTACTATGGATAGATTACTTACAAACCCCATTTCCAGAAAAGTTGGGACATTTTTTAAAAACGCAATAAAAACTAAAATATTTGATTTGTTGATTCAGTTGAATTTTTTTTTTCTCTGACCAACTTAATTCTATTTTCTAAAAACACATTTAGATTTTGATGCCTGGGGCATCAGTGGATATGAAGTCGATATCTTTTCCCAGTAAGTCTGTGGTTGTTTGAGCAGAACAATGCCAGGCCTCATTCTGCACGAGTTGCAGCAGCATGACTTCATATTCATAGAGTGTGTGTGTGTTGGACTGTCCTGCCAGCAGTCCACATCTGTCTCCTACTGAAAATATACGAGCATCATGAAGAGGAGAATCACACAACAGCCACCACGGACTGACGAGCAGCTGAAGTCTTGCAAGCAGCAAGAATGAACAAACATTCCACCTGCAAAAGTGCAGTAACTAGTGTCCTCACTTGTCAAACTATTAAAACGTGTATTAAAAGGAAAGGCGATGTAACACAGTGGTAAACATGCATACGTTTGTTGATATGTACATACTATAACTAAGCTGGTCTCATGCGTTTAATGTATCACATATGAGAGACATTTGTATTCACTATAACAACACCTCGTGTTGCTACAGTGTCATGGAGTTCTTTATATATAACTTTAAACACTCAATTCTGCAGTTGTTCGTGTGCTGGTGATAATTACCTCGCTCTAATGCAGCCTGTGGAGACGTTGGGGTCGATGGGGATGTTGGTGTCTGGCCTTTACCGGGTTCACTCGGTTCAGTGTTTGACACCGCGGACTGGATGGACGTCATGTGTTTACGGTGAGCTCGAACGGCGCTGTCCAACGTTTGCCTCCGGGAAAATACCAAATACAAAACACACCGTGAGGAAAAGGCAAACGTGAAGAGCTACCGTTATTTACTTTAGCACTATGTCTTCAAAAGAGGACAGACGGACACACCGTGTCTAATTCAGAATTAGCAGATACAGTCATTTTACAGTTCCAGTATTGTCTCTGTACAGGAGATCTTGTGAGCATACCTCAGGTTCTTGATTTCTTTTCTCATCACTGAAACCTGCTGATTCAGTTTATTAACGTTTTCTCGGCAGCAGTCGCACTGAGGTCCCATCTTTTCACAAAAAACCCCAACAGACAGTAGTGAATAACTTCGCTTTTAGCTGCTTGGTAAACAGAACGTCGCCGAAACATGTGGGAGACTCAATGCGGAAGCGTGTGCTGGTGTTTATTTGTTGGCCGATCAGGACTGATTCATGTGACGATCCAGTGAACGACAGCTCACCTGAGCAGCACTGGAGTCTTTTCACTTCATTTTATTGTGTAGTGTAAACGGAGGAGGTAGGAAAACATCTCTGGCATTTAAATTAGATGAAACATTCACGCTTTTTGCAAAGTTAAGTTGCAGTCGTTTTGCTGCGTGTTTTCCGCCAGCAGAGGGCGGCCATGAGCATCACATCACATCGGTTCTTTTTTAAAACAAGCTTTATTAGATTATTTGTTTATTTATAGATTATTTATTATGAATACAAAGCCAGATCAAAAAGTGAGCGACACAAAGTTAAGGATGTCAAAAGACAGAACCAACGGGTAAAGATTAGATGAAAGCACCAAATAAATATAGACATATAAGTGTTGGTCGTACTGATTATATTTATCAGGGAGAATAGGGTGAAGTCTATTAGTAGCCACTTACCAGACATGTTATTGTAATGTTGATACAAACGTCCTTTACATGAAACAATCATTTTGAATTGTCTGTAAATAGCATGGGCAAAGCAAAAATGTAAAAAATCCACTGGTGCCAGAACTTGTAAGGTAAATCATGTATCATGTTGATTTTCTGCTTCTGCTAATAAAAGTCCTGCCGTTAAAGCGATAAGGCAGTAACACCACAAATGGGTGTAGGATGTTGCATGTGATTAATTGTTTGACCTATAAATAAATGAAATGAATTCGGGTAAAATGGGACAAAAAAAAAAAAAAAAAATCTGCCGAAATTGGACATTTTTCTCAAGTAAAATTGTCTTGTTTCTAGACCATCCAGTGCCATGCAACCCAAGAGTCACCGTGCCACTGTGTGCCACTGTGTGCCACCCTGTCATATTACAGACGTTCGCATCATTTTTTTTTTTTTTTTGTCACTTAAAAATCTGATCTTCAGATGATGCAATGAGTCCATGTCAGCAACACCAGTCGACAACTGGAAGATGGAGAGCCAGGACAGGACAGGACAGGACAGGACAGGGCTGCTCTGTTCATCCTATTCATGTCAGACCAAAGTAATTGTTTCATGTAAAGGACATTTGTAGCAACAACGCAATAACATGTTTGGTGATTGGCTGCTGATATTTAAAGAGCCAAAGACATAAAAAAACGTCCCATTTTACTTGAACCTGTCATCGCAGTGAGGTCAGGGTTCTTGATGTGTTTGAAGATCCGAGTACTGGACTTGGTACTTACTTGGTAATATATTTTTCACTGTAGAAGTATATCAGAGACCCATGTAACAAGGAAGAAATGTAACGTTTAACACAGTCTTCAGAATTTTAGGTGATTTTCTTGGTGATTTAGCAAAAGGTGTCTCCAGTTACCTGACTTCACGCTATGATCTCGTCATTCGTCAAGAAAACAAACACCTTTCTCCATTTGAAACAAATTCTGCTAAAGTAGACGAGCTAGTGACTACATACATTAAAGGGAAAATGTTTTATTTTTTATTATGCATTTGTCAGATTTCCTGATAAACACCGACGTACAGTATGTGCCTTTCGATGGCATAGAAGATAATGACCACGGTTAGATTATGAAAGCATTGTATTTTAATAATTGAAAAACAACTTTTACAAAATTCCAGCAAATCAATTCATTTACCAGTGATTTATATAATTTACTTTTAAATACAAGCAGGCAAAATTTGCTGTATAATAAATGCAAAATACAAAATAGAATTCTTGACGCACAAACCAAGAATAAATAAGTTGACAGGTCTGGTTTGAATTCATACATTTTTCAAATAAGCAATGCGTATTCTGAGCATGTTGGTCTGCTTCAGTGAACTCAGATACAAACTGCAGGATGTGATCTGGTTCACGTGTTCTGAACTGAGGAAGTATCTGAAAAGTGTATTTTAGAAAATTAGAATGGAGTTCCTGGGAAATATTCCTGAGGAGGAGGCGGAGATGACAAGGTCGGATTCGAGAAGATTTTATTTTGTCCTGGGGCACCGTTTAAAGGTTTGTCACTCAAATCTAAAAGAGACGAACAGACACAGAGAATATAGTTAATATTCAGAGAAATTCAAATTTGGATAAAGCAGAAGTTCTTCATAAAGCAAAAGCTCCAAACGTTTGCCTATAGAGTTGTATTTCAGCCCCATAAACTCCTGTCAGATCCAGTTGCATTCTTACGTACCTTCATCTGCTCTCTTGTCTTGAGCTGGATAAACGTCTTCTTCCTCATCTGGGCCCAAGTCTTCGATCAGGACCTGGTCAAGCGTTTCCATGACCGGTGACTCTGCGTAAAGGGTTTTCACCTGAGGAGGATCTGAGGTCGGAGCAGGAGCTGCGGCTGGAACGGGAGCTTCAGAGAGAGATGGAGCTGGACCAGCGTCTGGAGCCGGAGCTGATTCTTGGACGGGAATCGGAGCTGCATCTAAAGCATCGCCGGGAGCTGGAATGGGAACTGAAGGTGAAACGAGGGCCTGAGGTGGATCCACTGGAGCTGGAGCGGGAGAGCTCTGAGGGGGAGTCGGATCAGGGATTTGCAGAGATGCAAGTATTGGCATGGGAGCGGGGGCAATGGGAACCGGTTGTGATTCCAGTGTGACCCCACCCACTGCAAGTAAGGGGGTTAGAGAACTCGATGTCTGATCTGAGATGGCCTCCACGGGTTCAGGCACTACCACGACTGCTGGAGCTTCCTGAGCCACAGCTGTCTCTTCCTGCAGGAAAGCCATCTCCACTGTGGGCTCAGACTTCCGGGGCCTCCCTCTTTTCCTTGTGCCACTCTTCTCCCCAGCTCGAGATCTTTTCCTCTGGCTCTCCTCCCTAAAGAGCACAGCAATTGTAATCAACGGTGGACATTGATACAGCTCTTTGTGATACTTTGCAAAGCTAATAGTACAAAGTCCTTGACCTGGATCTGGGATGTCAATAGAAACACCAGAGCAACCTTTGGTTTCCTCTTGCTCCATATTCAATATAAACCAGAGGAGTGATAAGCAGATAGAGAGCTGATAATGTTTTCACCACACGCTGTAACGTACAGTGTGTTATAACCAAGCTGCGTTTAAAAAGCTCAACAAATCATACTAAAAAGCTTTATTTCTGTTCTTCTTTGCATCACAACTTTTGTTTTTACTCACTAATTACACTGGTATAACTGTTTGTTGCAGAATGTGCTTCACTGCTGTAAGTGCAATAATGGTTACTTCAGATGAACGTAGCCTTTAACTGTTCACATGTACTAACGGCGACTTTCTACAAATTTACCCAAAAACCCACTGGTTAGTTTCCTTCTCTTCTGCTTCGGCCTTTCTCTTCTTGAGAAGCTCTCTGTCCCGCAAACGGCGACGGATCCCACCTTTAAAAAAAAAAAAAAAAAAAAAAAAAAGAAACCCAGATAAACTATACTAACAAGTAAAATCTAAAATGTATGTTTTTACTGGCAAATGTTAACATATTGAGCGTTGGTTCATAGATGTGTTAAACGTATCCCTCATTATTAATGAGAACTAATGGTACAGTTTAGACTCGTGTCTCAGCTGACCAAAAGGTTCACACATACTATGCAAATACGAAACCGACTCATTCAACTTTCTAGCATACATTTGGTAAAATACTTTCTTTTTTTTTTCTAAAAGAGAAAACTATTTTCAAAGTTACCTTGGTCGTCATTTGTATTTTTATCTTCCGACTCTTGTTTCTCTTGTTGCAACGGTTCCTCCATCCTGAGTCCTGGTATGAATGAATTCAAATCATTGAAGGCGGGCAAACAGAAGACAGCACAACTTCTTACTGTTCTCTATTCCCACCCCTTAAATGAATTATCTGGTTAACCATTACCATAATGTTGGGAGAGTTCTTGCAGTGTTGCTCTTATCATATTTGTAAAGCTGCAGGAGCTGGCGCAGAACTTACAAAAAAAAAAAAAAAAAAATAAAAAAAAACTGCTGCCAGTTGTGTGTGGGCAGTGTGTCACAGGGAAAAGTGTACATACTGTAGAAATGTGGCTGTTTTTCTTAATAGAAAAGCAATACTTGCGCGTGGGATTTGTTGTAGCGTAGAGAATGGGAAATAAAAAGACCCTTTTTATTTTTGCATGCTTTTTCTTTTTGTGTGTGTGTGTGTGCGCGCACACCAGCAGCTGTTAGTAAAGCTGAAATGTTACTGTAGTTTCACAATTCCTGCAATTAATTACAGTCTAAAATGTGCCTTTGCAAGTGTACATCGTGTGGTGGTTAATCCCGTTGTGAATACTGCATAAAGACAGGCAACGGAGACAGACAGCTACATTCAAGAGCCGACATATAACTCTCTGCATAAACAAACACCATTAATCATCAGTAAACAAGTTAAAACACTGCTTCTTGGCTCTGTTCTCCCCCTTACATAAATGTAGAGCACTATAGGAGGACCACAGCAGCTGGAGACCAATTGAGAAATCCTGCCTTGGACCAGAGCAGGGACATACCCGTCTTATCTCACAGTTTGAGAGCTGCTCAGTTGGGGTGTGTTCTCAATCTTCTCACAGCACATTGAGCCCTGATGTGTGTGTTTGAGGCACTCAGAGAAAAACGCCGTCCAACAGAGTAAATAACACTCAACTGCCAATTGCCTCCAGCACTGTAGGGGAATTGTTGAGGGTCTCGTTTCATATTCACTTTCGCACGAGAGGAGTTTCTTGCGATCTACACACTCGCTCAGATGATAGAATTACCATTTTGGGCAAATGTAAATTACTGTCTGTTTCATGTAGGACATTCTTCATGGGTGAAATCATGGGTGCAAACAGTTGCAGTGCAAAATGTGCACATTCTCCCCCGTTTTGTCCCGGGGTTCATCCAGTGCAAAGTACTCTCCGGGAAACGCACACTGAGATGCACAAATTACACGACTGCTGTTGAATTTAAACCCAACGTTCACACATTTAATCTACCTTGAATATGTCAGACGATCACCAGCACCTCCAGTGTACCTCTTAGCTGGTGAAACAAGGTTGGACTGCTTTCAAGTCTGCTCATCTTTCCAAATGACTGATTATTATCTGAAATACTAGCAGCTGAAGGCAGAAAGGGCTGGCACTCAAACGCACCCCCACTGTTGCACAACGAAACTTAAGTTTGAGGAATGTAAAAGTAGATATTACAGTGCCATCTTCTGGTGCACCTTCTAAACTACCGAACCCATTTAAACGCTTGATATTTACATGGACAGTATTTTATGTATAACTTGCACTGGGCTCAATTTAGGCTATTTTTGGATAATGTGATCTGAGCAGTAGGTATGATGAATTACAGTGAGAGCCATATTTGTTTGGGTTTTTTTTTTTTTTTTTTATGTTTAGGCAACATAACACTAACTTTAAAACAAAAAAAATAACCCAGCATTTGAAAGAAACATGTTTTCAACGTGTGGCTGATTCATAGATTTATTTAGAAAAAAGAAAATCAACAGCTCACACTCAGCAGACGTCTACTGCAGGGCTGTGGTGAAGGAGTCTTTCTGGTCTTATTCGCTTTACTTGGACCTTCTAGTAAGTGTACTGGTGATCCTTCGATTATTGCTCCAT
>JAPQRN010000001.1:1237342-1268500 GCA_037367275.1 Coranthus polyacanthus
GGGTGGACTGGGGGTGGACTGGGGGCTACCCCTCCATATGTACAATGCTCTCTTTACTGCAAACCAAACACACCCCTCCTCTCCTTTCTATAGCAGTGCGTTCAAACCGGGGTGCGAATGTGGCGTTTATGAACCGACACAACACAACGGCCTCTTCAAGATGCGGTTTATTGATTCAAACTCTCACAAAGATTACAAAAAAAAAAAAAATACAAATGCACTTTGGGGGAAAAAACAAAACAAAACCTGGATGTTTGGCTTCGACTGGCAACAGGTTTGAGTGTCGTTCACAAGAAGCCCGTTTTAAAACGTGCCTTCACTACACGTTAAACACCAATCAATAAAACGCTAGCATTTTAAACGTTGTGTTTTGTTTTTGTTTTTTTTCCCAGACGTGGGCATGTTTTCAACTCATGAAAACTAAGTTAGGCAGAAAACAAAGTTCACCATATGACCTACTTTATCGATGTCGATTTGGCCGTGAGCTGTTTTGTGTTAACTTTACATTAAGTAGAATTTTTCTATCGATTCAAATCGACTTTAAGACATGCGCCTCGCGTCTTCGTTTAACACTTAATACAGTCTTTTGCTTGCATAAATAAATTGCACCATGGCTCTGTTTCGGGGCAGCGTCATGTTTTGTGACTGCAATGCCTTTTTTACAGGCGATGGGCGTAACTGGACGGAGATGGCGCTGTTGAGCATATATTTTGTTTCAGTCCCGTTTCCCTCCATGGTTTCTCCTCTCTCCGACTAACTTAGCGTTTGGCTCAGTTCATTATACAGTCCTATATTCTCCCTCCATTAGGGCATCTCTGCCTTTGGACTGAAGATCCCACCAAAACCCAGGAGAGAAAAGTTTAACTTTCATAGGGCAAGATGGACATGAAAAAGAGGATCCACTTGGAGCTAAGAAACAGGACACCGTCTGATGTGAGTCGTGCTTTTTAAAACCAACCCTTAGTTTTCTGGCTAGCCTTGCTAGCTAGCTTGCTACTTTTTTGCTTTGCGAGTGACCTGTGTGGCTAACGTAATGGTGACCACATGGGCTTTAGATTATGTTTCTCGTTTATAATAGGGCGGAAAACACTCGCATAACAAGCTTAATCCTTTATACTGTTCTGGATTGGGCGTATAGGGGCAACGAGACGAGAAAAGCTATATTGAATCGTTACTTTGAAACGGCGATTCCTCAGCTTGCTGGCATTATTGCAGTGCTTTAACCGTTTCGCAGCCTCCTTGTCCAGCGGTGCACACACGATTCAGCTCGACTCCAACGTTGTGGCACATTTAGTAAACTTCTTTTTGCGCTGATATATTAGGAGATTGGCTTCCTGCGCTGCGTTTGGCATTCACAGAGCGTTATATTTTATACAGACCTTGGAAGCCATGTTTGCTGCTAGCATAACTGCTAAAATGGGGCGCTTTTTTTTATTATAAATGTACTTTAAAAAACTACGAGGCGTTCGCGTTAAAATTGATTTTTCGTAACGTGTTAACGGGCCACCGCAGCTCGCAAGCAGCGTCCTTACATTTCTTTACAGTAACGTTAATATCAAAATCAGCAGCGACAACAAAAAACAGTCACTTGATTCACGAGTCATCCATATCTTGACTACTTAACGTTAAACCACTATAATACTAACACTAACACTGACCGGGTGGTGTTTACACGCAAACAAAAGCAAACAGCCAACTCGTCCTTTACTCGTGATGTGTTTAAAAGCCATGTTTAAGCTGTTGCAATTCACAAGTTTTAAAGGGAGTGTGCAGCAATTAATTCCTTAAAATAGCATACATGCTTGCACAGCAGCTTCGTTGCCATTTGGTATTCTTACATTTATACTTACTGTACAAATATCGCACACTTATTTATGAAGTCTGGCGACCAGACGATTCCGTGTCGGAATCATTCAGACAGCAGCCACCTAACTTGGTATTTTGTTCCCGCCATATTACCCCATTCCCTACGCTGGTCAAAGACAACGAAATGCATCGTGTGTCAAGCTGTAAACGTGTAACACAGTGATGCAAACTCAAACTGAACGCCACCTCAACTAAACCCGACTTTGTTCGTAACAAAACGGATGTATTTGTTTAGCCAGCGGCTTCATTAACCGAACCAGCCTGCTTGAATGACACGGAGATCCGGCGCACCGCGCTTGATGCGTGGGCAGGCAAAAACTCGACGGTCGGCGTATCTTCTCGAGCCATGCATGAAATAAAACAAATTATCACTTGAAAAATAATTTCAATCTTGTATAAGCAACGATAATTGCTCTTTGTAAACAACATTTTTGGCTAGTGAAGTGTTCAGAGAACGGCATACTGTGTCTGAGGAATCGCCATGTTGTCATTCTGTCGTCTTTGAAGCTCTGGGAGAAAGGAACTGTCTCCATCTTTGTTTTTACTAAATTTCCGTTCTCAATATATTTCCTTCGCCACTTCGACCTGAAAACGATGCAGTACCCTGTAACAAACAGGCAATATCGTTCGTTCGCTCGACGACGAGGAATATTCCACTTCCCCCATGAAAGCTGGTTTTACAAAAAAAGAAAGTCTTTACTAAGGGTGTATTCGCAATCCTTTCCGTTGCTGTTAGGTTGGCTAATGGCGGGCAGACAGACCTCTCTAGCTGCTCCTCTACTGCACGGCAGCGTTTAAAAGGGGCAATGGCTAGCCTGTAGCGAGCTAGCTCTCAAAAATCATTGCATTTGTCATTAGTGACTGCATCAGCAGGCCATGGGAAGCTACAGCTTTGCTCTTCCTCGTTTCAAAGAAATCAATGTATGAACTGTAGTGCCCGGATAAATTAAGCACACTTAGTACAAAGTGTTTTTAGATGGAGACACGGTATCCATTTCGGCGTTTTACTTGAGAAATCGCGATGTTTGACGTTTGACAACAACTTTTTTTGCAACGTTTTTGTCCAACACTGAATTGCGCAACCAGTGTAAGCTTTAACTGACTCAAACTAACTCCGCCTTCAGACTTGTTTTTCTAATATTTTACCGCAAATACAAAATGCCTTTAATTACTTTAGAAATAGCAACGGGACATTTTGATGAATAGCAACCCCCCCCAGGTCCCTGTTAAACGTGGTTTGGTCACGTTGTTGGCTCTCTGGCCGGATTATTGTTGTTTTGCTTGTAAAAATTATGTCTTGTAAACAAAACGCCACTAATTAATAAAATATCATTAAAATATCAATTTGCCAATATGAGTTTGTTTTTTTGTAATAAATATGGATCTGATACCAAGGATACTTTAAACAAAGATATGAACAAATTGACATGCATTTTTCCACATTGTTCTTTTATCACAGGTACGAGAACTTGTCCTTGATAATTGTCGATCAGTTGAAGGAAAAATCGAAGGCCTCACAGCTGAGTTTGTCAACCTGGAGTTCCTCAGTTTGATAAATGTTTGCTTAATTTCAGTCTCCAACCTTCCTAAACTAGAAAAACTCAAAAAGGTAAGGCGCTGTTTCATCTGTCTTGTGCCACACAGAGAATGAACTGTGACAAGTAACACCTGGAATAACTTGTCCTCTGCTTATTTTCAGCTGGAGTTGAGCGACAACAGAATCAGCGGCGGCCTTGATGTTTTAGCAGAGAAACTACCCAACCTCACACATCTAAACCTGAGTGGAAACAAATTGAAAGACATCAGCACATTGGAACCATTGGTAGGTGTTTCCAAATTTGTCAGAAGCAGTAATTGACACATGTGCACATATACAAAATGTGCATACTCTGTCTTAAGCGGTGCAGACAATGACTTTTGGTGTTTTATGTCCTGTAAATGTAATTGATATTATAATTGGATTGAAAGTTGGGTGTTTTTTTTTTTTGAATAATTAGACAAACTCGTTGTGCGCGCAGCTGTCAGCTGGCAACCCATAGCAAACAATGCGGCTTTCTTTATATTTGGATATAAATATTCATTCAGTTGTTGTTACAGAACATCATGTACTGGAACTGAGCCTGAACAGAGTGCAAGAGAGATCATTTGCAGATGCATTAGACTAATGCATACAATACTCCTCTACTTGTTCATGGTTGTTCAGTTAAAGACAAATAAATAATAATAATTTGTGTGTTTATTCCAGTGAATTGAGTACCTTAAAAATCAACCTCACTGCAGTGGCCTCATTCACCAAAAGATATCACAGGGATTGTTGGCTCAAAAGAAATTACTTAGTATAAAAGGTAGAGATTTCAATTGTCTCAGCCCAGTCCGTCACAGTGTTTCAGCACTATTAACTTCAAAAAAACAAATTCCATAACAGTTTCTCATCATGGTGCCTAACTTCATTTGATCAACAGAAAAAGCTGGACAACCTGAAGAGTTTGGACCTGTTTAACTGTGAAGTGACAAACCTGAATGACTACAGAGAGAGCGTGTTCAAGCTGCTGCCCCAGCTCACCTACCTGGACGGTTATGACGTGGAGGACCGGGAAGCCTCCGACTCTGACGGAGAGGTGGAGGGAGACGGTGTAGACGACGAGGACGACGAAGGTAAGAAGCGGTGCCTTTTAGTCCCCCCCCGTAGCTGTGAAAAGTAAACGTATGGATGCAGCTTAATTATTTCTGTTTCTGGTGTTTTGTCTGTTGCACTTTGTGCTCAGCACGCTCACGGGGTCTTCATTTTTAATTGCAGACGGAGAGGAGGAAGAAGACGAGGATGGAGAGGAGGAGGACTTCGACGAGGAAGAGGACGAGGAGGAAGATGAAGAGGAGGTAGAAGGAGAGGAGGATGATGAAGAGGTCAGCGGAGAAGATGAGGTACAAAAAGGGGGGAAAAAAAACCTAAAGGGGATAATTTGGTTATAGTTGTTCTTGGATGGCTTTTAAATGCATCGTTTGTTTTTTTGTTGTTGTTTTTTTAACCTAGGAGGAAGAATTTGGCCAGGATGGAGAAGCAGATGAAGACGACGATGACGATGACGATGATGATGATGGTATGCACTAGCTTGTTTTACGACCTGCCTAGTATCTTGACTCTTTTACCTACAGTATGTAAAAAAATGCACAACACCAAAGACGTGGTTACATGAAGCCAAACAGCACAAGGACTACTACACTCAGCTGTTCCATGAGACATAGAGGTGGCTTCAGTGTTTATATCTTCATAGGGACGATATTGCCTTGATTTGACTGAAAATGACTTTGCTTTCAGTGTCAGAATCCTAAAGATTTAAGACTTTTAAATGTAGATAGTTTTTCTTTTAGTGGCAGAATTAATTCAGCAACTGCTGCAAAGAGCACCGGAACCACAATGAATTCAGAGTTTAATAAAGACACTTTACGTGTAATTTAAAGTGGACTTAGATTTGCATTACTTCTTAAAATCTACCATTCCTTTTGTGCAGATGCATTCTCAGTACAATTCAAAGTAGCCAAGAACCATGCAGCTTTTGTGTTCTGTTGTGGCGTATGTGCTGTCAGCGCTGTCTAGTTTTGACCTGAAGAGGCAGGTTGGCCTGTTAGTGAGTGTTGTTTGGTTTTTAAAGTTTATTTGTCATGTAGCTGCAAAGATTCAGCCTGTGTTTAGTACATACTGTGGTATGTTTAAACCTGATAACGACTAGTAAACGCTTAGTGTCTGGGATAATATGTCGGAGACTCGGGTTACTGAGGAAGCTTTACGCAGAGTAAGTTTAAGTTCCTCATGAAGCAGCAAATACAGTGATAATAATATATAATAGAGGACGACCATTAGTGGATTTTTAATTGCTGCTGTAATAACAATGGTTTGGAGCAGGAAAAGGCAGATAACGGATTAATCCACCGATATAACCCCAGAAACTGGATAACTGTTGAACTGAACATCTAAGTCAGAGTAATACATATGTATTTAAATAAATAAAATAAATCCACATCACTGAACATCAAACTAACCGTAGAAATCTAGGCAGATTTTTTTTTTTGAGCTACCGTTTTCCCTCAAACCCAGTAATTCCAGTGGAGAATAGTAACCATCGGCCACTATGGGAGTCATGTTCTACTGATACCAATAGTTTGTAAAATGTCCTGTCAACGTCTATCTCTAATATATAATATTCTATATAATCGTACAACAAAAAGTCATTTACACTTAACAACTGTTGAATCAAGTAATGTCATGCCAACATGTGAGAATGATTTGAAAAACTGAAAAAAAGAAACGGACTTGTATAAATGTAATAGGGGTCAGTGAAATCCTTCAGCATTTCAGACCTGGAGATACATATCTGACACCCGTATTTATTTTGAGCGAGTAATCTTGTGATGTTATAACATGTAGAGACTGCAACATTTGATACACCGAGCACACTTCTTACAGTCCCATCAGAGGACTTCCAGGATAATAAGTGTGCAGCTGAAACACACTAAATACACGTCAAAGAGGCCATGTACAGAAAGGTAAATGACAAAGACTGTTAGTTAGATATAAAAGGCTTTTTTTTTTTAGTTGAAATAAAACCGGTACATAAAATTAGGGATGTTGTTATATTTCGATTCATTTTGAGGCTTTGTGGTCTTGACACCCTTTTCTTCATTGCCCTCAGAAGCAGAAACCCTCAAAGGGCAGAAGAGAAAGCGAGACCCAGAGGATGAAGATGAGGACGACGACGATGAAGACGACGATTAAGAGCTAAACTGAAAACGAGAGCCTACCGAGTTACCTTTCCTCCCCCACAAACCCAAACGTCCGCCCTCCTACAACTCGCACCGCCTTTGTAATCCACATTTAACCCCCCTCCTCCCTCCATCCCAACTCTCCCCCCCCCCCAGCTCTGAGCTCTTTTACGGGGCAAGACTGTACCGGATGGGTGGGCCGAGTGGAGCTGCCCCCCCCCCCTTTTTTCTCCCCCCATGGAACTGAGAGCCACCCAACATCCTCCACCTCACCCAACCCACGGCCCCGAGGTTCTCAGGCAGCCCACCACTCAGCATTCCACAATTTCACTGTCGACCCCTCTTTATGTATTCCCGTGTGAGGACTTTGGGACTGGTATCTAGTTTTGGGTCTGTGCTTTTAATATTTTGTTGGATGAATTATTTTTTGTTGTTGGGTTTATTATTTCTCATTTTTTGTCTTTTTTTTCTGTTCCTTATTTTTCCCAATAAAATTATTGCTATAGCAGCTGTGCAACCAGTGAGCCATGATTTTTAGAGTGGCCGCTTGTTGCACAAATCAAGGTTGTAGCTACATTTTTACTTTCTGTATGACAAAAAAACAACTTTGTAAATAAAATGTTAACATTTTGTGCTTTTTCTCTCTTCCTCCCTTGCATTTTTTCGTCTCCCAGTGTTTACAAAAAGTAATTAAAGATGTCCATATGGTGACATTTTGTCATTCACCACTGTTCACAGCAAAGAATTTGTGTCAAGTCCAGTGTGTAAGATTTAGAGGGCTCTAATTACAGAAACAGTTATACTAAGTGTGTTTTTGTTACCTTAGGACGAGCTGTGTCCATCTACAGAAGGATTCCCTCTACAGAGTCCGCTGTGTTGCACCACCATGGTTTTACAGTAGCACAGAACAGACTTCTTTTTTCCTTTTTGTAGCGCCTGTCTCCATTGTAAGGTGCACTATCATCACCTACTAGGTCTGAGGGCAGACAAGAGTTAATATCCTTTTACTAAAAAGCCCAGAATGGACAAATACCCTGCCTGTAACAGGATGCTTTTGCGTTTTTATCATCCACCGTAGAGGAGTGTGAGGTGAACAAGCGTTGTTCTGAAACCTCACTGCTTGATGTCACTAAATATTACACACTGAACATTTAAACGTGCTGTCTTCATTGAAACGGTTAATATCTAAGGCTCGCGTTTGTGTGTTTATGTGATGTTTGTGTTGGAGTTTTGTGCTGGGAGCTGGTAGCTAGTGTTGTCCAATGTCGCTGGAGAGGAGTAGAAAAGAGGCACTGAAACAGTCGTAGACGTAGAAATCAGCGTACAGGCTGTTATCACGGATGTAGGCAACTGCGACAGTCATTGGCTTAGAAATGGAGTAAGCTAACGTCAACAAAGGACCAACTCCCAGCACAAAACACACTCCAACACAAACTTCATGTCATTTACATATTGAACCTTTAAATGTTTCCTAACACAATGCTCACAAGCCCACGTGTACTTAGAATAGAATGATCTTAATTGTCATTATACTCAGGTACAATGAAATTACATATGGCGTCTGTGTGATGTAGTTAAAAATGAGACACGTGGTCGCCACAGTGGTGTCTCCAGTGGACACACATTTACCAGAGGAGGTATTTAGGCAACATCAGAAATAGAATTGCCTCCACTTGAAAAGTTTTTGTAGTTATTAATTACTTCTTCTGAGACTGAGAACACTGCCTGGAAATGCATTTACAAGAAATCACTGGTAGCATATAAAGCCACTGCTTAATGCAGCTTGCAAATAAACGACTGCATAATAGATGGTTACGCTTTACTTTTAACGCCCCTGTAGAAAGAGCAGTGTGATGGACAGCAGGAAGCAGCCTCTTGGAACTTACAGGGTGACAAACACCAACATAAAGCGTCGTAGTAAGGTGTTGTTTCACCGTGTGCCTCCAGAACAACAGAACTTCAGCCCTCGCCGGCATTGATTCTGTAGTCTGTGAACTCTACTGTGGGAATGAACGCCATTCTTCCAAAAGACGGCGTTCCATTTGGCCTTTTGATGATGGTGGTGGTGGAGAATGTTGCTCAACACGTCAGTGCAAAATCTCCCCCAAGTGTTCGACTGAGTTGCGACCTGGTGACTGTGAAGGCCATAACATTGGATTCACATCATTTTCATGCTCATCAAAGCGTTCAGTGAGTCTTTATGGTGCTTTATGGACGAGGGCATTGTCACCCTGGTACAGACCACTCCCGTCAGGCTTCTCCTCTAACTTGTCACCCGTCTGTATTAGCCCAGTGTTACTCCTCAGTATACTACTACTACAGTATAGTGGAGGGATGTGTATACATACAGTACCTGGGTTTTGTCTCCATCGTTTCTGCTGTCCAGGGCTGGTACGGAGAGCAGGAATGATTACAGCATCCAGTGTTTCCATGGCTGTATGAGCATGAACAGTAAGTATTGTTTTGAGACAGACTAAGTATCCTTGAAGATTTTTCACGAAAGTATAAGTGCATACAAAGTTTTAAGAGCGATCAAAAAAACACCAATGCAACCTCAAAATAGGAAACACTGGTAACATTTGCATTTTTAAGCCGAGCAACAGCAACTAAACTGCATTACTGTGTATTTTAGGAACAGTCATTTCTTTTTTTAAAGAGTTTATGGCTGCTAATCTTTTCCAGGCTGCTGCATCTTCTAGTGTGCATTTTTATTCCAAACACAAGTCAGGCAATCAGTCAGATGAAAAATGTCTGAGTGGGGTATGAGGAAGCAGAGACTCAAAAATAGTCAGGAGTTAACAGGACCTACAAGCGCAGGGTTGTTATTGTAGCAGCAAACTGCAAAATATTCACGTTTGACATGAACTGACTGACGTGTTTTTTTGTTGGGTCTTCAGCTCAATCAGACAACGTCTACAAAGGCACATAAATATGACTGATGATTTAATTATTTCTGATGTGATGAATATTTTTTACACAGGTGAAAGAAACATAAAGATAAGACATTTCTCATTTTTTACTAAATACATTTACATTGAAACTATCAAAATAAAAGCGTTAAAGTGTGTCAGGCACAACGAGGCTCGTATGAACCCAGCGACAAACCTTAGATGAAATGCTTTATTCATTTAGACATGTTCACCACAGTGAATGCTATGCTTCACTTTGCAGCTACATTATTGCTCCAGTATAACATACAGACAGATTGTCAGAGTTTGCATGCTTTAATACCGAGAGGTCTCAGGAGTGAAATGGCCTTTTTTTTCCCTCTCATTTGGCTTCATCGACACTGTGCGCTTTTTCTTTGTTTTTTTTCCAATGGACTTGAGCTGCAGAACAATGATGGTCTGCAGAGTCGAACTGCTACAGTTCTCTGTACAGTAATGCAATCATCACTGTGCAAACAACACGATGATTCATTTATAGAAGTTGGTGCATTTTAAACACAGCGGGGGGAAAGAAACCCACATGAATTTCCTCTTCCATTTTACTCTGCTCATTGTTCAGTGTCTTATGCGTGTATTGTAATTATAATCTATGCCAGTTACTGTAAGTTACTTTAAAAAAAAAAAAAGAAAAAAGCTTGTACACGGTGAAAATCAATAGGATGTGAGTGGGTATTCGTTAATTTAGTGAGATTATAGTAATAGCTAAAATAGTAGCAACAATAAAACAAAATAGTGATTTGTTTTTTTAGATCACAACTGTAAATGTGGGATCAAGTTCAATCATTCGTGAGTTTAGAGGCAGTGATAGGATTTCTTGTTGCACTTATATAAAGTTGGGGGACACAAAATTTTAAAATTAGATCCAGCCAAGGTCAAGATGTCCTGACTTTAGGACCAAGCTCCTAAACGCAGACCCTTTGTTTCTGCCCAGCGGCCTCACTGCCAGTTTATTATTACAGCATCATGCCCATCTGAGAAGTCTCTGGTGATGGCAAGACTGTTTTCTCACATTTGACAAAAAAAAACAAAAAAAAAACAGGGTTGTTAAAGAGTAAAGAGTAGTTATTTATAAACCGCATTAAGCGCTAGCTTTATACGCTAGTAGTGATTTCTCTTAAATGCTTTTCCAGGCAGTGTTTTCTGTCTCAGAGGAAACAATTTCTAAATACAAAAACAATCTTTTCTGTTGGAGGCGATTCCGTTTCTGGCCTAAATACCTCCTCTGGTAAACATGGATGTGATTTAACTGATTTAAATGGTTGTTGCAGTATGGTTAGTATAGTTCTGCAGTATAGCTGCAGAACGAACAACCTAATCGGCCTTGGGTGAATCCAGCGGCTGACAGTAGAGACAGCATTCCCAACGTGGTGGGAATGTGTTCAGACTTGTATGATGACAGTCGCCTGGCGTTGCTGCTCGTGGACAAAAGTCATCCAGGGAGGTGGCGCTGCTAGAACCGTCCTGCCAAAAGGGTCAAAAGGGTCACGCAGTCACAATAGTACTGAGGCCGCGCGTCTGTATGTTTCTGGGTTACTGTGGCAGTTTCCATGCGATACCTGCTCGAAAAGTGGCCATAAAACATGTGCCAAAATCTAGAGAATCATGAAGGTGCTTGTCCCTCTGACTACATAAATACAGGCATGCACACGTCGTTTATATTTTGTATTTGACAGGTTATCTTTGGATCACTTACAGCTACATTATTTGCGTTGCCTATCAGCGTTTCTGTGGCATTATGCATATTTACATGTCAAGAAGCATTTGTCAAGGGAATGTTTTTTTTCTCCTGTTTGTTCAAAAAGTGCATGTGAAAAAAGGCGGCAAAGATTTTTGGAAGCAACAGATATGAAAAACTGGTCCGACAGTACCGCGGCAGAAACCAGAAACGCCATTTAGAGGTTCCCTGAGGGAAAACATTTGAAATTGACTTCAGAATGGACTCGTCTAGCTGCTCAGTGTTAAGTGTATGCATATTTTACAGTCATTTAAGCTTCGGCAGTTGATTTAACGTAACAGTACTTTACAAAGCTCGGACCAAACACTTTCAGAGTTCCCCGTCGCGTGTAAAAAATGTTTATGAGACAAAGAGCTGCTGCTGTTTGTACTCACGTCTGTCCCACTACGTGTTTTCTCAGAGGGTTTGTTCCCCAGGCTTTTCCAATAGCGGATACATTTTTACGGCGATACCCTAAAATAAAACATCTTTCTCGTATAAAGTTATGGAATACCTTTTAAAATAAATGGGTCATTTTGTTTATAGTGCAGAGACAGAGGGGGCATTACAACATCAGAGCACTTAACATGTTACTCTTCATTTTGTGCTTGACACTTTCATACTGTTAATTAGGAAATGCAATTGATTTTCACGTATATATTTTTTTTTACAGTTGGAATGAGCCTGAATACACACGTACACAGAAAAACACCAGTAAATTACAAAGACATCTTAGCTCGACATCCCCTTCTCGCTTTCTTTTTACGGCTTTCAGCAGGACTGCACCGACAGTTTGCTGATGAAACTCTTTCTGCAGAGGAAGGCTTGAGATGTGGTTGAAATGGGCTTCAGGAAAAAAAACCAAAAAAAAAAACCAAAGTACTGTTAACAAGGCTTTTTTTTTTTAAAAAGAAGAAACCCTACCTGGGAAAACACATTAAGGGAATAGTTTCATTTTTAGAAACATGCTAAGGGTTAGCACCAACCAAATGAAAACGCTTCATCCAGCTCGCTAGCGTAACAATCTAAAAGACTGTCCCACGATGACAAAATCTGCCAGCGTGAACCTCTGAGACGCGTTAATTAGCATGTTCTATGTCTTCAGTTTGAGCCATTCAAACCCTGAAGTGTATAAATGACATTTAGTTGTTTTATCTGAGGTGAAGAGTCGATTTCTTTTTGGCTAGGTATAGCATCTTCTTTGACAAACAAACGTAGGTTGATCTAAATAACAGGTAACTAAATCATTTTTCGTCAAAGTGACTCCACACCAGGACAAAGCAAGCAGGCTTTTTGTCGTTTTTACAGTTCGACTAGTGTATTTTCCAAAATTACAATCGCAGTTTCAAGTACTGGGTTTAAATGTCCGGTATCGTCTTTTTACTGCATTTTAAAAATAAATTAAAAATGAAGATTAAAAAAAAAAAAGAAATCTGCTACATGGCATCAGTTACAGACATGGCGCGCACAGTACTGTGAAACAACTCAAAGCAGAAACGGAATGAATTTTCACCAATTTTAAAAATGAAAAATAAAAACAGTCGCAGCTCGCTTGGACCTGGGAGCACGTTATTGTCATTCATGTAGCTCACGTTCACACACACACACACACACACACACACACACACACACACACATTGGCCATTACAGACGTACACACCACAGCCGTGTCCAATTACAGTAGTTTAAATAAAGAGGAAAAAAGAAAAAAAAATCACCAAGCATAGAAAATAAATTCAGCGTTATCTTACAATCACACAGGATGTCTGCTCCTACCTTGCAACAACTTTCAAACAATATGCAAACAGCCACATCAGTCAGTCAAACAGGCACAGACATCCTTTTTATCTCTCATCTACAAAGAGCATTAAAAAAAGCTAAAAATTACAATAAACTTGCATAGCTGTGCAGCATACAAAAGAAAACAAGGGGAAGGTCAACAGGTGCAGAGGTTTAAAACGTGTTACAAACATGGGTAGGACTCAGTGTTTAAAAGTGTATGTACACGAATAAAGAATATGTGCACCTTGTGTAGAACTGACGGAAAGATAGTATGACAGCACAAAGTTCAGGTGATACTGGCTTTAAATTATCCCCGTGCACTGAGTATGAGGAGCTCATGAGAAGAAAAGAGGTGAGTCAGGTGCTTTGGAAATGGGTTAGTAGGTTTGTACAGTTATTATGCATGTGTCCTGTGGGGAGGTGAAGTCGACCCTGTGGTGTGGAGCAAGTCTTAAAGTGAATTCGGAGTCTGTGTGTTTTTGATGTTCTTGATCTCCAGCTCCAGCTGTTTGATGCGCACATCTCTCTGGTTCAGAAGCTCCCTCAGCCGTCGGATTTCCTCCTGCTGCTTGTGGAACTTCAGACGCAGCTACGGACAAAAAAAACAAAAACACAAAAGTTGTAAATTATATCAAAGGGGTAATTTGCAGTGGAAATCAGGCAAAATCCTGGTTAATGTCACACCACACTCTTAGGCTACGGTTTTAATTAGATCTATTGATGAGCTCTCCTCAAACAGTCGATATCGAGTCGTTCGCCTCGACCTGAAAAGGGGCAATTGGTAAGATTGAGATTCAAAAATTTACTCCAAGGTAGGCTACTTTCTTCTTTTTAGACTCTTTTTAGACTCTAGTCTATCCGTTTAGAGTCAGAGAAGATCTAGTGGTAACAGGAGAGGAGGACGTGCAATGAGAGGTCTAGGTTCACGAGGGAGAGGATCTATTACAGCAACTGGATTTCAGACTCGAAAATATTGCCAGTTGCCCCATTAATTATTACATTACAGCAATTCTGAAGGAATATCTGGTGATATTCTAGGTTTTATTTGTTAGTTTCTTTGTACGCTCACGAGCCTACAAACTCTCAGAATTAACTGCATTCGTCAGCACAAGGCCTCGTTGTATTGGAAATGCATGTTATCCAGTGTAAAAAAACAGTAAAAACAAGTTATATCAGAGTCTTTGACTACATAGAAAATAGTTGTCAGCTAATTATTGAATTTAGGCTTTTTGTGGGATGCGTCGACAATAAGAAAAATATCCTTTAGTTTCACCTCTAAGGCCATATATGCTCTGTCTTAAGCTTGTTTGCGCAATGTGTAAATGTTTTATTTTAACAGAATTCCTTAATGGAGAAATGTATGGGCACTAAACTGTGTTTCAGTTTCATAGGCCTCGGCACAATTTATTTATTTGTATTACAAAAAGTTTTTCAAAAAGACAACAAACGAAACTGACAACTGGAATGAATTTTTTTTTTTAAAAAGTCACAAAAATCTAAACACCGCTAAACGTCATTCTTTCATTTAAATGGGAAAGAGCTCAAACAAACTGCTGTTTAAAGCGCAGGATGTAAGTAACCAGACAAACCCTTCAGCACCTCATTCTCAGTCCTCGGGGGCGAGCAAAGTGCAAGGTCGTCTCCGTTGCTGACCGCCGTCCGACGCCTGTCCTCGTCTGTCAGAGTGCTGTCCTCTTTGCCGTCTTTGGTGCCTAGTTGGTCCTGAATGTACGCGAGCTGCAGCATCCCCGGCCGGCTCTGAGACCTGCGAGTGTCCAGAGCGTGTCCCAGCCCTTTGCTCAGCTCTGAATACGACTCTGCTACTTGACTTCCAGGCTTCAGAGACATCAGCACCGGACCTGGACGTGAGAGGGAGAGAGAGAGAGCGACCGGGAGAAAGACGAGCTACTTAGTCTGCATATTTTATTCATGCCCACTGAAGGACTGCTTACTATGAAGGTTCCACTAGACATTCACACATGAAAATATTCCATTTAGTTTGGTTGGATATTTGGCAGAGAAAAAAAAAACCAGGAATGATATTAATAATTCTTTATACTTTCAATCCACTACGTTTCAGAGGGATATTGCGCTTTTTCAATATTATTTGCGATATTAATACAAAATAATACTGTGGTTAATATTGTGATGCTGATTTCAGCTCAGATTATGTCTGACCTTTGTCGATCCCGCTGAGCCACTCCTCTGCAGTCAACGCAGGGCTGTTACCAGCTGTCATTGGATAAATGTCTTCTTGGTAAGACTCCGACTGGAAACATTCACATGCACAGAGTTCTCTGAGTAAAAAGTGTTTCTTCTAAATGTACCAGAGTCAGTGTCAGCGTCAGTGTGGGTCTTACCCTGCGTGGTACGATCATAGAAAGAGGCTCAATGAGACTCTTGATTGTCACCAGTTTGTAGAACCTGAACACTTCACAGGAGCTCACATCCAGGCCTCTCTTTGGCATCATACCTGACAGAGGACGCAATGACGTTCAGCTGTAAGTACACTGTAAATGCTCTTTAAAATACCTGCGGTGCACAGTACCAAGCATTTTATTTTTGTGCGCACGACTGTACGTCATGTCCGCTGATGGAACACAATGAAAAAGTGCACAGAGACGAAACACATCTGAAAATGAAGATGATCTTTTTAGTTTTGTATTGCACATCATCGATACCGTCTAAAAGATACTGTACATACAGTTCACGTGACTTTTCACAGCGTCAGCGTCAGCATCAGACGGTGTTTTATATGTTCTGAAGTGTTGGGGCTTCGGCCTCTGCTGCTGTCACTTCACATGATCTACAACTTCACTGGCTTGTCTATTCAAATGAACAGGCTTATTTGCGCAGCAGCTTTGCTTACAGGTGCAAAAGAGTCAGCAGCACAGTTTTCAATCAGGTACCAACGTCCACGCGACGAACGCGCTCGACGTAAATAGTAAATATGACGTCCAGTTTAATGGAGTCTGATTACAGGTGTGATATGTCCTGATATGTCGATAGAGAAACATCTATTGCTTCATGTTTTTGCTCTACTGTTTATTTTGTCGTGTCACAAATCACACAGGCAGGAAATGTGCACGAAGGCAACACAAAAACATGGAAGAGAGTGAATGTGACACAGAATGTCGTAATTCTGAACAGGAGAAGGATTTGTACCTAAAAGACGGGCTACTTCTGTTGCATCTAAGAGAGTATGAGAAGTCTGACGTGGACCACATTATACTGATAATAATAGAAATATAATAATACATTACTATTTTAGATTTTGTTAAATGCTGAAGTGAAGATTTGCACAAAGGTTCTAAATAAAAGGTGAGTGAAGTGTCTATAATTCAAAACGCATTCAAAAGGCCTTTTCATTTTATAGAAACTATTTATACACTGAATTTAAAAACATGTCCTATATTGTGAACGTATGTATTGTTAACAAGTAGAATTTAAGGAGATGATTTACATTCCTATTCCTTTATTTATGAGTTTATTCTCATAAGAATATAAAATACATATATATTACGGCTTAATTTTCGTAATATTTAGATTTTTTTCTTGAAAACTTTATACTTGAAATATTATTTATTCTCGATTTTTTTTTTTTTTTATCTTCAGTGTAGCCCTAATCCTCCTTCGACATCAGTTCCTGAACGATGCTTTTATCGATACCAAACAGTACAAACCTTTAGTTTTTCAGCTCATTAGCATTTTTTTAAACACTTAAAGCGGTTTCATAACATCTTGAACTTCTCTGTTTTATAATTATTTATAAAAATGTATTAAAAGCATGTGTGCTTCATGCACTGACACTGATGGGATTCACTCCTTGCGCATTGACTTGAAGACATTTTTCAAGCAGTGTTGTCAATGTCTTAGAAGTTTTGAAGCTCAGCACAGCCCTACAGGTCCATTTAGCAGATTCAGTTCTCACGTCTATTTGAGTCGTAGTCATTGCGTGTGCGTCCTTACCCATTCCTTTCTGAGGTAGGTGGGAGCGGTACTCTGTAAGGTACTGGAGGTACGGTTTTTCTGAGCTGATCTCATAGTACCTGATGTTCCCGTCACCCTAAGAGGAACAATATTTAAAATGTTGAATTGATTGAAATGTCACAGTATGATGAAGACATGTTCTGGTTGGGTTTTTTTTTAGACCCACCTTCCCGGCCAGGTAGAGCATGTGTGTGTCAGGGTCGTAGAAAGGAAAGAGGACGCCCGACGAACCGTCCAGGTTCTCTTCTAACAAAGGCACAGACAGATCATCCTACGAAAACACAGGAAAACGTTTGGTCAAAGACTTCATCCAAAGCAGCAGTTTAACAGTTAAACTGCCTCTGATATCAAAACATGATCATTCAAATCCACTGCTGCATAAGAAGCACTCTCCATGCAGAATTAAAAACAAGCACTCAATCCCTAATCCGAGCTTCAGCCGTAATCCTCCACCCACGACACACTCTCACATATCAAAAACACACCAGCCTCCCACGTCTGTGCAAATACAGACAAACACGTGTGATCTGTCGACTTCACTGACATAATTAGCGAGAGGAAACCTCAGGCGCTGCTTTATGATCGGCTCGGTGAACTCTTCAGGTGCACCGCAGAGTGGTTTCCATCAATATGTCCACTAGATGGCGCAGTTGTATGTGAGAGAGCCCTCTTCATATCAGCTGGGAGGTGTTTCAGTATTTTGAAGAGCTCATATTCACCTTCACGTACCTTCACGTACGCTTATTTTATTGAGATCAACTGAGCCCAAAGTACTCAAAACTACACAAAACTTTCATGTGTTTCTTTCTTGTTTCTTTCTACATCGTCTGCTGTGCATCTTGCATCTTTTTAGCTTCTTGTTTTAGCATTTGTTTGTCCTCGAGTTTTGAACTTTCAGTTGTTTGAGTTTCCTGTCAAATCATTTTCTTAATAAATATTTTTTTTGTTACATCATTGATTGTGTTAATGAGCTGGTCATACAGCAGAATAATAAACCCCTTTAGATGCAGGATGTTGATCAGCCTGAATAGTAACCGACTCGCTGTACATTATTCCTTACAGAATAACTTCTGTCTCTGTGTTTCTTTCTATATTTGTCCCTGTCTTTTAAAAAAAAATAAAACGAACGGACAAATATATGTATCGTGCCTTGAGGTCATTGTGATGTAAACGGGGAACGGGGTCACCTACAGTCGTGACCTCTCCGATGGTGACACAATACGCTGCATCACCAGTATCATCTATTTTTAGGTTTGTGCTCATTTTTGGACCATTCCTCTAAAACTCCACGTTTCATCTGCATGGGCCTCTGTCTGTCTATACGTGTCTATCTACAGTCTGATATTCTGCCCAAATATCAGACTGTCGTGCGATCATACTGCATTGCTTAATCTAACCTTTGCGTTTCAAGTGGAAGGTGTAATGTTTGTTCATAAATCCAGGTTAAAGGAGGCTGTACCAGTAAAATCAAATGCTTTTTGACTTCGAGTTTCCCCAACAGAGAAGCCCAGAATATAGATTCATACAAATATTCAAATCTATTTATTTTTCTGCCTTTCTTTGTGCTACGTTCACAACTCTTTAAAATTCATCGAACATTTCCATTTTACAGTTGTCAAGATGAAATAAAGTTCCACAGGAATTTGTATCTATTAGGATAAAGGAAACACATTCAAAGAGCAATGAATGTGAATGAAGTATTTTCAACAGTCAAAACAGACATGAAGTATGAATGTTTGTTTTCATTAATACGGACGCTGTATTGAAGGTGAACATTAGGTAACCGACACAAAACACTTCAGCGTGGAAGTTCATTCATGAGCTCATCTCTGAGGTCAAATTACCAGCACTTTCTAAACTTTCAAATCACATTTCACAGTGCTTATTAGTGAATGATATCATGTGGGATTTTGTTCACATGATCACAAGGTGTCGCATGTCGCTTCCACACTTAGGTCACAAACACCTGAGCCAGCTCCATTCACTGATTAACACAGTGAAATGTAGTTAAAAGCCCTGAAAAAGCTAATAGATTAGATTACACACGTCATTACACGCGTCTTGCGCTGCCAGTTGTCCTGATGTTCTCACCTGGTCCCACAGAGCTATCTGTCGCTCGTTCCAGCGTGACGTGCCGGTCGTGAGGAGCATCTTCATGTTCCCCAGGTTCAGCACCTTACTGGCTTTGTGCGTCTTACTGTTGGCTTCCTGTAAACGTAACGGACATGAAATTCAACATTGCGGATGCAGCACATTTATTTTGCAGCGTTAGAACTTCTATGTAAAATAATGATAATAGTGACTTTTCTTTCAGCCCTGTGACGTAACGCTCTTTAAATGCAGACATGAGCTTGTTTGGCAGCCAAAGTAGAGTCGACTAATGCAAAGTGTGAGTCTCTGGCTGGTGACCCAGAGGTCTGTGGAGCTATGCCGCGGGCCGGGCCAGGCCAGAGGTGTCACTTTTGGCTGTGTGGTGCTGGATCAGTGCCTCAGCCTGGAACGGAGACAGCAGCAAGGAACTCCCACTTACGCAATATTTGCTGACATGCAGCTCAAGGCTTCAGATACAACTAAACAGATCAGAAAAAGACTGATTTCACCTTGAAGTTTAAAATAAGCATAATGGATTTCTTAGACCTTCACCCTTAACCCTCAAACAGCCCTTTGAAGGTGACGATCGGCCAAAATGTCCTCACTTCGTCTTGTCAGTGGTGGAAGAAGTATTTAGATTCATTACTTATGTGAAAGTACAAAAACTGTCAAAATATGCCACTGCAAGTAAAAGTTCTGCATTAAAACCTTAAAAAGTATTATCACTACTGTTATATAGTATGATGTAATTTGATTAATTTTACTGCTGCATTAACGTGTATGTTGCATTTTACTGCTGTAGATGTTTATGGTTGATCATCACATGTTTGTGGCGTCGCTGTCCTGGGTCAACTTTTCATGAGCTCAGAAAAACAGGCCTGTTTTCAGCTTTGCAACAATGCATTTCCCAGCGAATCCAAGAGGGTTTTTAAAGGCTTTGTTTCGCTCAAGAAGTTCAGTTTATCACAAACATTCAACACATTTGGACAAAAAGCTATTTGCCTCTGAGATGTAGTGGAGCAGAAGTATAAAGTAGCATTTAATGGAAATACTAAGTAAAGTACAAGTATGCCAAATCCTGGTTCTGGTCCTCACTTCAGCGGTTAAAAATTCAAACGGGTTCTCACAGTGGTCAGTCGTACCTGCAGCAGGTTTCCTGAGCGCGGCTCCATGAGTCTGACCTTCCTGTCTTTGCAGGTGGTGACGAGGCGGCTGCCGTCGGTGTTGAAAGACATGGAGAGGACGACGTCTGTGTGGTGGCTGATGGTCCGCACCGGATTCTTTATCACCTGCTCCGGACAGTCCAGGTTCCAGATCATTATCTGAAGGTGGAATAAATGCAGCGCACACAGAAGATCAGGTGCCAGCAGTCAGTCAGGCAGAAACTTAAAGGTTCAGTGTGTAATATTTAGAGACATCTAGTGGTGAGGTTGGAGATGACAACCAGCCCTCCCCAGAGCCAGCGTTTGGTTTGGACATTTTGGACTTTTTTTTAAGAGGATATTAACTCAAGTCCACACATCAGTTTATTTTTGAGGCGATTATACACTAATGAAAACATAATTATCAATATCATCTTCCATTTCTGCACTTACATCCCCCTAAATCTGACATACTGAACCTTTAAATCTGAATAAAGTCACATTCTTCACAAATTTAAAAGACTTGAATTATTTACAGCAATGCCATCTGTTACACCTAATTGTCTAGACTGTTTTAAACAGCTGTGACCTGAGACGAGATGTACTTTTTTATTTTAATTTATTTTATTTTGAGCGAGAGAACAGTTGAATTTCCCTTCCTGTCACTTTCCTGTATAAATAAATGAAAATGTAATGAAAGCATGGCGCGGTACTTCCACAGCCACATCACCGTGAGTGTGTTTGTTTGCGTTACCTTGTAGTCGTAGGCCGTACTGAACAGTATGTTGTTAGCAGTCGGGTGCCATTCGATGATGCTCACTCTGCGGCTGTGACCCTGAAGCTCCTTCCATGGTATCGTAAGGTTCTTCAGCACGCCGTGAGGAGGGATTTCCCACACTTTCACCTGCAAACACATTGATGAAACACAAACTTCTGCGCTTAATACGACTTGATCGTCAACTGAATATGCAAAATAAATGACACAGCCTCAAGACACTCTTTGTGCAGCAACCCTGTTGACTCTTGTTCGATTTGTTATGAGCTCCTGTGCCAGGTCAGAGCTGAGGAATGTGAGGAATGACTAAAAGTTTGTCTTGAAGGCTAAACTGCAGGGCAATAAAATGATCTCCTTGCAGCTACATGTTCATATTACAGTGAAAATGATAACACATCGGCGAACCATCCTGAAAATGTGCTTAGTTTTTGCAGTCGTGTGCGTGTTTGTGCGCAGACCGTGGTGTCCTCGGAGCAGGAGGCGATGCAGTAGTCGTTAAATGGATTCCACTTCACATCTAACACGTTTCCTCTGTGGCCGGAGACTCTGGGGTGGTGAGGGTCCACTTTACCTGTCTGATAGAAAGACCGCCAACGAAAAGAATTACAACACGAACTCTACCGTTAACAAGACCCACTTTAACTCTCTGGCCTTTAATTGTCTTTAATATGTTTTTAAGTCATGTTCAACATATCTATGTACATTTATGTATATATTTCATTTTTTTATGAAGCACTTTGGTGCAAAATCTTTTTTTTTTTTGCTTTAAAAGTGTTACATAAATAACCTTAAACTTCAGTGTGAAAACTGACAATAAATATACTAATATTAGCATTGCTAAATTATTATTGAATTGTTACTTGACTTGACGTCGTAAAGGCGTGCGTGTTGGATAAAGAGACCAAACTGATTAACCGGCGCAGATGGAATGTTTTATCGGTATCGGCAGAACTGAACTCGGACCATGACTAATGTCAGGATGCTCAGCTGAAATTATTCACTTTGAGGGAAAACAGTGAAGCAAAAACTAAAAAAAATCACACCTAGAATTAGAGTTTGATGTTCAGTAATCCAGACTTATTTACTGCATTCATTACTTTGACTTAGTTCAACTGTTTTAATGTCAATGAGAAGAACGTGAACATGTTCTATGTGATATGGCAACTGTTCGTAGCTTTTTTTAATGAGTCTAACTCATGAACAGCTTGACTTTTTGCGTTCCTCTCTTTCTTTGGATGTACAGAGCTTATGTGTTATTGTTTGTGCCAAAAAAAAAAACCCAGTTTAAAGATTTTTCGGTCTTGAATTTTTGAGCGTCGCTGTCAACATTATTCAAACAAACCGGTTCTTTTCTTCTTGAACTTCACGACAAACATCCTGCACCTGAACTGATTGAGCTTTGTGCTGAAGGACGACCTTACAAATAAAAAAAAAAAAGCAGCTGGAGATTTGTGTGTTAACAGTTACGGGAGACCTGACCTACTAGGGTCGCAGGTTACGACAAACCTCTCCTCAACACTTGCATGAAAACCTTTTAACCCTAAAGTGGAATTACTCAAATGTTTGCGACACAAGCTCTGGTATTCGATGAGGACAAAGTCAGCTAAAGATTTTCTGCCTCAACAAGACCACTAATTATACTTTAGTACGAACAAAGCCTCCACGCGACTGACACACACACCTGCATTAAAAGGTGTGTTTGGAACAAGAGGATGATGTAACTATAATCTGCGCAGCCAATAAAACTGACACATGCACAGGTAAGAGAAACACGCACTCTGTGTGTTTTTTATGTTACAACTTTCTCCACAGAACAATAGGCCGTCTGTTAGTGCACACACACACACACACACATAGGTGGGATGTGAAGGCATGTGAGGGGAGGAGGCTGAAGTTTCACCTCCTCAAGTCAGAAAAAGGGGGGAAAAAGATAAGTTATGTCATTCCTAAACTCATATGTAATTCCTGGTCATGCCAAGAGCGTGGTGATAACTCACTGTGACGATTTAAAAGATGGAGACAGACAGAAAGAGGGAGGAAAGAGGAAGAGGTGTAGAGTTTGATGAATGGATCCGGACTTTAGATTTACCGCAGCACTGTAAATGTAACCTGCAGATGACTGAGTGGGTTTCTTCTGAATTTATTTGAGGGATCACCGTGGTCATCGACACCAGCAGAAGGGATAATATGAATAAATATGACAGAGAGTGTTGATGGATCATGTTCGAGCTGAGGTTGGTGAGGGAGATAATGCAGAATAATGAGGCGAAGAAGGCCACATGCAATGTTTAGGCTGAAGTGGATTATCTGCCAGGGGTTTCCTGGTATTTAGAGATCCTTTTGGCTCCAGTGGTGCTGAGCTATTTATATTCTGAGAGCTGAGCTGTCATTTCCAGGTGCGCCGCGTGTGCAGGAGTGAAGAGAAACGAAGGTAGAGGTTGAAAAAAATCAGCCCAGAAGATAAATATAAAGGTGACTTTGGCAAAAAAAAAAACACTACAAGAATCATGACGGTGGGGAGACAAAAAACTAAACATACAAAATTAGACCATTTATAGAATTTACAGGGAAGGTTTTCTCTTCTAATTTGACACTTATGACTTAAATTACCACCATTAAAAAGCAAACAATTGTGCTTTTTTGTAAATATGAAATGTGCAACCAAAAGGTCCACCTCAAAATCATTGAGAACATTTCTCAACTCAATAAAATCATCCCATATATCTTTATATTGTGATATAAAGATTATATCGTGATAATTATCAGTATCGTTTTATCGCACAGCCCTATTGCCTACACACATTTCACCATATCGCTGCAATTATTACTCGATTTAGAGTAAAACGGTACTTTAAGGGTGCTTTCACACCTACATCGTTTTGACTTTCTGACCTTTTAGCTTGATTCGTAACACGGTGCAGACGAAAAGCCAGAAAACAGAGGTGGTCTCATTCCAGATCAAACCGAATCATGGTTGGGTATATTTACACTTTCTGGTTGGGTCGGATTTTAGGTTAAGTTACAGGAAGGTGTCATCAATAAACAAAAGAAGAAGAACGACAAACAGAAGACGCAAGAAGTGAAAAAAGAGCTGAATTAACAACACGAAGACGTCAGACACACAGGCGTTTATAAACCAATCAATGTCAAGTACAGGAAGACGCACGATGTAGAGGATGATGGTAGGATGTAGGTGCATCATACTGTTTAGTCGTCTCCCAAAACTGCAGTATGAAAGCAAAACTAACCAGACCAAATGCATACAATATGGAAAAAAAAAACATGAATCTTGGTCCAGACTTCCAGGTGCGAAAACTCCCTGAATCACTGTCCCCGGCCTGAACATCCTGCCATGGAAACACTTACATGATGGACAGACAGGACCAGGAAGGCCCCTCCCCCAGCGCACTCGGTGATGACTGCCAGGAAGCGTGGGTTGACAGCGCAGAAGTTGTTGTCCTGGACGCTGCGTGTGATTGGCACGCCGTCATAGCAGCTCTCCTTGGTGGCAGCCTTACCAAACACGTGGCGAAACTTGGAGCTGCGGTACTGAGGACGCCATGTCATCTGAGACAGACAGAGAGAGGAAGAGGGAGGTCAGTCAAGGAGAGACATCCATCTCTGCAGCTTTTCATAGGTGTTAACACTCTGCACCAATCTCACATAAAAGCTGAAGACAGCAGAGTAACGGCAGCTGGTTTTCAAGTCTGCAAAACATCCGCTGCATTTAGTTTTTAATATTTAATACTCGGTCACCGTATTTAGAAAATAGAAAAGCAAAAGCAGGTTGTAAAAAAATACGATGCAGTTGTTAGAATCATATCTTATAGCAAAACACAGACAAAGTCCTAAAGACTTTTTGGTTTGGTGTTGTTGTTTTACTGTATTATCTAGGAGCAATCATTTTATAATTAACAGGGTTTTATATGATCTTGACACAGTCGTCATTAACAAACCTCCTCAAATGATGCAGCCTATGCTTATTTGACTGATTTAAAATATATAAAGAAAACTGAACACCAGAGGAATAGAAACATGCTTAAAATGTCAAATCTAGATCTATATCCTTTAAAATGTTTCCACAAGGTGATCTGGGCAGGACAAAAAATGTGTGTAAATGTAAGACGTGACGAAACAAGAGACTACGTCCAGTGTTTCTAAGAATACGTCCTAGAAACACTGGACGTTAACAAAACCCACAAACCATACACACACGACACTAAACCAATCAGACGATTTGTTTAATAAAACAGTGGTCATAGTGTCATTAATTATTAATGTGCTTTTTCCACAGACTGCAAATTTACACATTCACATGTCTGGAAATAAATCAATTTGACAACAGCTTACGGTTCATCCTCATTTTGAAAGCATGGATTTTTATCAAGGTAGAGAAAAAATATAAAGGACATTTATATTAGATACTGTTCTTTTTTATTATTAGAGTTCTGTATTCGTCAGCGGTTTCTAATCTGAAGCACAATAATAATATGAATAAATCGCTGTTAATTCTTTAATGTGAAATAAGATTCCATTTAGACACAAATGTGCAGTTTTACAACCTGGTTTATGAATCATTAGTTTATAGATGATGTGGAATCAGCTTAGTCAGAAAGTCACTTCTTACTTGAGCTTCATACCAGGTCATTTGTTTATATGTTGTAAATGACAACATCCACGCTCATGATCGTAATTGCAATACGCTTGCGTGGCAAACACATTGCTTGGTCCGGTAATGTCATTGTTAATTAGGACGTTCCGTATTTTCCTTAGTCAGCAAATGCAATTTTCTTTTATCTTAGGTATGCTCGAAACATAATGCATACGAAGAGGACAATCTGTGACATTTCCCAAATCCCGAGCCTGTTTTTCTCCTCTGTCTTAATGCTGGTCGATGCATATGTTGTTATTGTGAGCGATAAGAGGTTCTGGTCCTCTGGGACTCAGCCTGGCCAGCCAGCATGTCTGCTCTGCCGCTCTGCCTGCCGGCTGCATGGTCATTACTTATGAATTAAGGGTGGAGGAGGTTCGTGGACAAGATGTTGATGCAAAAATGGACCCAAACGGCAGAGAGAGCAGAGAGGAGGAGCAGCGAAAAGCGGGCAGAGAAACCGTCGGAATAACCACCTAGAGGGCACAGATCCATCGCAACAAAATCCTGGAAATTACGTCACCTAAAAATAATAGCGACGTCACTTGTATGCTCGCTGCCCACGGGCTGTTCATATGATAGCTGTATAAATATAACCACCATGTAAACAGTGACATCAGCATTAGGTTAGGGAGACGCAGGTGTGGCAGCTGGTGAGCCACGGAAAGAAAACGACACAAGAACAGTCTGATGTAAGAAAAAAAGAGGGAGAATATAAGACGGAGACAGACAGGTGGGGATTATGGCTCTCTGTGACTTGGTTTACTCGTCTTCTCCTTCTCACCTTCTACCCCGAGGCCGTAGAAGGAGTTCAGCGTTGACGAGATGGAATGTTTCCAAACCTGACCAGGAGCTTCATTTACTTCACTGCTCAGGTGCTTAAGACTCTGACGGCCTCCGAGGCACTGTTCGTGAGTCGCATCCACACCCCCGTGCTTACGGCTGAAAGTCTTCTCACAGTTAACTAGTCTGCATTTTGAATGGCTTCTTTAAAACCAACAGAGCTGCAGCTGAAAAGACTTTCTTTGTCAAACATCCAAAATAACTACTATTCTCTGATGTTAGAAAGTTGTGACAAATCTTAGAAAAACACTGATAAAAAGCCCAAGGACACGTCTTGAAGTTGCTTTTTTTTGGTCCGACTAATGCCACACTCTGCCTGATAAAAACTCCGCTTGATAAAATCTATCAGACGTAAGGAGCTGCTGCATGGAGCCAAAAATAGACACCAACCACTCCAACTGATTGTTTCATCCCATTACATATTGTATCATAGTGAACCACGACCTGTGCTGCATGTGCCAGCGCTCAGGTCTCAACAAAAACACTTATACGTACATATACTTATACAAGTTGGCAATCAGTACTGTATTCCTGATTAGCATAACCCAGCTGTGATCAAGAAGAAGAATCAGTGTTGTTGATGTGCTCTAGTTTCTAGAACTTTAAAGTGTTAAGGAAGGGGTCACAACTGTCAAGGGCCCACAATTCACTTTTCACATTTTCAGGAATGACTTTCCAGTATGTATAAGGACTTAGAAACACATTTTTCAAATTGTCTTTATAGGATCTGGACGATGAACCAGACAATGAACCTGATTCAAGTGTTGCATTTCGTTCCTTTGTTTCCTCTATAGTGTTTGCTTTTGAGAAGAAAAAAAAAGGCGCAAAATGCCTGAAAGCATGCAATTATAGTTTCAACATGTAAGGTTTGTACATGCTTGTGTCGGGAGTCTGTGTTGTTCTGGAAGCCAGGTGTTTGTTGGCGTCACCTAACTCCATTTGTAAGATAACGGTAGCTAATGTTTCATACTGTTGCCGCTGTAGAGGAGCAGAAGAGAAACGCTGAAGAACTGAGGAGCAAAACGCGAGTCCTCAGGCTGTTATCATGGACACGGGCAGGAGAAAGTCCTTATCTTAGAGTTAGCGAAGGTCAGCAAACCTTCACATTTTGCACTTTTCATCTTTTTTTTCTATTCATATACTTTGAACTTCTTTGCATTTCTTCTCAGTGCTTCACTGTATTTGTTATGCAAGATATTCTTTCTCTGAGCTTAATCCTCTGATAAGATACAGTATGTGTGTTGTAATGTAAATCACCCATACATTCACAGTCATTATCACCTCTACGCCGAGTCCACCGGCTTTGTTCTACAATAACAGAACCATCACCTGTGTTAACTTCCTCATGGGAACTTAAACACGCCAAAGAACAAATGAGCTGTCACCCATGTAGGAATTGAAATGTCTCCGTTACCTGCTTCAAACGGCTGCTACATTTCATCAGGGACTGAATATATTCAAAGACTGAATTCGACACTTTGTTTGTAAGCTCCATGCGTGTAAATACTGCAGCACATCTGAGTTGATATAATCAGCATGCATGTATTGCTGAGGCTTACAAGACCAGAGGGAGAAGCTTCCAAGGCAGAAAGCTAAGACATCTTGTCACATCTAAAGCAGGTTGTAATCAGGCCAGTGGCAGCTTCCTTACAGCAGGTACACAGCAGGCTGCATGATGGGCAGCCTGTCGCTCGGCTCCACGCAGAACTGATGACGAAAACACTACTCCGGCTATTTTTACACCGGCTCCTTGCTGATCAAAAGACACTCTGGCACGTTTAACTGACGGAAGAAAAACGATTTTATTCACGAGGCTTCCTTGACGGGCTCTATTTCGGGCAAAAATAAAAAGAAAGGATACAGTCCTTTTGTCAGAGGGAAATTTATTTTAGTCCATGACCAGTGAGTCACAGCGGCAACCGCAATAAGAGTGCTGTAAAAGCAGTCATAAAACTAAACTGAAAACACAGATATGACTTTTAAACAAGATATACTGTACGTCTGCTTTTGTACGGCCACAGAACCCGTAGGTCTGTGCTTGTGCGTGGATGTGAAAAACATACATGTTCCCCTATTCCTCACCTATACTGAACAGGCTGTCTTTTAAGCACCTCATAACTCATAAACACGTACGCTAACAGCCACTCCTCTCGTCGGCTCGCCAAGTTTCAGCGCTGGAGGAGGGGGAGTTCAAAGTTTACTTATCGTGTCAAGATATTGGTTACCTAAGGCCTAAAGCGATGAGCAATAAAGTGTTCAAACCTTAAAATGTGCTAATCCCGAAGCTCCCGACAATCTGCCATCCTATTGTCTGAACGGCTTTTGACCTCTTCTAGTATAACAATGCTGACCTTACAACCCCAAACTTAATCCTAAAACCTACTCCCCATAAAACCACCAGCAGCACCGCCCAGGTAGTCCGTAGACGGAATAGCTGTAATGTTTTGTAAATGCACAGAGTGAAATTCAAGACGAGGAATGTACAGGTGTGAACAAATGTGGAGGCATTGTGTTAGTGTATGCATCTTTACTGTGTGTGTGTGTGTGTGTTGAGGCACACTTCCCTCGGTTTAGACTGTCTGATATCATACACAGATGACAGCTTACAACCTCTGTCTTGTAATAGGATAACAGCCACGCTGGTAATCCAATGCCTGCTTCACTGCTATAGAGCGCACATGTGAATGAGTATGAAAGGATAAGACAGGATATGGCTGCGTGTGTACGAGCATGTGTTTACCTGGGGAAATAGTTTAGCTTACAGGTAATGCACAGGCTTTAAAAAGGGCTCTGAAAAAACGGCAGCTGCAAACGTTTGTGTGGTATTGCAAGCAGATGAAACTTATCGTATGACATCTACCTAAAGGTGTGGTTGCACAGATTTCCACACAGTCATGCACAAACCCATGCACACATGATAACAGAGGTTAGCCTCTGTTTTGTCAAATCTGTGACGGTGCATTCGAGTAAAATCAAGACAGTGTAAAAATTCTGTAAAGCTGGTGTAGATTTAGAGATTAGCTCACAATAGTCCTTCATTCTTGGAGGCTGTTTTACAGCTGTATGTATTCATGTAGCGACAAAAGGGCATTAATGATTAACATATACAGGAGTCTGTGTGTAGGGTCCAAATAATATGGATGAAACTAATCCATAAAACATCATTATGTTTCTCACTGAGTATTGTCAAGATGTTGCCAAAAACTGTGCGTTTTGAAGACGTAAACAGCTCCATTTTAGACCATCAGATAAGTTTTAAAAGTCAAATCATTTAACCAGATTATTTAAACCTTTATTTGAATGTGAAACCAAAGTGAGCACACTCTAAATGCTGGTAATAATCATTACTTGTATATAAAAGGACAGTAGGTTACAGTAAAGACAGATCTAAACTAACAAAGGATTTAATGTTACCCATTTTTGGAGGGTTCTTCGTCGAATAAGTCCGGATTTGCTATAAACCTATTTTATCATCTTCTTTTTAACAACACTGTTGAAAGTGTTGAATGGTCTGTTCTTTCTGTAATTCACAGCAGATGAAAAAGTGAGTCTTGACTCAAACTCTAAACTAATCTCAGCTAATTACTGAGGCTTCAAAGTGAGCAGGTATCCCATTAACTCGTGGACGTTTTCCATTATGTCCCCATTGAAACGAGCACACGATTCCTGCGCCGCGAGTCCATTAGCTACTGCACAACAAGCCAATGTAATAGACAATGAGATAAGATGCAGCCGTACACAGAGAGCTTCACTGTAAACTGACACGGGATGCAGACACTAATGCAAACATACAGTAACTACATGAGCTCAACAACAAGAGCTCTGCGTTTTACCTAAATAATACATTCTTTATAATGCCCTGATGCCATGTTTAGTCAGGTTTACCATTAACGTCGCCTGAAAAAATGGTCTAAGCTTAAAATAGGGTTTCCTAATTTAAATCAGAGAACAGACCAAACATTCAATGACATCTTTTAGTAACTGAGACTTCAGTCACTAATGAAAAAGCACTGAGGTTCAACCCTGGCTCACACTTCCAGAGTTTGGGCAAAAAGCCCTGCAGGCTCATACATTCATAAACCTAAACATGAGAAACAGGACACCGGGCTTAATGAAAAGACCTCAAACAGACTGCATTCAAACCACAGGGCACATATTTCGGTGAATGGTAGTGTTTCGAAGGGTGGACGCCACCATAAATAGCCATCTGTGGGTAGGGATGACTTGCCTGGGACGGTGGATGATGTCATTTGCGCTGTTGTGGAACAGCTTTAGTTTCATATTGACATTTTTTTAGTCGTCAGCAAAAATAGAAAATACTTTCACGCTCATGGCAGCGAATGAGTGGCTACTAGTCCAAGTTTGAGCAAAAAGCACAATTAACTAAAAGAGTGAGTCAAGTCATGTGTCAAATAAATCTCTGCAAGGAGTATTTAAAAAAAAAAAAGACTTTAAATATATGCACAGATTCAAGCGCGGAACAGGTTTGAAGATACATTTCTGTTTCATCTTGTTGAAGCCTGCCTCTTGCACATGTACACACTCATCCTCAGGGTAAAAACTGAACCACAACACACACACACACACACACACACACA
>JAPQRN010000001.1:1268600-1281688 GCA_037367275.1 Coranthus polyacanthus
ACACACACACACACACACACACACACAGACGTGTAGACATTGGTCTAAAGAGTAAAAGATTAATGACAGAATGACAAATTGCAGAGACACAAGGACATGAAAGAAAGAAGTCAACAGAGCAACAACACGGAAGAGAAAGTCAGAGAGCATGCAGCTGAAAAAGTGGGAGTGTGAGAGATCCACAGTGGGAGTTCAGCGGCACTCACCCTGCCGAGTGAGTCGTCAGTGGCAAAAGAAGAAGTAGCGGCTCCTCGAGTAAGAAAAAGTTCTGTCTCGGGGTCAGCGTGGAAAGAATTATAACAAAAACTCCTCTTCCTTCTTCTGCTCTTGCACATGGATCAGTGCTGCTTCTACTCACAGACACACACACACACACACACACACACACAGACACACACCAACACACACACACCAACACACACACACACAGAGCTTGTCCAAAATCTCTGTGTCCTGTCCAAGCAGCACTCCAACCCGTCTTCTTTGATGTGCACAGTCCACAGAGACAGTCCACAGAGACGGTCCACAGAGACGGTCCACAGAGACAGTCAGAGGAGACAGTCCACAGAGACAGTCAGAGGAGACAGTCAGAGGAGACAGCGGGTGTGTGCGTGTGCAGCGAGAAGCCAAGTGCGTGTGTGAACAAGCAGGGGAAGAGCGCAGCAGTGTGCAAACTCCCCGAGAGGGAGGCGACTACGAGGAGAGAGGGAGGGAGGGAGGGAGAGGGAGCAGCAGGTAATCACACTCCCTCTGGCTCCCTGAGCGACGCTCCCTCTCGTCACTCCTCCACAGTGTCTGCTCAATCAGGACTTCTCCCTCGATCTTTGAGGTCGAGGAGACGCTCTTCTCCACCCGGGGTTGCTCAACAAAAAAATTACCCAACTGTCAGATGTGTCTTTTCACTGAAATTGCAGCTAATTAGCACATGTCACATTCATCATTTCTGTATCTTTCTTCTTGGCTGTAACGCGTCTGTTCCTCCCCCTTCTGTGATTGCTTAATGGTAACAGTAGTATTTTCAGGGTAAAGCAAGTGTAGTAGAAGAACAGCACTGAACTATACAATACAGAGCAAAAATGAAATAAAGTCAAATATAAAGAAAGTGGGCCTGTTGAGATGAATGAGAACCTGGCACCTCCGTAGGTAGCCAGAGCAGTCAGGTTAAAATACTGTTTTCAATGATTAACAAACTTAAAAGAACAACAATAACCGATTAAAATCAGGTTTAAAATATGATGTTGAAAACACTAAGATAATCCTGATGATCTCATGGAAGCTGCCATCGGTACTACTGACTAAAATACAGAGTTTTAGTACAATAACAAGTACAAGTTTTAATGAAGAGATGAATGTGACGGGGTTTTGAGGCGCGGCTTCACTCGAATCGACTCAACTCACTTTTGGTGGGAGGTCTTTAAAGGTTCAATATATAAGATCCACAAATGAAGTTTGTGTTGGAGTCCGTTTTGTCTGAGTTTGTTGATGTTGGCTAACTCTGTTTCTAAGATAATGACTGTCTTAGTTGCCTACATCCATGATAAGAGCCTGTACACTGACCTCTATGTAGACGACTCGGGTGAAATCCTGTGAGCTCGCAGCACAGACTCACCGACGCAGACTTCACATAACACACGGGAACCTCATTTACCACTGACTAGACATCGTACCCCCTCAATGTAGCTGGTTGCATTTTTTTTTTTGCTGGTCATAATAGCAACACTGCATAAAACTTCCATGACATCATCTTCAACAGGATACAAAATTTTGTCTGTGCTGCACTTCCTCATTTTGTCCATATGTGGTTACCCAAGTTGCCATATAATTAGCGGTGCAGTAGTGTATAGTATTTAAAAACGGAAGGTTTAGGCAGTCTCATCTTGCACAACGATGAAGCAGTGATACTGATGATTCTCTCTGACCTGCAGTGTTTTTATGTCACCCTTTGGTATCGCCTCAGCTCGCTCGAAACCTCGACGGACGTGATGATAAAAAGTACTAGGTTCTATCCATAACTCCTGCCCAGTAGAAGGTGAGCTGATCTGGCACCATGCAGCGGAAAAGCACCATTTCTCCCCTTAATTTCTCTTACTTTTGCAGTAATTTCTACATTAGGTTTTGTATGTGTGTAACCACAGCTACTATAGTTGCATAGCAATTCACTTTATTATACCACAAACATATTGCAGCTGCATTACATCATGCTGTGACCAGACTAAATAAATTTCCTTTACCCAAACCGTCGCCTATCTAATAAAAACAAAAAGCTAAAAAAACGGAACTTTCAAGTGTCGAATAGTATTTTTTCAATGGATTTCTTCTAATGCTTCATTCATTCATAAGCTGCTCTGATAAGTGATATTCTGACAGACACTAATATTTCCATCTCTGACTCCGAGTAAAAGCACAGAAGTGATACATTTAAATTTACTTGACCTGAAGACCAAGCTGATACACAACTCTTCCACATGGCTTTAGCTGTTCAGCCGTGGTAAATAAAACATTACGTAATGGCACACATTTGCACTGGAGGCTAGTAAAAGCTAGGCTAACAGGTCGATATGAGGTGAAAAAAAAAGCACGCAGTTGGCCTTCGCGCGGTCAGATAGGGGAGGTTGCCGAGGGGCTGATCCATTGATTTTATTGGACAGATGTGCATGCACGTACGCATTAGTAAGTAAGACTAAAGTATGCAGATTCTTTAGTTAAGTAAAAGTAGCAGTAGCCTTATGTAAAAAGTCAAATGAAAGTCAAACTTACAGTGTTGTAGTGTATTTCTTATTACTACTGACACGTGTATGAGTAACATTGCGTCTGGTTTAGGGCCAGTTTAGCTACTTTACTGTTATTCTAATTATTCTAATTATTTCTGTTCACTCTGTACATATAGTATATGCACATCTACTGCATGTCTTTCCTACAGGAGAAGGGTTTCTTCCACCTAAAGAGATCACTTCACTTTTTTCCTCCAAAACCAAAAGAAGAGCAGATGACGTCATGTGCTGTACGGGTCCTAAAGCCCTTTGAGGCAAATATGTGATAAAACTCACATCACTTGACTCCACAGCCATGCATTCCTTTTTTGCGTGTAATTTGCAACGACTTCTGACGGTAGGTTTTAAATGTAAATGCATCTCCGTGCTACAATATTACTGATAGCTTGTCGGGGAGACACATATCCCCAGATACACCCACACCCACGCCCGTATACACAACTGATAAGGTTTGTCACAAATACATGTCCCCCAACAAAGTCCAAGGGTCATGCAGCGTCTAAGAGATAAGGAATACAGCACAGAAATTGGTGATGTGGGAAGTGGTTGGCTCGCGGAGGGAGTCTGATTAAGGGGCAACAACCGCGGTCTGATATCGAAGCCAACGCGGAAGCATCTTACAGTGTAATACCACTCACGGCCTCTAGATGGTGGCTCCAACAAAACAGAACTTCTGGAGAAAAAGAAAATACTCAGTCAATACGTTTTACTGATCCATTTCACACAAAACTAAATGGTACTTACTTATCTTTACAACAAACTATGACTTTCTTGACTCTCTTCACAAACAAAACTCATTTGTCTCTCATCGTTGACTGCCATGTCTGTTTTTATCGATATCCATCACTCCTTGTGCTCGACGTTCTTTTCAAAAACCAATAATAGTTGACGCCACAGTGGCTTCGTTCACTTCTTTTATACGGTCTGTTTGACACATTATTTTATTTTTCATGTTAAAAAGATAAATGACATGATATTCAGAAGGAAACACAAATAATGAACTACTCAGAAACCTGAGGAGGGTATGATTTGAGTTTAGTACACACTTCATAGTATCACAGTGCATATTGTGTTCCAGATATGGAGACAGACAGTGGAGACATTGGCTAATGTCTCCATGTATCCACTTGTCTTATCACAGCAGACAGACAGCTTTGATTTATGACACTCACTGGCAGCCAAAGCTCCACTTGTTTAAGACTGGGCTTCATTTCATTGAGCTCTGGATTAAACCTTGGCATTTAGATTATGTTTAGTAATTATCAATAAAGACAGTGCTTCACTCCTAAAAGCTCTTTCCAAAGGGCTCAAACCAGAGGCATGCTCTCTAATCACAGCTCCCGCAGTGGCAGACTAATAACTAGCTGCTGTGAGAAAATGGGCCAAAGCCTTTGACACCACAGAGTCACAGTGACCTTCCCTTCCTCACTTTGTCATCGCTGATTAGCCGTCTCACTGTGTTTTGACTGTAAAACACCTGGTTTCAGTGCCAAGTGCGTTTCATCTGGTGTCTACACTGCTGCAGTGACATTTAAGCTTCTTCCATTTAAATGTTTCCACTGTGGGATTTAAATGACTAACTGAGCAAACAGTGCAGTCCCATTCAACTGCTGCATACTGAACAGGTGCGCTCAATAACTGAATACGTCACCTGAAACTATGAAGGTGGAACGGACACAAAAACATTTGTGTGCAAGTCGCCCTTTGAAAGCAAAAAAAAGATGACTCTCCTTTTTTACGCATGCGCACATCTCTCAGTGTGACCGTATTTAGGATTGGTGAGCAGTACTGCACGTGGTGAAAGCAAAGTCAAGCTTTCCAGTGTTATCATAAATTTGCATTCTGCTTTTGGCTTTGGTTTGGCTGCTTTACTGTGCAAATGAGGACGAGCCACGCCTCTCCAAGCACACACACACTAATGCAAAGACTAAGAGGATAGGTTCAACTCATACCCGTATGAGATACTGCTTGATTATCAGATGATGGAAGTGGTTCAGGAGAAATCTAACCACTTGTTTCAGTAAATCTAATATGGGAACATAAACTGTGGTTTAATATCTGTGGTTTGGTGGTTGGTTGGTAGACTCCACTCGGGGAAAATCATTCGTCATTCATTCATTTGTCACAGTTATTATGAGCCCGACATCACTAGAAAAAACAACAATACTGATCGGTTGTTTGAAGGGGTTGAAACAACCGATGCCTAAACGCAGACGACCTGTCATGTGAATAAGTGCACGTGAATCTCTGGACGTCAATATTTTAGGACAAACTGCTTAGTGGGAGGAGGTCGGGGCGGACGTGAAGAATGACAAACTCAAAACACTGACGTATTAAGAGAACTGGATCCGACACCACCACTCAGCCTTGTCATTGATTCCCCCAGTGGCCACTCGCGGTACTGAAGCAAAAATAAATCCGCAGCCCAAAAAGCATTTTCCCCACAGACCACGACGATAAAAGAGACGTCTGGAAAACTGACGACAGGATACCTACAGCTGCAAACAAGGTTGAACATGGACGTTTTATATGCGTTTATTCTTCTGAACGACCAGACAAAGACAAATGAAAATCTGTGACGTCCACAATGTGTCCGTTAGGGAGGAAAGGGAGGCTCAGACGGGGGCGGTGGGTGAAACAGTCTGTATGTGTGGTGGGAAGTAAACCCTGAACACACAGAGTTTTTTTGCATGCACCAGTGAGGAACGTTTGCTAGAAAAGAATGGGTGCCACTTGAAGTCTGGCTTCCAGTTTTAATAATACATCCATGACTTAAACACAGAAGGCCAGTAAACTTTGTGACTTTTAAACCGTGTCTGTGTGTTTGTTATTGTAACCACAACAACGGTTGTCATGTAACGTTCTTATTTTAGCCCTAACCACAATCTTTTCCTAACTCTAACCAAACCTTAACCGTGGCAGTGTCACAGTCGATCAGTTATTTCAATTGTAAGTACTTTCAAATGACAAAAACATACACTGGTTTTTATATAGAATGTACTTCATCCATATCAATACACTTCCCAACTGCGATGACACGTATATAATGATAAAATGCATAGTAACAGAACCCAACACATACAAAAACGTAGATGGAGATGAGTAACAGAGGTTGAGATCAGATCAGATGTCCTTCAACAGGCTGAGATGTGAGGAAGTCCACTGACACAACCTCTGGTCTAGTCGAAACCTGGAAACCACCCATACATTCACACCATCAGCAGCTTTATCAGGCAACACATCTGCTTATTAAAAAGAAGCCTCGGTGTGTTCACCGTGTAGGAATGTGTGTACTTGTAAATGAATTCAACGAGGCACGGAGTCGGATCAGAGGTGATGATCGCGACAGATTAAACTACGATCCATTCGATCAGCTCGAAGACAAAAGCTCAGACGGGAAACGACATGAGGACAAAGTATTTGATAAGATATTAAAGAGATTCATTCCAGTAAATCCACCTTTCCTCACATGGAAGGTAAAAGTACAGTGTGCGAGCATGATCTCATCTCCAGTTAATTTAAATGTTACATGAGTCACATGTTAGCATGCCCGAGCAGTGCACCCCGTTCTCCCATGTGTGATTCACTCCAGTATCTGCATTAACGCAGCTGTTTGAAACAATTCCCACTCAGTGATATCACAGCCTTACCTGCTTACATCAACATTGGCAGCGAATGGCAGTTTGTACAGCCAGCGCTGGATTCACATCAAAGAACGCAGGAAAAATGCATTTTATTCACTTTGATGATCAACAATCACATCTAAATTAAAAATCTACTATAAAAGTGATGTTTTATGTGCACCTCACACCAGGTTTCACACATAAATCTACAATAAGTGCATGAAGAGTTTAATAGTCCAGACCAGGGGATGGCAACCTTTACGGTCTACAGAGCCATTTTTGGGCAGAAAGAAAAAGAAATAGTAGCCTGGAGCTGTAAAAAACATCTGAACCCTTTACATACAGGTACCACAGCCTATTTAGTCTAAATAAGCCTATTGACATCAACATACCTGCATAGCAGTGCTGCGTGCTGAAACTGTCAACGCACTATTAAATTCTGTTTTCCTACGAGACTTTTCAAACTATTAGGTGCGGCAAAAAAGCTGCCAGGCTGTAATGTTGCACGACGCACGTTTTAGTTGAAGAAATGTCAAAACCTGTTTTAACTCTGTGTATAGGCTACACATTTTTACACTTAAATAATGTAAGAATGGCTTTTTGCCCACAACAATGATGGCGAAATGTAAAAAAAAAAAAAAGATTGTTATTCATCTCCATATGTTTTTTGACAAAGCCGAGCCACAGGAGAGGAGCTGAAGAGCGGCGAGCTGGTAAACATATGCCCCAAAATCTGACCTCCAACAGTACGGATGAGAACCGTGAACCAGCTCCAGTTGAGAACCAGGTCATTTTGGTCAATCCATCAGAATCGCATGTCTCCGGGTTTATCAGTTTGTTTAATTGATGGAAAAAAGGAGGAGTCATGAAGGAGAGGATGAAACAATCCAAAGCGTGGCTTAATCACATGAAGAAAGTTGACAACAGTCCTAGCTGTGATGTCTTTAAAGTGATTATTTCAGGCATGGATGGAAACAAGAGCTGCTGAAACATCTATCTGCACAATATGGGCTTAAATTGTCATGCATTTGACGTGTGTTTAGTGTGTGTCTAGGGTTAGGGTGATTTTTTTTTCCAAACAGAAAAATTGGTCAGGAATCAGTAAGGGAATTGATAAAGAATCAGAATCAATAATGACGTTTGCATGAATAAAATCTTATCAATTCCGATCCCTGTCCAAGAGCAGATAGACAATGACCTGGGGTTGACAAGCTTAAGACTAAATCAATCCCTTTATTGACTTAGAGTAAGAGGTCCCAGCCTCATGACACTCTGGACGTAGTGTTGAAACACATTTCAGACCTCTGGCCCTTTGTCCGTTGGCTCACTGACACAAAAAAGAGCTGAAGTGAAAATGTGGTGACACTTTGTTTTACCTGCTCCATAGTTTCCTGATAATCACGTAGAAATGTAATATATACGTTAACTGTAATTTCCTAAGAAGGCTTCAGGACAAAGGATGAAGTCATCTGACACTAACTGACCTCTGCCCCCTTAGTTACTGTTACTATACCTGTTAAAACAAGTCTTTTAAAACAGGTTAAAGCAGGTATAGGCTGACTTGTTTCCAGTAAGAGACCAGTGTCACAAGCATCGCAAATTTTATCAGCTAGTTTACTGTCTAATCAACTGAACTTTGTTTGAAACTCCTGTCTATTGCGGACAAAATATGAAACCCTGCAAAAGGGGGTAAAAGACCAAATACCATTACAACAAATCGGAAATCTCTGAGATGACTGACACCTTGAAATTATTAGAAGATTACAACCTGTAAAATAAAGAGGTGCACAAATTTGTGTCTAAGGGATGATAAAGGATCATTCCAGCATGCAGTGCGGTGTGCGGCTCGGGTCGGCGCCTCAACAAGGTTTATTTTATTAATTAAGCAAAGCTGCTGTGCAGACAGACAAAGGCCTTCCCAACAACATCTCCAAACAGAGACAAAAATGTTCAACATCAAAGAGAAGAAGGCAAAGAAATAAAAGAAGCACAAAATTAAGTCTGATGTTTGATGAAGTCAGAAGTGCCTGAGGAATTAAAATAGTAAAAACATGCTTTTATATGGTATTGTTTTAAATATAGCCGTTATAAATGTTACAGGACAAGACAGCCGATGATGATTAATTATTCAGGAAAAACACGGAGCGGATCAAATAAGTCAGCGGATCCTGATCTCTTTAAGTAATAGTGTCAGTGAGTCCGTCCGTCCGTCCAACCATAGTAACTGTAGTCAAGGTGAGTTTCACTTTCTGTGACTCAAGGGGATTAGCTGGTCTTTATATAGGTACAGCCTCTCTCTATAAACAATACCCAGACGCTGCTCTGCTGCGCTGCACATCCTGTTATCAGGCACAGGGAGGCCGCCCATCACCTCCACTCTCCAATTCACTGGCATCGCCAATGTGTTTGTTTCAACACACTACAACACACTGAGGTCAGTAAGAGGTACTCTGGCTCACAGGATGTAGTCTGCTGGAATAATCCTGCCACTGGGCGACTATTTCAGTCGGCCGTCTCCTCCCTTACTCTATCTGCGCGTTACTGTTTCCTACGTTAAAGGACAAACAGCTGCGACAACACACTGAACATGAAAACATACATCTGATTATGTGTCATTTTCTTTTGCAATGGTTTAGTCCTTTTAACAGCTCACTTCCCCATGTGCAGTTGTTTCACCAAAAAAAAACTTCTCCCTCGACTCTATTCTGCAAAAGCACCGTCGCAACATCCTGCACTTAGCGCCGCCCAAGATGAGTGTGAATCATTTAAAGAAATGCAAACTAGCCAAACTGTTTTTTTCCCTATTCCAGATTGATTTTGGATGGTACCGGACCTATCTCCAACACTGGCACAGCGATAATAAAGTGTGGAGATGCAAGACTAAGTCAGAGGTATTTGCTAAGTTACCCATCACAAAACCCCATACAGCAAGCCTTTTCATGTATTAATTTGATACATTTGGGCTAAAAACCTTTGTCTTGAAGAGTCGTGTGATTACGTTTGTCATTTAAATATTCATACACTGAAGGTGAAGCACTGAGCTGAAGTCGGGCTGGGTGGGTCGGCCGGTGGAAGCCTATAATGTGGCTGCTCTAAAGACGTCCAGAACTCGGACGCCCCAGCAACTTTCACAGCAAAGTGTCTCATTATCACATAGTTGAGCTCGGTAACATCTTCTTGTGTAGCCTTTCAAATGTAACTCATAAGTATTTTAAAAATATGTCTCAGGTCTGGGACAAACCAACACATTTCCATTCTCAGAGCCACACTGCTAGTACGACTAAGAAGAGCTACAAATACAAAAATGTATTTAGCATTATTACCTTTAGTTGTTATGACCCTCTCCCTGGTAGTAATCCTGCACCCTGACATATCTCGCTAACCTATACATAGATTAAGTCTAATAAATGAACGCTTCTTACGGTAAACATTACTTCTGCTATGGCGGCGTTTTGTAACGAGGTACAACCGTTACAACCAGCCTCTGGAATCAATACGGTGAACAAACGCACACAGAAGTGAAAGAGTGGATCCTCTTTTCCTCATGAATAATGAATCAGACTCAGCTGCCCCTTTTCTCTCACTATTAAGACACTGCAGAATCAGAAAGAGCATACACTTTCACACTATGTTCAGCAAATAAATACATCCTGTAGCTGCTGGTTTACTGCACGTCTATATTTGAAGCTCAGGGATTCCCAACATCTACACAACAGCACACATCTTAAGACAGTGTATCCGAGTGGTCAGGTCTTTTGCTTATATCAATACAGCTAAAAAAGAAGAAAAAAAAAGATCTAAAAGTGAAAAAAAGAACTACTGTACCACTTTGGATTTAATTAGGTGAGACTGTCAGCTCAAGAGCAATAACACGCAATAATCTCGACAAGAGCGCACGATGCTCGACACAACACGGACCCAGACGGACTCCCTCACTTTCTCGGTCTGTTTTTTTAAAGTAATCCCTCCCTGTGTGCCCCACGTGGGAGCATCACCAGATAATCCGCAAAACAGTCGGACAGCTGTCATGTCAGAAACGTGCAGTACATCCTGCCGCGACTGATCCGTGCGACAGTGACGTAACAGTGAAGAGGCCTGGAAACACAAAGGCTCCACAGACGGGTCTCTTAAAACTATTGTGTGAAAAGTCATTAGGCTTCGCCGTGGAAATGACCGTGGCCTGCAGCGACAAGAAACCGCAGGAGCTGATTTGTAAAAGCTGGTTGCCTTAAGGCGTCTGCGTGTGAGAGTAACAGCGAGAGGTTCCCGTTGTCACGTGCAGCCAACTCTCCACTTACATAAGAGCATTTTAGGATTTCCAAACCATTGTCAGGACAAGTACAGTAATCATCCCTAACATCCAGCAGCAGATTGTTTCCTAAAGTCTGTGCACTTAAATATGGCAGATGTTTTATTCTGTGTCTAAAAATAAAAAAAAAAACGAATGGCCGAATAATACAAAACACTGCTGTCATTTCAAAGACTATTTGATTATAACACAAGTGATGAACCCATTTAAAACGTAAACTCATGTCACTGCTCACACTTCTGCACAATGAAAGACAAATGGCAAAAAGAGAGCACTTAAGAAGAAGTTAATCTACTCTCCTACTGGCTCAGCACAATTTTTCCTCTTTTTATGAAAATATATCACTGGCGTGCAGAAAACATTGTATAAACTTCACTTTAAATATTCTACTAATAAACCGAAAGAATCATCATTCTGTACAGGCCATTTGTGCCAACATCCAAGCATCTGGATTTAGTCTTTGTCGGCTGAAATATTTCCAATCGAATGCGTCTGCAGCTGTTGTCATATACAGTACGCACCGAAATGGTTTCACCTGATGCAACTTTGCTCATTTTGATCAGTGACAGTCAACTATTACGATCTGATCAACTCAATCATTCATTTAAAGGTCGAGTGTGCAAGATGTCGGGGGATGTAATTGCAGAAATGCCATTAGTGCATAATTACCTGAAAATAACAACCTTAGTTACCTTAGAATAAGCTGTTTCTATTAACAGAGGGAGTGGGTTGCCATGTTTCTACAGTCGCTCAGAACGGAGCGAACATCTTCTTAACTCTGCAACTTCTTCATTAAAGGTCACTACATATTACGCACTGAACCTTTAAAATGAGACAGACATTTAAAGTTTCAATATGTAATGTCAGTTGTGTGCTTATGTGGAGTTTGTGTTGGAGTCTGTGATGTGCTGGGAGCCGGTCGGTTGTTGACGTTAGCAAATGGTGAAGCTAAGCTAACGGCAGCTAATGGTGGATGAACTCAACCGAGTCAATTCGTTCGCTTAGAAACAGAACTAGCTAACCTACATGTTGAACCTTTAATGCAGAAACTAAGCATTTAGAAACATCAAAATGAATCACATCTTTGCTCAAATCAGTTCATCCTGGTTTTTGCTGATACACCCTTGCTAGGCTTTGCATGACAAGAACCTTAAGGTTAATGTTTGCAAACAAATACAGCTTTCTAATAGATTATATAAGTCACTTACGGCCACTGTTGTTCATAAGTTACATGTTTTCAAATTAACAGAAAAACCACAGAAGTTAACGACGGACAGAATCCGTATCAGGCTGAATCCGTTGGTTTACTGACAGTGAAACTCCACGACATCAGGAAGTCGGTCCTGCTGAGCAGCGAGGCCTTCATTAGACCTTCATTAGGTTTAGTGAACTGTAGGGGTGGTGGAGGTGGAGGAGCTGGGCACTGAAGGCCCCTGGGGGCTTTGTCATGGAGGTTTAGACATGTATGAGGCTTCATCTAATGGTAACATCAGGTTCTCCTCCATCGCCTGTAGGAACAATGTCAGTGAAGTAACAGAGGACACGAGAGAGGGTATCATTCACCTTGTGATTGAATTCATGATATTATCATATTATCATTGTCTTGTGCTGTAAACATTCTGTAAAGAAAAGACAAAGCTCTCCTCAACAGCCTGACCTGGTTATAGAATGACCTGTCACCTGTTTACTGGTTTCTTCACCTCTGTGTGGATATAAACACAACGGTCAGATTCAACAGAGAAAGCTGAATGTAGGTTACGTAGGTCACGTACCTCCTGCTGCTGCGCTTTGTTGCACAACAGCAAGATTCAGCATTTAAGATTCACTTTATTGTCCCACATTGTAGGAAATCTGGCTCGGGCTTCCACCCAAGCTGCATCTATAAAAAACATCCACATAAATAAGAGACATGGGAAGACAGCTAAAGGGAACAAGAGACATATCTAAGGACATAAAGACATGCCATAAAAGAAGACAATGGAAACATACACCTACACTCCTGGGCAAAAAAATGAGGCAACCTCTTCTCATCATATTTTGTGCAAATACTCTTTGTTTTATTGAAAAGAGGCTAAATATGACAATAAAATACCACATGTGATATGTGTTTATATAAGCATGAACATACAAAAGGAAGACCTAAAGAGACAAGACAGTCGAGGTGACTGTAGGCTGGGAATGAAGCACAAGAATTCAGAAACAAAACCAAGAACTGTGCAAATTCTACAACAATTTCTAATTCTGTGAGAGTCTATTTACGATGCTTCATAAGAGACATTTTCAGCCTTCAGTCATCTTAAGTTGGTATTTTAAAGAAAGAAAGAAAGAAAGAAAGAAAGAAAGAAAGAAAGAAAGAAAGAAAGAAAGAAAGAAAGAAAGAAAGAA
>JAPQRN010000001.1:1283266-1304821 GCA_037367275.1 Coranthus polyacanthus
TCAAATTAATTCACATTTAGTCAAACAAATTTCTGAAACAAACCGTGAATACAGCGCAACACACACATATCAACCACCGGCATCAGTGAAACGCCATCTTATTTGCTGAAAGTCGATGTCAGTCAACAGGGCCGATACTGGACGACATCGATATATCGGTGCGTCACTAGTTTGAGTGAAGAAATGCATCCTAACACTACGTAAAAATATAACACGTAAACTGACCTAAATGTCCGTCTTCAGCCCCAGATAAAACAGCAGAATTAAACTGTACGCATTTTAAAAACGGTAATAACATTTTTAGCAGAAAAAAAAACAAGTTTCAAAAACCACACTGATATTATTCAAGGTTCAATATATAAGATTTTCTAATGTGCTCATGTGGAGAAACCCTTCAGTTTTTGGTTCAGGGTTGTCCAAACCCAAGGAGCTGCTTGTTTTTAACATGTTAAAGGTGATAATAAGCTATAGCTTCAAGCCTACACCTTTTCAGTCAATACTGGTTTGTTTTCCATGTCATTTAGTGTCCTGTTGTTGTGGATCAATTCTGGAAAAATTAAAAATGGACTGAAATAAACTAAACTAGATTAAAATCAACCTGTTCTGTTTTGTGCCGCGAACTGTTGTTTGTTGACGTTAGCTAACTCCACTTCTGAGCTAACGGCGGTCTGTGTCCGTACGCTGACTTCTATGTAGAGGACTCGGGTCACTTTTTTTTTTCTTCCCGCAAAATCCCTAAGTTCGCTGCCGGGTTCTTCGCCGGTTCTTCGCCGGTTCTTCGACGGTTCCTCTACAGCGTACAACAGTAGCTACCGTTAGCTTAGAAGCCGAGTTGGCTAACGCTAACGATCCAACACAAACTCCACTGAAGCAACGCAGACACACACGGACGTTTCGTATTATACCTTTAATGTTTCTATTTAGTATTTTTAATAGTTTATATTTTAGTATTATATTACCGCGCGGGTTTGGAAACGTGAGTCAAATTCACTCAAACTTTCGCTCATTTTAGAAACACGCTACGACTTCACTACTAACTAACCCTAACCCTACTAACTAGTTCTAGCACTTTAGCCACTAAATGCTCGGGTTAGCGAGTTGCTAACTCTGCCTGTGGCGGAGCCTATAGCTGTTGAAGGGAACCACAACACAACGCAAAACAATGAGCTAAAAGTGTCTGCAAATCTCAGTAGAGCTACTGGGAACGGCAGAGTTAGGTGCCAATTATCTGCAGGTTTAATCGCTAAAATTAAAACCTCTTTCTTTTACTGATTAGCTGCTTTAACATGAAGTCACACCTGAAGTCTGTAACCTACACATGAGCTTATATCTATAAAGAAGGGCTGGGCAATAACACCATTAATCGACTTATTGCTCCCAGAAAACCGTGAAAAATCCCTGAATCTCAAAAACGAGAGATTAGCGCTTCCTCTACGCTCCCTCCTGTCTTATTATTTATATCATTTGTATTTTTTAACACCGACACCCTTTCAACGTGACCCTTTTTTGTGCGCAGGCCTAACAAGGGGAACTATTTGTGAATCATGTTTTGTTCTGAGTTCACGTAGACAGAAAAACTCATCCATATCACTGAAAAAAAAAAAAGATGACATTTGTTGGCCCAGGTCTGCTATAATATTAAAAATATTAGTGTTGTTTACTAGTATTTACAGGTAATGTGAGAGGAAAGAGAGAAGAAATGAATCAGAAATACACATTATTATTGTGCTAATGTCCAGTTAATGTAATAAATGTTAAAAGGAAGTAACTATTTGCAACATATTAAAAAAAAAAAAAAAAAGTTGAGATGAGAAGAAGCCACGGCCCCGTCGTCGTTAGGAGTTTCTTGGTGTTCTGTGGTCACGTCACAGTGCAGTATTCATGACCTGACGTCGGGTCTCTGGACCGGCCCGGGTGGAAGTGCCACTGTAGCGAAGCTCAAAGAGGACTCCCTCGTTTCTCCCACTGCTCCACATGTGGTGAGCATTAGACTCGGGTCATTAAACTCAAACTGCTTCTTCTTTTGTCTTAAGTTTGTTTACGTCGAGACCAGAGTGGGGAAAAAAAACAATGGACGCAAACCATCTGGAGAGCTGGTGGCCGCGGAGAATAAAGACACCCACAGAGGAAAAAGAATGGATTCCACGCAGTACTAATGACGTGTTGACTGACATTTAACATGTGAGGTTTCGACACGTTTCTCTTTGTGACTTAACGGACAAAACAAACAAACAAACGATGGCCTCTGGCAGATTATTGGACGCACCTTTACTTACGAATTAAGACAATGCTTCGTAGCTCACAATACCACAGATAGATGAAACCAGTTTTATGAACGGTGTCGGCAGAAGGCGGTGCTGACAGTGACCTATATATTATATTATTACATATATTTGAATATTAACCTTCTCGGGAAACAAGGAGAACAGCAGCTCAAAAGATAAAGATATGTCAGAGTTGGTCGGACGTTGAGCTCCACATTTATTGATCATTGACTTGGTTGTGATGTTCAGTGACTCAGATGTATTAAATCAGATCTCTGTCGCTTTGATTTAGTTGTTCCATACAGCAGTTTTCGGTTTCTAATGAAGTGACAGATTCCATTTCAGACATTTCAGTGCCAGGTTCTTTCTTCTCCAAACTATCTTCATTGTATCGGCCTTTAAAAATCCACCATCGGTCGGCTTCTGGTGGAAACGTGTGAGAAATGTGGAGGTAGGACATTCAAAATGATCAGAACGAGGAAGTGTCTGTAGTTGTTGAGGAAAAATTGAGTAGAACCACAAAACAGCGGAACTTTTTAAACAAAATAAATGTAAAAGAGAAAAGGTATATTGCAATCATGACTGATCAAAGTTCCACTATACTCTGCACTGAATAATACACACTTGTTCAGCCCTTTCACATTATATTCACTTCAAGTTCATTTATTTGAGTTATTTTCATCCCCTGGTGCAGAAACATCTGCAGGCTCCACATCCATCAACGCACATGCAGCAAGTCTTTAAGACCACAAGTAAACAACAAACACCTTCACAGAGGCGTCGACGGAGCTAAAGGAAAGGATGAGAGAAAAGACGCCCAGGAGGAGTGGACGAGCTGCGGGAGCGGAGTTGTGTTTGTGTCCCCGGTGAGTGGAGGGAGTGGAGCCGCATGGCAGAGCCGCAGCTCGGCGCCACGCTGCAGCCGCACAGCCCGGAATAAAACCCTCAAATCCGGCGAGCACGCAGAGCAACGAGCGGCAGCCTCCAGGAGGGGAAACACGAAGCGAACTCACCTTTGAGACGGTCATATGGTGCGAGACGCGGCGGCGGCAGGTGGTGGTGGTTTCCCCTGAAGAGGAGGAGGAGGAGGAGGAGGAGGAAGAGGAGGAGGAGGACGACGGTGGAGCGGAGTTAAAACTACCGCGTCTGTCTCATGGTGGTCATTTAAAAGTCATCATGACCAGCTTGACCTTGAGAGAGAGGAGGGGGGGGGAAAAAACATGCGTGAGCTCAGAGGCAGAACATATCCCTCCTGTTCTGGTGAACACCTAAACCACCAACACCACCGTGGAGAAAAAACAGAAAAGAAAGACAACACGACCCGGAGGAGGAGGAGGAGGAGGAGGATGAGGAGAGATGCGAGCACAGGATGCGACGAGGAAGGAGGGAGGAGCAAAGCGTGTCCCAAATGATCCAGGGTGATGGGAGGTACACTGTACCAAAGACAAAATACCATGAAGTCCAGCCAAGGTCTGAGGAGACTGAAGACACCACACAGCTCCACCTAAATGACAAGGAGCTTTCTTCTGCAGGACCTTCAGGAAGGGCCACATGTCACCAGTTTTCATCACAGTGATGAGAACAAGATCCTGTAAGTCAAAAACAATGAGACATGTTGCTCAAAATAGTGACTTTGTTTCTGAAAATAACAAAGAAATAAATAATGACACATCTTCTCAAACTGTTGACTTCGTATCTCAAGATACGAAGAGATACGTATCTTGAGGCGTTAAGTCATATGTTGTGAAATGACTTAACGTCTCAAAACTATTATAACCTTTATTTAATCTCGGAATGTACTGAGGTGAAAGCACGTGGGATTAGTGATGAAAATACAAAAAAAAAAGACAACAAAGAATTAAAAAGGAATTACGTTCAGAACACGGGTAACCAGTGCTGATAAACAATAAAACCCATTCAAATAGTGAGATGCTTCCTCAAACCATTAGTTTATCTCAAAATAATGATTTAGTGTCTGAAAAATAATGACTCAGTATCTGAAAATAACCAGACACTTTATCCAAACAATGACTTAGTCACTCAAAATAATGAGTAGAATGAAGGCCAGTGTTTTCCATTATTCTGAAATACTGAGTCATTTTTTTAATGACAGAGGCTGGAATGTGCTTCCATACACAAGACACATGCTGCATGGGATAACGGAGAAGAAGGAGAAGAAGGAGGAGAAGGAGAAGAAGAAGAAGAAGGAGGAGAAGGAGAAGAAGGAGAAGGAGGAGGAGAAGAAGAAGGAGAAGGAGAAGAAGGAGAAGGAGGAGAAGGAGAAGAAGAAGGAGAAGGAGGAGAAGAAGAAGAAGAAGGAGGTGAAGGAGAAGAAGGAGAAGGAGAAGAAGAAGGAGGAGAAGAAGAAGGAGGAGAAGGAGAAGGAGAAGAAGAAGAAGGAGAAGGAGAAGAAGAAGAAGGAGAAGAAGAAGGAGAAGGAGAAGAAGAAGGAGAAGGAGAAGGAGAAGAAGGAGCGTCAATACAGGCGTATGGTTCAGTTTGGCCTCAGGGCTCCTCGACGTGTCAGTACAAAACATGTCATAACCTACATGGAGACACTCGGAGCTGCTGCACACTCACTCCACCACGTCCCACTTCACATTTGCATAGATGCCATTTGTATTTGTGTTTGTGTTTTCTCAAATGTCCTCCGGCACAATGGACGACAGGTCTTCTTCACACCAGGTAGAGGACATTTGCGTGGCCACAGTGTTTGCTCACTTCACAGTATTCAGTCTCATGTGACAAATATAAATGCATAACGCTTACATGACGTAGTGTAGAAAAAGTAGGCACTAAATAACGTGTCTTTTACTGAAATATCGACTGAACCCAAACAGTGGAGCCTGTTTAACGGCAGCTGTTTGGGTTTTAATAACAGAAAAGCACTAATAAATAAAAAGAGAATAAATCCTGACACCGAGGCTGCAAAAAGCAACATCATTTACATCTGTTTTCCCATATGACGTCAAAAAGAAATGTCTTCTGTGGAAAAAAAAAGTCCTGTAATAAACCACTCGTTTTTTTTTTAGATCTCTATAATGTAATATTTTTAACAGCATACCTGTTATGTTTTATGAAATGTGGTGCATGTTTGAGCGTTTGTCGCCACCAGGTGTCGAAACTCCGTCATTACAAGTCGATTGATGAACGCAACAGAGGGATGATGCTGCTCACTTCACATCCTGCTGGATCTGGAGGCTTCAGCGTTGACCACCGGTTGTCCTCCTTTTTCATTCACTCTGGGACCGCGTTGCCCTCAAGCGCTTTCTGAAAACGCGGAGCACATCACAGCTTCTCTGGTCGTTCCACTTGACAAAGGGAAGGCCGTCTGCGAGAGGTTTGCAGCCGGTGGACAATCCTGTCTCATCCAGGAGCTTCACGACAGTCACAGCTCAAGCAGATTCACCTTCATACACAAAGACATTCAATGTGTTTCTACAGGAAAACAGTTTGGATCCACGTTTAGTCAGTTTCATGTACAACCAGCCAATGACGGAGAGTTAAAAAGATTCTTTACACTTCTACTACATTACACTTATTATACTCATTATCATGTATACTTACATCTACTTATTGTAGAACATGTTGCAGATCATTCAGATGATTTTCGAGGGGTTTGAACTGTTTGTCGGACAAAAAAGTTGATCTGAAAACATGGGCTTGGTTTCTGTTTGGCAGTTTTAACTATTTTCAGATATATTTTATATGTTAAAATAATAAATAGGAGAGAAAAACAAGTGGCAGATATGATGCAAAATGAAAGAAACGGCCTTGTTTCTTTAGAACCTTTTAAAAAAAAAAAGCATGTGATGAGCTTGGATAAATATACTCTATGTAGTAATGAATCACACACAAACTTCTTCTAAGGTAATATTCTGATATTTTTGTCTAAATTGTCCTATGACCATGTGTCTAAACACATAATGAACATACATGACCAGAAGTTTGGCGCCACTCCACATTTACAAGAATTGATGTTAAGGATCAAGAAGCAAATCAGTCTGATTTAATGAATGTATTAATCATTTTCTTTAATACGTCTTAGAGTGGAGTGGAAACGAATCAGCAGTCGTCAAGTTTTTACAGGTTATACAGGTGTTCTTCTACTTCCTGTTAAAAACCATACTTTCGTGAGGCTTTACTGCATCTACGTCCCGGTGTCATTCAGTTCACTTCACGATCCAAATGTGAAACGATGCACGTAAAAAAAGGAACGCTTGTAAAGATTAATGCATTACATATTGAGAGAAAAAAAAAAAAAATCAGGTTTATGAGAAAAATCCAGACATATGCGTGCGTCAAATGTTTCAGAAGATTATACTGAAAAAACAAAATACAAAACTCTCAAAGTGTGGATTTAGTAAAATTTAATTTATCTACAATTATTCCTCCATACAGGTGTACAGACCGATAGATTTTCATTCTTTTTGATGTGGCTCATAAATTGATAAGTTACACAGTATCATACAGAAGCAGGATGCCAGTACTGGACAAAAAGTTGCAAAAATATCTTTTTTTGTCTTTACATCTTTTCTGTCAGTGTTTTGCAGCATTTTGAAGAGCAGTTTGGTCGTGAAATCGTGGAATAAAACAACCGAGCGTCGACGTACATTAACATGCTGAACTGAAAGGGATGGGGGTGTGAAGGCAGGGGGATTCGGAGCGCGACACAGTGACGACCGTTGATCCCGATGCTGCAGGTGACGACTCGGGTGCATCCGACATTTAAGAGCAGCAGAGCATGATGGGAAAAGCCGGTCTCAGCAGGTCACCAGCATGTTTATTACAAAAAGACTATTATATTAAATCTGTTTAGAGTTCATTTGCTTTTGCTACAGTTCAACCCTCTTTAAATCTTCCAGATGACTCATGTTAAAATTTACCTATTTTTTTATTTTGGATTACAAACTCTATGAAAACAGAACATTACAATGAACACACAACTGCTAAAATCCATCACAAACTGATGGGAAGAGTTGCAGAAAAGAGATGAATGCACTGACGAGTTCAGATCTTTTAGCTGTCACTGAAAACTGAATCCTTGGAAAGACAAAAAAATGTCCAAAACAGCCAACATGAACATGTGATGTGAACGAGGGTAAAGAAAATGAAGACAGCGCGCGAGCTGGAACGAGAAACCGCTTTAGTCCGGGTCTTCAGTTTCCCAGCTGTGATTCAGTAAAGTCTTTTCTCTTGCTGTCAGGCAAACATCCTTCTTCTCCTTCAGTGTTTCTCTAGTCCTCGTCTTCATTGTCCTCGTCATCGTCGTCTGTTTGGTCCCTGGCGTCGAGGTCGTCTTCGTCTTCAACCTGTAAGGACAGCATCACAGTCTAACTAAAGCAGACAGAAAACACAGCTGAGTGGTCGAAAAGCTGCGCTCATGAAGATGATCGGCTACAATACCAATACCACTAAAAACTACAGTTAAAGGTGGAGTTAATGATTCCTGAGAAAGACTGCTGGTATTTTAACTCAAGCCAAACAAGCACATGCCTCCGTTTGGTTCAGAAGCTCCGCCCCTCTGCCCTCCGGCCAATCAGCAACACGGTGATGTATTTTTGTAGGATAACACAGAGCTTAGTTTTGCTTGGTTCCTTTCACCAAAAGCCAATGACATTTTTTCATTGGCTTTTAAATTATTATTATTATACTTGCAGGTTTTGTTCAGCAAATGCAGAGCTCCAAACTAAGGATTACCCGACGGCCCGGGACGACTAAAATGGGCCAGGAAATCTGGAAAGATCACTTGCCTGATCAGGCAAGTGGGAAAAAGAATTAAACACATTGCTTTTCTGGAAAAACACTAATACTCCGGCTATGGACTGCACCGCTGTGCTTCAAGTTTGAAAGCAGGGCGAATTAAACTGAGTCGTTATTCAAAAGATGCGAGTAAATAACTTTAAAAAATGACTTCAGCAAATGGGAAAAAACATTAAAGCTGAACCCTGGTGAATAGAATAGTGCAACACAACAAGGCTGTAAAGGTGGACTGGATTAGAGGAGTTTCTCTCTTCGTTCGTTTTGTCTCCAACAACCTCTGGAATCTCATTTAGCCACTTGTTAGCAAAAAGACACATGAAACCTTCAAAGTTCACAAGCTGGTATTTTCTTGCCTACTTTATGTTGCAGAATCTCTGAAGTTTGTGTTAACCACAGACCAGGTTTCAGCAAAAATTTATCCAAGTAATGGTCGCCAAAAGAGTGAAACGTCAACCCACTCCCAGGCCCAAGACATTTCTACAGTCCCGTATTTTGCGGATTGGTTCGATCATCCTCATTGTTTACCCAGTTACAAAACCAGCGATGTCTACAAGCACCAGTGAACTGTGAGGAGATCTCCACTGAACTTGATGCTATTGGATTAGAATCGCTGATTCCACCGTTAACTGGTTAACCTGAATCACATCTTCGGATTAAAACGACCGGACAACTCACACACAACCGTTTCCACCGTAAAAGTCTCAACTTCAGTCTCGCTGAGCAACATCTTCATAACCACTGAAATCTGATTAATGTAAACACTGTAATACAACCAGACTACATTTAAAAAATGGTCAAATATCGGTTTCATTTTTGTTGTAATATAATCTTCTAAGTCTTATATGGCTGAGTAGAGAAAATCTTGAGCTTTAATCCCGTTGTTCACCTCTGCACTTAAGAAGGTACTTATTGGCACTTGTTGGTAAAATACACATTGATGTAAGCGCTTTGAGGTGGATTATTAATGTTAATATTTGTAATAGAGCAGCAGGTTGGAGGTCTCCTTGTACTATTTATAGCATTATTTCTTTGGCCCAGACTGTAAGAACCCATAACTGTAGTCAAAACAGCAGCGGTTATTTTATGCGTCACAACACGGATGGTTCGTCTACCGTCTCTCCCAGGTCTTTGAGTCTCTGTTTGAGGCTGTGGATCTTCTGGTCCTGGTCTGCCAGCAGCACCAGAAGGTCGTCCTGCTCCTTCTTGGACTCCTGAACCTCCGTCTGCAGCTTTGCCTTCTCCGTCTGCAGGATGGCCACTGTGCTGGTGGCCGAAGCCAGCTGCTGCTCCAGATCCGTCCGGCGCTCCGACAGGCTCCTCGTCTCCTCCTGCGGCACAGGATTGTGGAGAGGAGGACAGTAACAGGTTAAGGGTGGAGAGCTTGGATCGAAGAGGTTTTGACTTTCTGCCTTCTGTCAGTATAAATGATGGATTTATTGTTCTAAAGAGGTCAGAGGTCAGCGTTGTAGAAAAAATAGAGATAAATCAGGGTGACGTAACGAGAGGTTTTTTGTTAAACCTTTATTTAATCTACCTTTAGTCTCTCTGTCTCAGACATCTGTGCTGCGAGTCTGCTCTCAAGTTCTGTCATCTTGGCAGCGTCTAATGAGTCGTCACTGCTCGGAGTCAACGTGTCGGAGGACTGGAAGAAACCACGCAGAGGATAGTTCATTAAGCATCTGTTAATGTCACACCTTTTGGCATAAAGTGTCACGTTTGCGACTGTGCCATTTACCCCGGCTTCAGCCCTTCTCAGCAGCTCTTGTCTCTCCGTCTTTAGTTGGCCGATTTCTGCCGACTGGGACTGGACCTGACTCCTCAGAGCCTCGAGCTCCTGAAACACACAATGCAATAACATTCACAAAAACTCACATATATATATTACGTTTAAAAGAAAATGCTTCATATTAAAGTTGAGAGACCTGTTCATTAGCAAACAATGAATATGGGGGTGTTACACGGGTTAGTTTGGGGTTTTCTGTACTGGTTTTCCACCTACAAAAATGACTGCCACTGCTTTACATGTCCATCAGACAGACATTTCCTGATGGACATTTGAAGTCGTAGAGCGATCTTCAAACCCACCAGCACTTTAACCTTGCAGAACCCGCCTCGACCATTTAGTTTGTATTATTGTGTGACTTTGTTTCAGTTGGATCTGAACGGACGTGTTAAAACACCAAACTGAAAATCAGCGTCGGCTCACAGACTCAAACTCAAGGAGGATTAACAGTTTGTTTTATATTAAGTTCATGAAACTGGTGAAAGAATACGCTGTGTGTAAAGCGATGAATCCCACCTTAAGAAGTTCTGTGTTGTCTGACCCTCCTGATGTTCCCTCTGCTGTCTGAGCCGCCTCCGACCTCTACAATGAAAACACACGGGACTCATTGTGCGATGGGATAAAAAAACAACAAACACAACTTTTAGGGTATCATTATCTACAGAAAAAAAACGAACATCGACAAACCAAGGGAATGTTGCTTCCCAAATAATGGTTAGTCTAGATGTGTGTTTTTTTAGTCGTCTGGGTTTTCGTCAAACTGTAGATGGAAACCACCCGTGTAATGTTTTCTGGTTGGTGATAGAAGTTGTTTACCCAATAACAGCGCACACCTCGTGTAATAATAATGGCAACAGTTTTGACTTGGTTGGATTGTAGTTAATTAACATTTTGTACTCTGGTGGATGAACAAAGACTACTGTTGCTCCTCGGGGAGTAGCTGCGTCTGGAGGAGTGTTTAGTCTGCACCAAGTCCAACACTTACACGTGGGGCAAGAAAAACTAGGTCCCCTGACAGCAGATCAATTACAACTCTACATCAAAATGTCTACCGTACTAACCAGAGTGTTGATGAGTGAGTCTTTGTCGCTGAGCTGCGTCTGAAGGAGTGCGTGCTGCTTGCGGAGCTCCTCCACCTCCTCTCGAAGCTGTGTCAGCTCCTCTGTCTGCAGCCCGTTCACCTGAGACGCTTCTCCTTGGCTGTTAGCCTGGCTCTGGTTCTCCTTACCTTCAGTCAATAACAGACAGACACTCCATTCAAATGTCAGAACCAACATACACCTGCCGACACAAATACTGCTTAAATGATCATATTAAGATCAGTGTTGGTCTTTTTGTCTCTTCAGGCCATCTACATATTTACATGGTCCTAGTCTGGAAAGTAGAAATGTTCAGATTATCATTTTAACATTGTGAGCTGCAAGAATGGATCAACTGAAACAAAACCAATGAACTACTTTAATACTACTTTAATAACATGTTGATCATCTTTCATGCAAATATCTTGCTGGCTGCAATTTTGTTAAATGTGAGGATTTGATGCAAAACAATTGACAGATTAATCAATAAATAAAATAATGGTTACTTTTGGGCCTGCACTCATTAAGTCAATTTAACATCTCTGGTTTTAAAGTGTGCATGTGTAAAGTGTGTAAAGAAGTTTTGTTCTGTGTTCATTCAGTCCATCTGTCTGTCAGCGTAGCTAAGTGTTTCTGTGTAGGTACGATGTCACCAAACGTGTAAACTTCACTGGAACAATTTAACCAAGTTTGCCAGAAAATATTTACACATTATATCTCTCCCTAAAACCACAAACTGTTAATTTCTGCATTTCATTGTGTCCAGATTAAACAAAACAGGAATAATGTGTTACATAGTGAACTACAGAGCATTTAAAGGCAGATTTGTCAGACCTCTTGATTTATGCTAAGCTAACAGCCTCCAGCTCCGGATGCGTATTCAATGTAATGTAGAGTGAACTCCCATAATGCTGAGCTCCTCCTTTTATGTCTCTCTGATCACGCATGCGGTTTGCCCCATGGACACTTTATCAGACAATGTTGTCTCACATCACCCTTGACCCATTTCTTGGCAGTTAAGAAATAAACCTCATCGCTGACTGGGTTAAAGTCCAGAATTGTAAAAACAAGGCCCGAGTTGGTGAATCTTAACATTATTTTCATGCATTTTAGATTATGAAAGTAAAAATCCACAAGACACAAAGCACACGTAACCACTGGGACAATGTCGAGGTGAACGAACCTAATTTGAGCTTGAGGATGTTGTACTGGTCTTTGTGCTGCTGGATCTGGGACAGCTGCTGGGTGATCGTAGTCTGCATCTGTTCGTTCTGAGACGTCATGGATGTAACCTGCTCCTTCAGCTCCTGGATCTGAGCATCCTGCAGATTAAACAAAACAAGAATACGACAGGAGGGTGAATCAAATGCAGACACATTGCAGACAAAATGCAGAAGTGAAAATGCCTGGGACTTTGTTCTTGGTCAGCCTAGGGTTAATTTACCTGTTCTCTGATCAGCTCTTTGTACTGAGTTACAATGTTGTCGTGTTGTTCCAACGTTTTCTTCACCTCCTCTTCCTTCTTCTCTTCTTCGCTGGATTTGTGAACTGCTTTTGTTATCACACCTGTGTACAAAGCAGCATCAGTCACTAAACCTGAAGAAATGTCATTTAATTATTCTGATAATGCCTGTTGATCAATGTTGATCAGAAATCACTGACTGACCCTCCAGTTCTTTGACCAGCTTGGTGAACTCATGGTCGAACAGCATTTGTTCTGGAGATGGAAACACAGGCTGCGGCTTCTGAGCTGCCCGTGAGTACAGCTCATGTTTAGTGATAAAACCCAGTTTCTCCACAAAGTTCTCTTTTCCAATTCGCTTCTCAATCAGCTGTTTTAGCTTTTCTCTGAAGAACAAAAGGAGAAAATGTCAGGACAATCAACACGACGCAGCGCGGTGACAGTCTCATAATGTCATTTTTTAGATGTTCGGTTCCGTGTCCACAGAGCGTTTTTTTTTTGCCAGCATCTTTCTTTCTTTTCCCCAATTATTCCTAATGAGGAGAGAGCGTATGCATCCAACCAGCAGCACTTGGCCTCTTTTTTCAGAGTGCTCTGCCTTTTTTTGTGTGTGTTGTGTTTTGTTCTTCTGAAAAGTGCTTTCAGGTGAACTTTTCAGAAGAACAATGGTGTCATCAGTGGCGTATCTTTTCAGGCAACCAATCAGATGGGACGGTACTTGTCACCCTGGTAACATGGAGAAATTTGTCTGTCTATCCGGAGCTTAGAACTGATCACAACAGAGACAGAAAAGACCGTTTGTGGAGGAGATCTGTCGAAACGCTGAATGCTGTAATCTACGAGTAAAAAACGCAGAAAATGTTCAAGTTTAAGAAGCTGGAAGCAGAAAATTTTGACTTTAAAATAAATAAATAATAAAAATATTTGGCGACTAATTTAATAGATGACAACTTATCGATTAATCAAATAATGGGTGCATTTCTTTCAGCGACTCCATCATACAACGGTGGCCACAGTCCTGATACGCTGTCACTGAAACACTCAATCCAGGCGCCTGCCAGCACTTTTCAGCCAGAAAAAAAGCGCTATGTGGACACGGCCCTTGGATGCAAATGTGTGAACCATATTCTATTGCATTGTATCCAACAGTATCCATAGTTATTTATCCACTGATTGATTATTTATCAGTGTATGTGTTTATGAAGGCAGCCATATGTGAGCAGTTACAAAAAACCTAAACAAGAAATGAATCACTGTAGGAATAAAGTACAACAATGAGATGGGAGATTGATTTTATATCCAGACAGACACAAACTGACAGACTCAGATATTTACTGTCAAACTTCATATAAAGTGAGTTTTTAGACTAATGTATCTTCATCCCATCATGTGACATAAACAGATTTCCAGCCCTAAATGTAAGCGTTGACGACTGTGTGATCATTCTTGGATATAAACGGTTCTTAACACTTACTTGGTGTAGTTTTCCAATGAGTTGTCATTGTAATAAATGCAGATGCCAAGAAGCAGCGCGCACAAACCCTGCACCAGCCTTTCATCCTCTCCCAGGTTCTCCGAGATCTGCGCCGTCAGCTGCAGGAGTCACCGAGTCAAGGATCAGTTTAACACCACGGGGCTTCGGACTCCCTGACCCCTTTCAGTCTGGGACTTTAACATGAGGTTTATATTCTGTGAGGATGCCATCCAATCCTTCAGTATCGCAGTGTGAACATCCATCAGTAGAAGTGTGTTCAGGAGAGCGTACTGAATACATTTAATATCAACACAACTGCCGTTGTGTCCTTTTGTTGATGCAATTTTGTGTTAAAATTAACCACCTTGAATTTCAACACAAACAACCTCAAAATGATGTTAAATAACAGTTTGAGTCAGTCTCAATGACTAAATGAAGACATTTTGGTTTGAAACATGCTGATGGCTCATGGGTTGCTTTAAGGATACAAAGGGAACATTTTCCTGATTGTGTAGAAAGTGTGTGACAGCGATGGGACAGTTGCTGATCCACGTACACAGCAGCATCAGGAGACCCACCCTGGTCTGCACTTTACTGCCCTGTCGAACACAGCAAAAACAAGCAATGTCAACAGAATCACACATTTAACGTCCTAACCTTAAACCATTACAGGAGAAAGAAAGAAAAAAAAGCAGATTGTATTAATATTAAAATTAAAATGAACCACAGATGTAGATTAAATCCAGATTAGGACAGATTATGTGAATGATTCTGTGACACCATTATTACATTCAAATGGGGAAAAAGCAACAATAACGTGTGTGAATATTATCTGGTGTCAAACTAAGTAGTAATTTTGTTGGAATTTAATGACATTTTCAAGTCCGAGAGCAAAACGCTGCATGTAACTCTGATACTATCATATAAAACAGCAGACACGTCAGGAAAACTAGCAGCACTTCATTTAGAGCAGATGTAAGTACTTATTGAGGTTGACACAAACCAAAAAACTGGACACAATTATTAGTCACTGTTACTATCATTGTTAGGCTGAGCAGAGCATGCAACTCACGTTAAAGTCCTCAAAGCACAAAACAAGCCTTTCATCATTCAGTCATCAGGTTCACTTTTTTTTTTTTTTTTTTTTTAAACTGGTGGGTAATTTTCATCTGTGAGTGACCCTAATACTCAGAAATCTTTACTGAACATTTGGAATATTTCCAGCACATGCAAAGCATGTATGTGCTTCTTAAAAAATGAAAGAGTGTAATTTAAAAAAATGTTAAAAAAAAAGGCATAAAATTGATCATGCATTTCCATGAAAACAACTTCAAGAAGCTGGACAGAGGTTTAAAAACTACAAAAAAGGCTCAAGTTGATAGTTTTCTTTTTGTAAATTAATATTTCCAATTCACAGGAAACATTAGAAAGTGTGTAGTTGCACAATTAAATAGAATTAATCACCTGCAGAAAAATAAAGGATGGATTTTCATGGAGTTGGTGGGTAAGATGATGAAAATCAATACAAATCAAGAAGAAAATGCACAGGTGAGTAGAGTCTACAGTTCACTGGAGTTTAAAGCTGCAAATAAGCCGGTGCATTAACACTTAATGTACAACATGCTGCATGAGGAGCAGACCTCTTTCCTGTGGTCGAACAAAAAACAAACCAAAAAAAAGCCAAAATTGATAAATGTATGGATATCTGAATAATGGCAGTGTGGGCAAAAACTTATCAGCATTCCAACTACGAGAACTCACGAAATCACCTTTTCAGACTTTGTCTCCAAATGTAATGCAACAATGAAGAAGAGAACAAAAAAAAGGGAAAATGACCACAAGGAAGGATTCATTGAATAAACAAATGCCTCTGCAGATAAAAGAGTATCCTGTGCTTCTTGTGCGTGTGGGTCAGTGAAATGTTTAAAATGAACTGAAACAACTGGTCTGAGCTCCTCATCCTGAACCAGTCGCTACCTTGAGCTGAATGATCTTAGGTCTTCAGGGGTTGGAAGCAAAACTTCCTGCTAAATCACACGTTTCGCCTTCAATGTTAGATTCACCAAACCTCCCTGTGTTTTACATTCTGACGTCCTACAAATCCATCTTGTCTGGGCGGCTGCTTGGTCATAGAGTAGTTTACACTCTGCAGCAAACTGCCTCATTTCTCACTGGAGGTTGAAACGGTCTGCCCACGTATCGGTTGTGACATGGACCACAGAACGCATTTCAAAGTAGTCGGTCGTTTTTTAGACAACAGAACAGAATGTGTTGCTTTGTGATAGGCTGCGTGGGGTCATATGGAGAAGCAGTGTATGATATGTGGCTACCGATGGATTTGAATTTTTTTTTTTTTTACATGTTTAATGTTCACGACCGACCCAACCAGTTCTATGGGTTGTGATGCAAACTCCATATTCCAGCTTATAGACTGATTTATAGACTAGCTTTTCCATTTTTTTGCCCGTGAGGGATAACCGTCCCATAACATGCCCCGACATTTACCGGCCCTTGAACGGATGACAGAGCAGGACCCACGACATGAATGAATGCTTTATAGTTCCATAATGCAGATTGACACCCAGGGTGTGGAAGGTAGACCAATCACAGCCCATTAGATGCAATGTTTCTGTAAGTTACTCATAACTTAGTCGACTGCTTTAATCACTTTTTGACCCAACACAACACACTTGTACCTGTGATATTTTTTTAGCGAGTTGAACCAAAAATGGGTAAACCTGGATCGACCCAAACATCACCACCATGTGCAGAACTTTACGTTTTGACAGAATAGAAACGGAGAGAGGTGAGGAATCGAGATTTTTTTAAAACTCACTTGATCTGTTTTATGTGAAATCAACTGCTTTAAGTCAAAAATAGCAAGGTTTGGTTTGTGAAACTACTCGAGTAGCCGTTGCAAAGCTGTGGGCTGATGTTATTTAGCAGCTTCCTTAAGGACAGGAAAAACTTAAAACTCAAGAGGATGCTTGGAAACAGAAATGTAGTCGCTCCAAGGAAACTAGTAAGGTTGGTTAAGTTTGAAGGTAAAAAACTATTTCAGAATTATCTAAATCCACAGGAAACATGAAATGACCTTTTCAAGTACAAACAGTACAATGTTTAATTTAAAAAAATAAAATAAAATCACTGCCACACAGAAAACAGGAGAAATATAAAAGGCCCAAGAGTCGCTGAGGTGCACACTACCTGAACAGACAGATAAGAATTGGCGACACAGCAAACACTCCAAAGTAACAGCTCAGAGCAGGTGTTAGGACGATATCAGCAGAGATAAAACCCAAAAAACAGCTGCAGTGTCCCTTTTCTCTCAACCTCTGTTGGGTGTTCACTTGTGCTCCTCCCCACATTCGATGCAGTGCGAGTAACTAAATCACAACTGTGGGAAGGAGTGCACCCGTGTAACACCCACACGAGGAAGAACTGGATCACGGCCACAGGGTTAGGGACAAGGAAGGGCTAGTGAAGGGTTAAAGGGAAGCAAGACCCCCAACATATGGGCCAATGAGACCCCTACTACAAACGGCAAGCTGAAACAACCAGTACAAGTGCCACCCAAACACACACATTACACTCTTTACTCACCCGCCTGGTGATCTTATCTCCCTGCAAAACCACAATAATGTAACACTGTTCTATTCACAGTTGTTGACACTTATAATACCCCTTTTCACCTTCCCTACAGACACACAGAGGTCGATCCTGTTCAAGAGCACAGTCCTGCTGGTCTGGCCTACCTGGGACAGGATGTTGGTGCACTGCTGCAGCAGCGACACGGGTGGTTTGCCGAGGCTGGTGGCCAGCTGGACTCTCAGCAGCTGCTCCTTCTGGGTGAGGTTGTCCTGCAGGGCGTGAGCCAAAGCTACAGCGGCGCACCAGTTAGACAGAGAGTCTGCTGAAAACAGGCCTCCACACAGCAGCTGGCCCGCCGAGATGGAATTAGCTGAGAGAGAGAGAGAAGGGAAATGCAATAATTCAGCTATCAAAGTGCATTCTATAAGTTTTGGTAAAATAAACAGTTCAACATATTGATTCTCATGAAGAATGAAGCATGTATGAAGATATGTTTGTGAGGATTTTAGGGATATACTCATGAAAACTAAAGATAACTGACCGTGATTTGAAAGTATGCTTTGTCTCCTACACAGCACAGTTCATCATTTGGTTAATTAATGTGGAACATTTTCATAAACTCCCCTCAATTTGTCGGTCTGTTATCAGTTAGTCAACTAACCAGCTATACTGTCGTATGGCTGCCTGAATCATGTGTAAGGAATACATTCAAAGTAAGTGATAACAGTATGAACATAATTAATAATGGTTGATCACTACTACTGTGGCAAAAATCTCATAATACATCTCGACCATAAGACCAAAGCAGTCACTAAATTACTTACATCCCGAAACCTGCTCACATTTAGCTAATGCAGACATTTATTAAAAAAAATATAGTCGCATTCATAGGAAGGAATCTAATAACCCCACCGTAGAAAAGAAAACATTAATCTGATTGCTTGGAAGTTCAGACAAGTGCAATGAAAGTGCTCTTTGGTAGGAAACAAAATGTTCAAAATGAAAAAAAAAAGAAAGAAAAAATAGCCTTTATTGAGACGGCTATTTCAGGATGATAAAGCTGGGATACAATCCATGCTTATTGGCGCAAACAGCCTTCTTCAGGGTGTAATAAAACCACGGGGCTGTCAGCTTGTTGTAACTCACCATCGATGGTGGATGGCAGCAGCGTCGCCACAATCTCCCCCTGTCCTTTCTGGTTTTTGTAGAGGAAACACTGGAAACAGTAGAGGACTGCACAGCGCAGGACAAATGGTTGTCTCTCATTCACCATAGACATGAGCAGCACAACGATGGCCGGTCTAAGGACGGATTACAGAGATCAGAGAAGAGTGGAGAAGTTACTTTCAGTAAGGTTTAATGTCTGAGTTCAACGAAATGCAACGCAGCAAACTTAAGTCTCACCTTGGTGGGTTTGAAGGAGCGTTGACAGAAGCAAAGTAGTCCTGGTTGACCTGGGACCCTCTGATAACCTCTGATACAGTGTTTATGGTCTGAAAGAAAGTGTCAAGAGAACAAGCTTGGACACAGTTTGGCTCAAGGTTTCCAACTATTATTTCTTCTGCTCATATTTCCTGTGTAAGTATTGTCGTCATCACCTCTGTGAGGATGTCTGCGGGCACTCCGGTGGCCATGAGGATGGTACACAGCTGCTGAAGCAGGCCACACTGGTACATGGACTTCTGGCAGCTGGCTGTAGCTCCGGGAGAATTCACTGGAGACACCATGACTCGCACCAGCTGGGATAAGTGACAGAACATAATTTTAGCAAACCAACATCCTTTTTTCGAGCTTGATGAATTGATAAATAGGTTAAAGCAAATGTTCAAATGTGCATGGGAGTGCTACCTGCAGCATGAGGTGGAGGTTGGTGACTTTTTGTGCAGACCAACCAGAGTTATCGTCACCAACTTCAAACCAGGGCTTCATCCTCTGGATGTAGGAGCCCTCCTTGAAGAAGTTCTGGTTGGAGCTGTTATTCTTGAGCAGGTTGAGCAGCAGCAGCAGACAGTCCTCCACCACAATACCTTCAAACAGCAAGGAGGACACATGTCAGGGTAAAGTATGCATCTAAGATTGAAAACCTCATCCTACAGGGATTTTTATTTTTTACCTCCATCACTGCTGCCCTCTTCTGTGATGATATCAAGTAGGCGCTCGAATGCATTTTCAAATGCAACAATTTTCTGAATGGCAGCATTGCTTTTGGTCAGCTGTTGAAGCAAAAGCAAGCCCTGTTGGAAAAAGAAAACGGGTGAGTATGTACTGTATCTACTAAAACTGCGGCTCCTGTAACGATAACGAGACCACTGTTTTACTATTCATAGGTATATATTTGAGTAAAATGAGCATTTTCTTTTTCCAGAAACTACTGACCCCAAATTTCTCCCAAATTCCAAAAAGATATATAGTCTACTACACAGTACTAATGTTTTCACTGAGGAAGAGTTCAGAAATCAATATCTGGTGGAAAAACCCTCATTTTCAATCACAGCTTTCATGCATCCTGGCATGTTCTCCATCAGTCTTTCACATCGCTGTTGGCTGATTTACACTACTCCTGGCGCAAAAATGCAACCTGCTCGGCTTTGTGGCCATCCATCTTCCTCTTGATCACATTCCAGTGGTTTTCAATGCAGTTCAGGTCTGGATACATTTCGAGTGGTCTCTTAATTCTTTTCAGAGATCTACACTCACAGCGGCCTCAGCTCAAAATGGCAGCATAACAGGAAAGTAAAGTACTCACATCATTTCGAATGACTTCTCTAGAGTCAGCCAATAGATCCATCAGTCTAGAGACTCCTACAAATTACAACAGAAATGCCAAGGGTTATTTTTTATTTGTTTGTTTTACTCATTCCCAGCTGCAGGCGTAACAGTTTCTGGGGTGCACACATTCAAACTAAATAAACAATTAAAAAAGCCAAATGATTTCAGTGCAACATGACCGAGTCAATAACAGCACACAGCTGTAAGTAACATTGATACACAATATGACGTAGGCAAAATAATTGTGGTTTGAGGTAAAACATGTTTTACGAGAGTTAAAAGATGTTTAAAGTCAGAGGCTATAAAATTAATTAGTTTAAAGATCGCGCCTGGAATAAAATCTTTGCATCACAAAACAAGTCTGATGGGTCATGTAGCTGCTGAAGAGGAGGAAACTCACCCATGGGGCTGACCAGAATAACACCCTGGACCTGAGGACCCTGGTTCTTCAGGAGAGCGGTCAACAGCTTCACTCCAGGCCAACGCACATGGAAGTCAAACTCCTAAAAACATAAAATAACATAAATATGTCAGACAGTCGAGATAAAAAGAGAGCTCTTTCCACTGGTTCAGTAACAGTACCTCCAACAGAGTGAGAAGAAGGGTCACATGCTCAGGATCCTCAATGAACTTGTCTGTAAACTGGGCGCCCAGGTCGTCCGCCTGCTTCTGGGTGTTCTCATCTGTGATGGGAGATTTAACGCGACAATGAGAAAGTTCTGCAAGAAATACCTGCATCACTGTGGTGAGAAAGCCAGCTGGTTTGTTCATAGCAATCAGCCTGAGTTAAACAGCGATAATTAGTGGATCAGCAGCTTCTCAAATTTTTGGAATCACTGGTGGTATTCTGCTTTTTAAGTACTGATCATATAATGAATGGGTGAATCAGTGCAATAACATGCTCAGGGTGACACTTGTGAACATGCCTTCTGGTAAATAAAAGGCCACACATAGATGATGGACAGATGAATGTGAGGAAAACTACAGCGCAGAGGGTTACTATGACTACTGTATGTTCAGTACAATGAAAGACATTAGAGAGGGAGGAGTTTTAGTTTGACAAACTGGTTAGAAACACCACTACACGCATGTTACCTGCCAACCAGGCCAAAAACATCACATAATAAAAAGTGGACTGTCTCAGTACTTCTTGTTGCATGTAACCACACAGATTGTTTTAGATTTACTTGCTCATATTTCGAGATATTCACTTCCATCTCCACCACAAAATAATAGAGAGTAACAGAATTCTGACTGCGGCTTTGGCAAGGGCTGAGTATGTTTTGAAATCATCTTGAGCCTTCACACCTTGATGCTGACGTGGAGTCAATACGTTTGGTATTACTCTACTTCATGCATTTTGTATTTAA
>JAPQRN010000001.1:1304921-1324418 GCA_037367275.1 Coranthus polyacanthus
GCCCTATTCTGAACCAACAGGTTTGTTTGCGAAAACCCACAACTGTACGTCTTTCACTGCTGCCTCAATCGGCTAGTTTGTTTATCAGTGTGGATCTGAACTAACGTCTTAAAACACCAAAGTCATACATTAATAGTGGCAGGCTGGCCGCTCAAGGCAGCCGCAGAACTATTGTTATTGTTGGGTGAGTCTGGTTGGCTCGAGGAGCAGTTCAGGGCTTCAGTTCCCCCGTTGTTAAAGTGATGCTGATTTTTTCAGGTGGTAAAGCAGTACAAAAAACTAGCTCTTCAGACCCTCATATGGTTCTGCAAAGGTGTCTTGTGATTCTGTGTCCTGTGGATGACCCTGAACTACTCTTGTCTAACACATCCACACCGTCCCATTAGACTCGCTAAAGTTACGCTCTAAATCCAGGGCAAATGAAACCAAATCAATCTGTTTGGCCACATACCACTACCCACTTGTTTTTAATGTGAGTGATCTAGCACTTAAAACACACAATACCCAAACAAAGCAAAACAATAGTCCAACTGTATAGTTTCAATACAAAAGTGAAAAAACAATCAGGAATTAAAATGTGAGGAAAACAGAGCAATGACAAGTGATGTATTAAAAGACAGCGATTCGGGCACGCAATGGTATTAGTAACTCATTCTCATTGTAACCCAAACACCTTCCAATACCAGCTCTTTTTAGTGAAGTTAGTCATCCAGCAGTACTATAACTACTGCACAGACAGCTTAGTTTCAGTACTGACCAGGCATGGATACATTCTTATGCTTCCCTGAGACAGGGATAGAGGTTACTGCGTCTGCGAGGGCAGGGGGAGACCAAGTTTAAAGCCTGACCCAAAAGCTAGCATTCATTCAAACCACTCTGAAGATTCAGATGTAGAATCAGCAACTGATTCTCATAAAGTCAAGCCATGACAACAATCAAAACACAGCCTTGTCATTTGTCAGCTTTTGATAATGCTGGCAGCGCAGTGGGGTGTAAATAGTGCCATTAGTGCTCCTTTTCCAAACATAGAAGAACCTATGAGTACAGCCTGGAGTTATGGCTTCATGCACAGTCAAAGAGTTTTACCTTCTGATTCATCTGTAGGGTTAAAACATGGAAGAGAAGAGAGAGACGAGAATCTTTACATGAAGCAGTCATTATCAGTTTGTAGAAGAGGGAGGAATGTAAATTAACTGATATGTAACTGACATGAATCGAGCTTGTTTACACATGCAAACAGAACAAGACCATTAAGAGTGGTCACAGAAATTAGCATGAATTCAAAAAATCTTGTATTATAGTGATGGGACATTTCTAAGTAAATTTAATCAATTCTAATAATTGTGAAAGTGTGTAGTACCTTGCTCTTCCTCCTCATCGTTGCAGATTATGTTGTACAACGTGTCCAAAGCATAGCCGAGGATTTCTGAGTCCGACCTGTTTCATTTGGAATGAGAAGCAGAATATTAAAACAAAAAAAAAACAAAACTGGTGTCACTGCTAAGAGAAATTGTGTCAAATAAAATACTAAAGCTCATTCATCTCTGCAACAAGGTAATACCAAACACATGGAAAGATTTTTGTAACAAATACTGGACCACGGACGCAAATATTGTAAATTACAAACCTGTCAGTTTGCAGTATATTAATCAAGTGATCCATCGCCTGTGTGCCAACTTCCATCTGATATTTCTGCAAAATATAATAACACTCATAAGGTCAGTGACCAACCACGACCAAGGTGAAAAAATAAAGCACCTTCAATCAAAGCAGAGAAAATAAATACAACTACTATAATGTTTTAACTCAATAATTATAATTTTCTTCTTCTTATTAGATGTCCTAAAATTTGCTGCTAGTAAAAAGCTTGACACGTGATCAGCCTCCTTTTTGAGCCAGGAAAAACCCTCATGGTATATTTCTCATAAAATACAGGAAGTCAACTCAATTCACTGTGTTTGTGACCTTTGCAGATCCCATGGCTGTTATTGTGCAACAATGTGTCTCCTAAACCCCTTATTCATGCCTGATAAACTCATTACTCATGGTTGATGGGGCAGTCAGTAACAATCTGTCCCTGAACATAGATGAGGTCTATGTCAATGATTTGTTCTTCTCAATCAGCCGAGTCTGACAAAGGGAGCGTTATTCACAAACACTGATATTGGCTGCACTGACTGTTACATGTAAGACAGAGGAGACAACTTCTACCAAAGTCCACATCCATTTATATCAAACTAGAAAAAAGGAAATCAAGTGTAGTTTCTTCTTTGGCAGCTACTCACATGAATGTACATAAATTAAAGATTTATCAACCAGATGCATAGTAGAGTACAGTAAGCGCTGCCAGCTTTCTTTCACAAATAAGGATGATGGTCTATTAAAATAAGCAACCGCACAGGCAGCACCTAAGCCCTCTGAAAACCTACGAAACCCCCCCAAAAGCAACAACTCCTACTCTTCCTGCTTTGTTTTAAATACCTTCGAGAGGGACTTCAGAGCCCGGACAGCATCTCTTCGGTCTTCCAGGAGTGTCGAGGACGCCACCCGGTCACACAATTTCTGGATCTGCCACGGGGAAAAAATGTTCACTTACGCTGTCCTCATTTACAACGTGTTTTTCTAGAAGTACGAGAAACAGTGTGATGTGTTTTTAGCACGTTAACAGACAGCTGTGTGTGTGTGTGTGGGGGGAAGGTCTATGGCACAGATGAATATGCCATTTCAGTCTTGGGATCACAAAGAGACACGCGAGGGTGGTTAACAGAATCAATTCATGTATTATTTTGGAATGAAAGTTAAGATGTTGGTCGAAAGACTGGTATGCCACACTCTACATAGTCTATTTTCCTCCGTTAATAAAAGCTATGAGAAGCTAAGACGTACATACAGCCCTCGTCTCGGCGACAGCCTGCCTCACTGCACACTGACAGATTTGCTAGGTTAGCTAATTATGCTTTTGACTAGCTATGCTAATTGTTGTTTCTTAACACTAAGGAGGGCCTGGTGTCTCGATACAACCATTTAGGTGTTTCTTTTAATAATATCCTGTCACATATGACACACGGGTGTAAGGATGACGTGTATGCGGTCTCGGTTTGTCCGGTACAGAGGTGATAAGCGGAGCTAGCCAGAGCTAGCCGACCTGGTTTGCCTACCGTCTCCGCTCCGGACGGCTGCGGCCCGGCTGCCTGCCCACCCAGCTGCCCACCCATCACTCCTCTGAAGAAATTCATCTTTCCCGACGTCCTCTCGGTGCCTTACTCAAAGAGCCTCTCCTTCTAAAGAAACACTTAGTCCCCCCGATGCGGTTCGTGGAATAGTGATATAAAAAGATGAGAAAATAGATACACAATGCTGAGTTTTACACTGTGTACACTGACTGGACGACCCCGGAAACTCATATGTCTGGGCACTGCGCATGCGCGCAAACGTGGCGCTACGTGGCTGATTGTGCGACCTGTTAAAGGGCAAGAAAAAAATCAATCCTAATAATATTATGAATATATATAAGCCAACTAATTTAGATAGAAATAGGTTTACAATAATTAAAGAATACATAATGCATATAAAAAACAAGAGGAACGACAGCAAGTCAAAAATAATCTTGTTTTTAGGCAAGGGTCCCAGAGCACCTGTTCCACCTGACCTGGTGATCCAGATTTACAGGGGTCCCCGTCACAGGAAAAGTACTGTTTTTTCAGGAAATCTACCTGATATTGTCAAATGAGTAGTTACCTTTTATTTCCCCAAAATGCAGGTTTAAAGGTGTCATGGAAAACTCCATCCTGCTGAATTAAAACAATGAAAAATGTAAAACCACTCCCTCTAATGTCTGGGTGCACTGAATTCACTCACTGAGCGCTTTCATTTGTAGCACATGTTTTTTATTTCTCCTGCAGTCAAAGAGTGTTTTATTTGTGGAGTGACAGCAGAGGAGGTTTCCTGATGACCTTTGTTTCTTCACACAGGACACATGCTGAATCATGTTCACTCTGCAATTAAAGTAATTACTGCTCTGTCGACAAATGTGATGTTGCAAGACCTATTAGTGAAGCGATTCAATATGGTAATATTAAAAATAATGACAGTCTATACAGCAATTTAAAGCACAAAGTGCAGATGAAAACACAGAGTCATTAGACAAACAAGTTTCCCAAAACAAAAACAAGTGTGAAAGAGGTGAACTCCTTGTTTTAAAAAGCTTCACGCCAGGTCCTCAGGAGGTACTTTGTGTTAGTAATGGCAGAGACAACTGCAGCAGCTCTGCTTCTTCTTCTGCATTTAAAGTTTTACGACACAGGTAAGTCTAATTTGATGTTTTTATCAGTTACTAGTAAATCCTCAGTAAACCTGTGTATAAGGAGTGTTGTATATTGTATATTGTTGTATATTGAATATGATATCTTTATGAAATTATGAACCTATGGAGCTTTTAAACACATTTTAAAAAATATATATATAATAAATGCAAAACAAAGAACAAGTATAAACTACAATTTTTCAAGCTAAGGAAAACTTTACATTTGTGTTAGGAGGAAAATGCAAGGGTTTTGGAAAGACTTGAAAGACTTATGAATCCATAATAATTGTCCACTTAAAACCTGTTTTAATATGTTTTAAATTGCTTTTTTGGTGTTTTTTTAAAGCCCTACTATATATATGTATCTGTACTCGGTCTTTGTTTTCTTCAAGGGGCTCTTCCTGTTCGTCATAATGTTGCAAACCAGCGTCAGGAATCTTCAGGAAGTGGTATGATATGGATCGTTTTAAATAAAACTCTCTCAGTTTTAGGGGCATCAAATCATATTTGCATACTGTCATTGTTCTAGGGGTGCAGCCTGTGTATGTGTCCCACCTTGTTGAGAAGGAAACTGCAGCTTCAAAGACAAGAAATGAAAAAACTCGGTGCCAAATGGTTCCGGTTGCTGATGATGATTTGACAGAAACTGACACCACTCCTCCACCTCCAATCTCCAGTTCACCAGGACAGAAAAGCCCTCCTCTTGCACCGTCCGTCAATAACAGAGGACAGGACTCGTACCCCCTTCCTCCTTACGAATGGTACCCGCCCATCATGCCCTGTGTTAATGTTCTACCACCTCCAGTCGGTGGGAGGTCTCATGTCTGTGGCCAAGCTGCTGATAACACCAGGTTTGCACACAGTGGGGTGCAGGGTCTTCTTCAAACAACTCTGGGTGCATCTGGTTTTCTCCCTACTTCACAGTGGGTGTGGCCACTGTACAGGCTTCCTCAAAGCAGCAGGGTTTTCAGCAATCCAACAGCGAATCAAAGAGGACCCCTCCAGGCTCAAAGGTCTGCTTCTGCATCAAGTGAAATGTCATCGGAGGACAGCGACTGAAAAGACTCAACGTCACACTGTAGATGACATGGCTTAAAAAGACTGAAAAAAGGCGCAATCATGTATTAGGTATTCATACAAATGCTTTCATTTGTTAAGTTTTAGCTGGAAGGTGTCTGTGCAAGTTCATTCTTAATTATAAATGCCACAAGTGTAAACATCAGCAAAATAAAAATCAGGATATAACCAAAGCTCGTTTTTTCAAGTGCAAAATATTTGCATAAATCCACTTATGCTCAGCATTTACCACTCAACCTCGATTAACAACGTCAGTGGTTCATTCTCTTATGTGTCTTAATCATTAAAACATATGACAGAGTAGGGAGTATCTCCACTCGAAACAAAATGCAACGTGCCTGAGGCTAATCTGACTTTTAACCATATTCTCTATTTTGGTTATTGTTGCACAGCAACAACTGCTATTTATAGAGTAACCTGTAAACATGACAAACGGTATGAGTGGTGCTGATATCAGTAGTTTATTGTATGTTAAGTCCAACACATTCAAAATGGAAAGGAAAAAGAACAAAATAAAAATAAGATCAAAACTGAAAAAACAAAAACAAAAAGATTCTCCACCTGCAACAGTTTTGTACTAGCAACAAGTAAAGGGTAAACACAGTAAATTAAAATGGCTGCCAACTGTTTACCGCACCTGCAAAAGCCAAGAAGGTACTTCTTTCCATTCAAAAGGACTGGAATGATTCACAATGAGGACCCACTCTACTGCATTTTCAACCACAGGAATAGAAATTTACAGCTGTTTTATTTTAGCTTTTGAGGATCCTTTAAAGTTTGGAAAAGGGTGAGTCATTGAAAAATCTTAAAGTGGAACAAAAAACTATCCAACCGTAAATTCATATGCTTGAACATTTTACCGCCATTAAAATGTAATGCACAGATTAGTCTGAAAGCATGATGGCTCTTCTTCACCACTGTTCATCGCTGTAAAAGTATGACTGTAGTCAAGTGCCCATATTGAGCAGTTACCTGACGTATAGAAACATCTGGGGTAAAGGGTACCCATGAGCGCTTTCTGTTACACACTCAATGACCAAAAAGCTTTCTGTAATATTAGGTCAAAGTAGGATTGTAACAAATTAATAGTCTCTTTTCAAAATTATTTCTACTATCTGAAAATATTTTCTCTCAATTACGAGAGAGAACTGAGCACAATCGGGGAAAATGACATTAAATATGCCATGTCTGTACAGTTAATCTTCTTTCAACTGTGAGAGCGAGCGATCATTACCTCATGCTGAAAACAAGACGAGCACTACTATTTCCTTTTTTTTCCATTGCCAGATGAGAAATTTGGAGGCTGTGTTCAAACTGACAGATTGTCCCAGAAATGTTGGAAATAGTGCAATACCACCAGACAAGGAAGACCTCATAGGAGTATATTTGTCCAGAAAATGCTACATCAATCTCACTTCCCATTTCAGTGCAAGACAACAACAAAAGAACATGTCATGTTTTCCTTTCCAGCTGAAACCGAGGTCTTCCCTCCCTACCAAGTGGTAAAAAAGAAAAAGCAATATGTCAGTGGACAAGAAGGAGCCGGTTAGTATGGCAATCAGATTAGAATTACCTCAAGTGGAAAAATAAATGAACATTACAGCATAATGAACAATCAGCATATGAAAATACAAATGCATAAACAACTAGAAAAGTGAGCACAATTATTTGCTAAGTCTGTGAGCTGGAACAATGGCCAGCCCTCCCACACAGATCATTACAAAATTGTTGCCGAGAGGAAAAAAAAAAAAAAAAAAAGAACAGTCTGACAACTTGTGTCCTGGGATTAATCGAAGTGCTGCCATGAGTTGAGAAAACTATGTTGAGGCTGAAACAATACCCCCTTCCAAAAACCTTTGTTCACTGTAAGCATGGTTGTGTGGAGCTGTGACTTGTTAAACCAAGGACCAAGCGTTTTAATCTCACCATCTTTTAATGTACCTTTTTTTGGGAGTAGTTCTTCAGATGAACCTCGTAACCATTTAACATCAAACAGAACTCGAGGCACCTATTGTCTCTACAAAACCCAGAACAGACACACAAATGTACAAAAACTCACAGCAGATTTATCTTAGGTAGTAAAACAGTATGGAAAAAAAGAAAAAAAAAAAGAAATATGCACCTGAAAAAAACTTCAACCATGTGAATACTGATAGTTTTTAATCTGCTCCCAGTAGATAATAGTTCAAAAATGAGCAGCTCTATATTAGGAGGCAGCAAGCCCCGAGCCGCAGCGCTTTAGTAAGACTCGAAAAGGTGAAATAGAAGGCACCATCATGCTTTTATCAAGTCAACAGAAATGAAAAATATACACAGAAAACAAAGCATATAGTAAACTATGATTTTTGCTGTACATTTTTTCTGTTACTCCGCACTTAAGACAGGAAGGGAGGGAAGAGGGAGGGAGCGGTCGTCCATCCCGGTTTTGCGGTCTAGCTGGTTGAGAAAAACATGAAGAAAAACAACTCAGAATCAAAAGAAAATAGAGCGAGCCGCCATCATTACCACCACTCTTCAATTGTTCAACTTTGTTTATCCTCTGTCCCCCCACACATTTGGTGAAAGTCCAGGATTTGAGCTTTTTTTTTTTTAATTATTTATAAATGAGGAAAAATATAATGTAGATTCGCTTGTCATCTTGTCCATCCAGCAGTAATTGAAGCGTAGTTTTGGGTCAGAAGTGTGAAAAGTACGTTGGTCACAGCGGACAGGCTGTGAATGAGGCCTGCCCCAGTAAGTCGTATCGCTTTGAGACAAACATGTCTCTCCAGCTGCATTCCGAGCATGGATGTCAATGTAACACGACAAAAAGTACCCATTAGTGCATATTGATGAGTGCATTATGCAATTTTGAAGCAGTGGTCTCTCAAAAGGAAAAAAGTAAAAGGCAAGCTTTTCCCCTGGAACTGCACAAATTTTGCATCTCACTCTTTTCCAACAGTAACGGGCAGAAAACTACCATATAAAATGTGCAATTTCATGTGGATTTCGTGAAGCAGCGCCCCAGTTAAGTCAAGGCATATAATCTCTTTTCCAAATGATGGGCTGTATTATCGTAGTTAAAAGTCTTATCAGTCCCTCCTAATGTGGCAGATTACTCCTGGTTGGTTTGCCTTTTTTCACGAATTTACAAATTAAAGTTTGTGAATTCTTGAGGTACCCGAAAAGGATGCTCAGCTCACAACTAATAAGCGAAATTTTTTGTTTGCTTATTTTGTTTTGTCTATTTCACAAACGAATGGTTGACAGGCTGTGTCACATTCCAAAGCAAAGAGGGAACAAAAAAAAAAAACCAAAATACAAAATAAAACAAAAAAAACCCAAATATATACGTTTATACATGAAGATTTCTTTTCGTTAACGAGAACGCTTGAAGATGAAGAACACGGTACTACTTCCACACTGCAGGTGGTGCTCTTCTTAGCGGCGCTGGGTAGTGAAGCGACCGTCTCCCTGACCACCAGAGCCTCTTCCAGAACTCATGCCAGGCTTGGGGGCCATGCCACCTCGAGGCGGAGGTCCCCTCCCGTCACGTTCTCGCATCATTCCACTTCCCACAATGCCTCGCGAACCTCCAGGGCCACGGTCGTTGCGCCTCATGTCCCGACGTTCATCTCCTCCACCACGGGTCTCTCGTTCACGCACCGCCCTCGTCTTCTTCTCCTCCACATTCAGACGCACCTCCCCTCGAAACATGATGGGCTGCAGGAAAAAGAGCAAGGTCACTACAGGCCAAAACACAGACTGATGATGACTCTGTGAGTTCACAACCCACATCATTCACTGGTTTACAGATAATGTGTCCATGATCTTATGTAAGCATTATTTTAACACATCTCTATGTCATTGGGATTAACACAATTTGTCTAAGTCACTGACTGTCAAAGAGTACATTAAGAAAAAAATGTTTTAGTCGTGATTTAACCAAGCAAACTTTTATGAAAATAAGAGCTGTAGTTTTACATGATGAAATCTCTACTAATACTGCATTCAGAAAGAAAACATTTCAAAAATTAAAGCCCCGCAAAAAAAATTCATGTGGGTTTAATTTTTTGGCTCATGTTTTTATCTTCTACTAAGTTATAGGGCTCTATTGTACTTTGTTTCAGCGCAGAATATTCTCAGCAATAATTATTCAAATTTCGAGCTTGATTGATCACACATCATGCAGTGTCAATGTTTATCACCAAAACCACCACCAGATGAATGAAAGTGGGTAATGAAATGTCAATACATGCCCCTTCTACCTTGGCCCCCAGGATTCTTTGCACAGGGTCAGAGTCATCAAAGACCACAAATCCAAAATTGGGCAGCTTTCCACCCACGCCCTTGGTGTTGATCCGCAGCTCTACGACATTTCCATATGCTGTAAGAAGAAAAACAATCGCATGATGACAAGTTGAAAACTGACAGATGATTTTACACAAAAACAAAAAAAAAAACAAAATGTATTGCAAATACATTGGCAAAGTATTACTTTGCAAGAAAACATACTCATGAAGAACTCCTTGAGTTCACTCTCATCAATGTCATGTGGAAGGTTGCCAACAAAAAGCTGGTGGGTGTCCGGGTACCGGACAATCCGCCTGCTGTCCATATCGCCGGATTCGGCATCTCCTCTGCCACCTGCAGGTCATAAAAAACAGACACATCAGATTGGTGTCATCTTCATCACAATGACAAGAAAGCAATATTTTTGACAAATCATACGAAGAATAATCATGAAACCGGATTATAGATTAACTCAGATGACAACAAAATGTGCACTAAGTAAACATTTACCTTTGTTCACAAAACTCAAGTGTGGTTTTCCTGTTTGAGATTCTGAAGATGCAACACCATCTAAAAGTGACAGACATGAAGTTAGTAAGATTAAACCAAGTGAAAAGCTCTTTGTGTGTGGCAAACTCAGATTCATAGTATTACCAGGTCTGGGACCCCGGGCAGTGAAGGCCGGTCTATCGCGTGTGTTGCGCTGGTCTCTGGGTCGGAGGGGTGCAGTCTGTGACTCTGGTTTTGTTTCAACTCTGGGCTGCATGGAAGAGGGTTGCACATAATTGAAACAAAATAAACCCCACATGCCTTTTCATGATGCTCAGGACAAGCACAATGGGTCAGACAAAAACTCAATTCATGCAATAACTGTGCAGAAGTAGAATGTAGACAACCTTTGTACTTTTCTCTCAAAGTCTTTTTGCTTTTATAACGCAATCATAATGCTCTATAATAGTGCACATTAAAAGGACCATTACATAAAAAAAGCATCTGTCTCCATTGTGAAGTGCTCTTCACATACACTTTAAAAAGTAATGCTGCCATTAACCCCCTAATAAAACTATTCAAAGCAATATTTTAACATCCATTAAAAACCATGAGGCAACAATGACCCATTTATATGTGGCAGTTCATTTTTATTTAAAATATATTCAAATGTATACATTTCATACATTTGCATGCCCAATGGTGGTTTGTTACCTGTGAGCTTGGAGCTTTAACAACATGGGGTGAGATTCCAGAGGAGGTGACTGTGCCAGAGGGAGGCAGGTTTTTACTGGTCACCGAAGCCCAGGAGAAAGTCTGAAGAACACGACAATGCATGATTACGCCGCCTGCAACAATAATTGCTCAACCACCATACTCAATCAATAGGCATGGTAACACATTACTGCCTCTCTGGCAAACCAGAGAGACTAACAATTCAAAAACACTCAACAGTAAAATGGATTCTTTTCAAATATTGGTTTATACACTGAATACATATATCATTTTCCTTTGAGATATTCCTTTTAGAACCAGGATGTCCAAAGTCAATGACAAATACAGCTATAAAAAAAATAAAAAAAAGCCTACAAATGTGGTTGTGTTGAGAATTTTTATCTGCAGTACAAAGCACGTCAGCTTAGTTGCTCATCTCATGTGTGATGTTGAAATGTAATCTTACTGAAGGTAACAGCTGAGTAAAGACATATAAGCCTTACTTTGGGAGGCTCCTGAGTGTTTGGCGGAGACTCCACAGGGACTGGTGATGGGGATTTTTCCTCCATCTCTTCCAGAACCTTCTCATCTACTTCCGCCTTTATCTCCTCTACTTTTGGTTCTGGTTCAGGTTCCGGCTCTGGTTCTGGAGCTGGCTCCTCCATGGGCTCCTCTACCCCATTACTGTAGAGCACAATCAGTATGTGGTCACTTCCACAGAAAAATTCAGCTGAAACATGCAAAATCCTTCAGGCTAGACTATGAAACTAAATGTGAAATACCTTTCAATGCATTATTTTGGTTATAATTAAAGTTTAGCATACGTGACAGGGTGAGGTTCGTAATAGGTGGTGCTGTTCGGGCTTTCCTGAAGTGGCTCTGGGGATGGCTGCCTCTCTTCTGGCTCATCTTCAACTTCCTCCTCTGATTCTAAGAGGCATGAAGCAGATAAACTGGTTACCAATGATCATATTAAACAACTCATAAAACAGACTACAAAGTCTCTAAGGGCCGAGTGTGAAAATTACCCTCATCAAGCTCAGCTTCAGAGTCTCCAAAAACCTCATCCTCATAGCGGAAGATGTCATTGTGGACGTAGAACTTGTTTGCCACCGAACCCTAAAGAACAGACAGATATATTAGTGATGTTTTATCCATATATTCTTTAGAATTAGTCTGAAATGCATTTGGGCACTTTACTCTCCATTTTACATTTTTTTTATTTAAGTTTTCTCTGTTAAAAAGATGTCAGTAAAGGGGCTGAAAAAAATTAGAAAGGGTATGACACACAACCACTGCTTGTCAAAAAAAGGATGTTGTGGTTTTGTGGCATGTGCAATAGCTATTCTGCTACCGAGGTGCCCCAAACCATCTCATTTTTCTAAACCACTGAATTATGAGAACCAACAAATTAATCTCCTGTTGAGGGTTTTATTTTACTAATAAAAGTCTAAACTTAATTTTGATTGTTGCCAATTAAGCCAATAATCCCAGGTAAGTATTATTTATTACTGGCTATGAATATCATTGTAATGCTACAGTACTCACCTCTGGAGCAAGCACAAATGTTTGCATAAACTTCCTCATGGGTTGACCATTGTTGGACAGTTCTCCGAGGACTTGCACCACCACTCCATCACTTAATGTGGCATGGGCATCCACGTGCCTGATCTTTGTGTGGCATTCACTAAACTGCAGTGACATTACCTTCTTGTGGATTTCCTAGGATATATAAAAAAAAACAAAAAAAAAATCAGCGAAGCAAAATTTAGACAATTTAAATCAGCACACTTTGCTTTTCCATGTACTTTCATATACAATGCTGAGTTGTGAATATGGCAGTTAGATATGAGACTAAATGTTGAAATTACTGTGATTTAAAATCACTAATAAACTGGGGCGCTGCTGGAAAAAGAAAACAGCTCAAGTCCACTAAAGTATGTATGCAGAACCTATACATTTTTTTTTATGTATAACCTACCGAAGCCTATTACAGTGTATAGGTCAAGTGAGTCTGTATTATTGGGCCATGACACATACCGCTTGCCCATACACAGCTTCTGCCAGCTTTCCACTTGGGTCAAGTCCTCCATGAACATAAGAGGAATTCCTCCCATAAAACCTAAAAGTACAACAATTAAACGGTTTAAAAAGTATTCTCAACATCCACAGATTTGGCGTATAAAATCTGACATTTCAGTAATATACCTGTGCAGGAAATCTGGTGCCTTGTTTAAGAGTGTGTAATACTGCCTCACAAACTCCCGCCCTACAAGCAGGGGACTTGGCTTCTCCATCACCATTTCTTTGGTAAACAATATTAAGTGCTGAAACAGAAGACAATCCAGGAATTAGTTCAAATAGACATGTACACATATACATGGACAGGTCAACAGACACATATCCACAAGATATCAAGTAGATCATATTATACCTTAATGAAAAGTACAATGTTCCTGGTGCAGTTAGGAGTTTCTACAATATTGATATTTTATAACCTAAGTATGTTTTTGTAAAATATTGTATCTTTGTAATACATAATAATAATAATAATAATATGTAATACAATCCAATTACAGCCATGAAATGACAGCTAACTACTTCAAAACAGTGTAAACAAAAACTCAATAATTGCACATTAATGGAAGATGGGATTCCTTGCAGAGAAGTTTTATTATATTTTAATAGCTTTAGCTAGGGGTTATGACATTAACTCAAATAGGAAATTACAGATTAGAAACAGATCGATTAAGAACATTGTTTAAATTCAGATAAATTTTGAGGAGGCTAGTATTAGTACCCGTACGTGTACTGTGCCACAATATAAACAACATAGATGTGTATGAGGACCAAGTACACAAAGTAAACGAAGACGCTTCGGTGTAGGAGAACATCGTTTCACTTTCTTTGTCTCATTTAGTCCGCTTCCTCTGACCCACATCAATCCTACAGCACAAGCAGGACAGCTGACTGTTTAGCTAGCTGGCTAACACACAAGCTAACATTCAACTGCGCCATAACATCCATCCAATGAGACAAAGAGGGGAACCGGCTGTAGTTAAAAAGGGAAGCGACTGATGCAGGGACTCACATCAGACGGAGTAGAAGACAAACTTTACAACATTTAAATCGAATTTTATTCACACATCACACACATATATGTATAGCGCTTTGTATATCAGGCCTTCTGTGATTGTTGGGCCTGCCATGTCTCATGCTAACAACATTTTACCATCTCTATCATCAGCAGCGTGTTCATTAGCGGTATGACGTGACAGATTTATAATTTACATTATGTGCCACTGCTCTGGAAAATTCAGCACCGCTACAAGCGAAAAATGTCCGCTAAATAAACGTTATCTAAACTTAAAAGACAAATGGACGGACATTACAGCTAATTTGCCGGCCTCCTCGGTGTCATCTTAAGTAGCTAACGCTAGCCCGGCAAATAAAAAGCATAGCCAAGCTTTGCAAAACTGGTGGTTAGCTAGCTAACGTTAGCTATAGCTAACTTGTGGCGTCGTCGTTATTCCTTCTGCCGCTGGTCACTTTTTCCTTTCACCGAAACAGTATCTAATAACAGTATATGAATGCTACTGTCCACATAGAGTAACTGTTAACTGACAAGCTGCGATAGATTTTAAATACACAATTGCAAGTGGGGAAAACAACCAAGTAGACATCTTTAAGACCAGTGGTAGCCATTGTAATGCACCAATAAAGTATCTCTGTTTCAGCGCAATGAGGCCCAAGAAAATAGAAAATATCAACTCTTAAATTATAATTACATCTATAAAAGGCGGAACAACCCACGGGCTGCACAAATCTTACAAAGTGTTTAAAATAATTTATACTCACTCTCGATTCACTATCAATGAAACAAGGTTGAATGCTATTGCTAGCTCAAAGAAAACAAAGAAAGGCAAATTTGGTTTATTCGTAATTACAAACCAGATGGCTAATGCGGAGTATTTGTACAGTAGCTACACATCTGGTTGTCAACTCTTAATGCTTACTGTCAGTCTGTCGAACAGTCGTGGTTTTGACGAGACAATGCAGCTAACATTAGCTTGTGCGGTTAACGTTAGCTTGTCAGCCGTATTATAGCTCACTTGGCTAGGAAGCGGGCTAACTTACCTTATGAAGGACCTATCTATGTAGACAGAATGGTTTATAATAAATAACTACGAGTAACCCGACTGTAAACTGTTCTGAAATACAGTGTATCCCAGGTATGTATAGTGATATTTCCCACGCTCTACTACCAGTTTATGATCTCTGCTGTTCCAGAGATTGAAGATTTAAAGTGATAGGTCCGACTTATTGTTTTACCCCTGCAATCTGGGGCAGGGAACCCCCATCACAACGATTCAGCCAATGAACTGTTTACACTAAGCGGCATATATTATGACGTTGACAATAACCCCGCCCCCTGCATTTCCAAATGAACCTGAACGTGAAGCTACTCAGGGACACGTTTTCTCCTTCTCCTTATTAAATCATGCTTCTGTACCTTTTTTTTTGCCGACCTGTCACTTAAAACCTCTACTGTTGTGAATATACTGATCATATATTGTCAACACCATAATTACTCTTTGTTTCGTAAGGTTCTCTCTAGTTTAAATAGGATGGATTCACATATAGCCTGGCCTATTTTCATAGTTCATTGTAATGAAACCAAAGAGGATGTTGGATGATCAAAGAAAGATTACATTCATAAAAAAATGACTCTAGGTTTCTGGGGTGTAAGTGCTGTTGATTGTGGAATTTGGGGTTCCTAACTAACTAAGTAACTAACTAACTAACTAAGTAATCTTTGAACAAAAAAAAGATAAAAACACCAAAAAGGCTTAAAACGAAACTTGAGGACAAATGGAAGGGAAAACCCTGCAAGTACAAGTACTACACACTACGCCAGCTGTGGAGATATTTTTTGTCTTTTTTGTAGGATATTGATTTATGTTTTTAAAATCACGTTTTATTATTGTGCTTTTGTAGGATATTTATTTTCTTGTGCTTTTGTTTTTTATTTATTTACACTTGCTGATTCTCATGCATACGGGAAAATCTTACAGAAATCCAAACTTTAAAAGCCCAACCACCACGGTGCTTTTTAACTGTGAAACCACCAAATGTTTTGCTATGTGTAAACTGTTGTGTCGAAGACAGTATATTAGTAGTTTCCCCCTGTTGCAACTGCACTGCTTCTAAAATATGGGCATTGAGCACCACCAAGTGGTCAAAAAAAAGTTTTGTGTCTGGCACTTTTGTATAGAAGCTCAGTAAAATTATAACATTTAATGAAATAAAAAGCCTTACAACACATAAACATGTTTGTATCTTATTAGCCACTTTATGAAGTCCAGTTTTAGTCTCCTCAGACCTTGATATAGTAAAACGCATCAGGACAATCAGCACCACTTGCTATCTTGCAAAAATAAACTGAACTCAATTAAGAACATTTACAATGGCAGGTTATGGACTGTAGTTATGATTGCAGGTGCCTCACAGTCATTTTTCTAACTTTTTGAGTTTTCTAAGTCCTCAAACTCAGAAAGCATCTTTTAAGTTCACCCCAATTCGGTCTATTATACAGAAACACACATAGTTCACTTCAGCCTGAAGACACATACATACTGCATGACATACTGCTGTCTGGAACACACACTTGTGGTAGATGAAGGCTCAGTTCTCCAGACTCCTTAAGTGTAAAACATCTTGCATTCATCCTGTTCTGATTAGTCTGTTGGACCGCTTCACTTCCATGTTCTTTTGTTCCTTTTTTGGTAATAGCAATTAAAGCAAAAAAAAAAAAAAAAAAAAAAAAAAAAAAAAAGGGTAAATATGAATCTGTTCTTATCGTTAGGACGTTCCCGTATACTGTGTCACAGTTACATAGTCTGTATAGATATAGATGGTTCAGACTGGTTCATAGATCACTGTTCGGCCAACTGGCCTGTTGTCATGGCAACTGCAGACCAAAACATAGGTTACGTAACGCTAACGCTAGCTATTACTTAGCTTAACATTTTCTTCAAAATACTGTATTTAAAAATTTCACGCCAGTTCAGGACTTGTGGGTCGTCAAAGAACACTTGTAATATTAGAATACAATTTCCAAAAAGCTTTCAAGGGGATCTATGTTTCGGGGAAACCAACAGAAATGAAAATCCGTCAAATCTTTAAGTTGAACATTAAAAGCGTCAAATTCAGAAAAGCAGAGGAAAAAAAAAAGCAAAAACAGTTGTAGCGTCAGGGCATATTGTAATGCAGCAAAAATGCTTTCCATATAAGTGTTTTCCATCCTTACCGCGACGCCATGACTTCTAATGTAATCTGAGTCCCGAACAAATGAGAATGTGAGTTTTTTTGGGGGAACAGTTCAAGAACAAGATGGCTGTCCTGCTAAGAGGAAAAGTATCTCTCTTCTTCAACGTAAACACGGCTTTTCGATGCATGTGCCGACACAATGTAAATAGCTTTTAGGTAAAAAAAGAAAAAGAAGAGAGAGTTAAACCCTTTAAAGACATTTTAGGTAAATAGAAATAGTTTTTGCGACAGAATTCCAAATCGCTTGACGTTTTTTTTCCTCAAGGAAAGTTTGGTAAGGGTGAAAACTACTAACGTTGGCTATGAGAAGCAGGATAACGGTGTTTAAATGTCTCTGTCGCGACGTTTTAATAACAGTACAGTGCATTGTTTTATGTATTTAGGTTAGTTATCCAGTTCGCTAACTTTAACAGTTGTGGGGTTTCGGTTAAAGGCGTGTAAAAGTTAACTCAGAAGTGAAATGCTCCAAATGCTTCAGCCTTACAACGATAATCAAGGATTTTAACGTATTCACGTTTGGCGTTAACTTTAGCAGATGCCCCGCGGTAACGCGAGATTAAAAAAAACACTTTAGACCATGAGTTCATCCCGAGTCAGACCTCAGCAACTACCGCCGAGCCAGACTGGCAGGTTGCCGAACAGACTGGACTCTAGCGAGGGGATAGAGATGGAGAACATCCAGCACCAAGACCTGGGACTCGGAGGAGTGATAGGCACCCCGTCACCTCCGTCGAGACAAGCGTGGAGTCGGGATAACCCGGGTTTTGAGCCCGAGGATGAGATTATGGAAGCGGACTGGCCTCCGGCGAGTCCCGGGAGAAGGTCCGTATCCACGGCCTCCAGCAGCAGCTGCAGCAGCGGCCTGGGCAGCTACACGGGCGGGGGCAGCAGCACCCACATCCCCCGAGGAGGACTGTACCCGACCCCCACCGTGGATGCCCAGCAACAAGACAGACATGAACACCCCGGCTGTATGAAGCAGATACTCCTGAAACTCAGAAGTAATACTTTAGTTAATATATATATATTAATGAAACCCTTTATGTATAGAACTTTTATATCACTTGTTGAAAGTTACATTAACTTAGTGTTTCACACAAGGCAGCTCATTCATATCAGTAAGTCTAATCGTATGAAATACAATACTGTTGTGTAACTAAGTGTCCTACCAGTTGATGAAACTGATGTGAGCTTTTTACAGTTCTGTGGCGCACAGAGCTGATGGAAGACAGTGACAGCAGTCGAGAAAGGTACCTCAGGAACGTCCTAAGGGAGATGCTCACATACATCGCTTTCCTCATCACTCTTTGCATCTGTAAGTAATCAAATTTAAAAATCCTTTAAAGTGGGCACAAACATAGATGTAGTAAACGCAGCTTTAGTTCAGAATGATAAATGGTATGGCTGAACAATTCATTTAAAGTTGCGATATTGCCTAGTGAAATATCCAAACGGCAGAAGCTGCAATTTTTGGATAAAGTGTGACACAACGTGCAGAGCTTTGACTACCATTATGAGACTTAAGCGAAGCGCCGACGCGTTTTGCACAGCACCTAAGCTGAAAAAACAGAAAAACTCAGCTGAGATTTCTCTACCACTCTGGAGAGAAAAGATTCGATATTAGCAATAAGAGACAGAGTTGCATGTTGACTTCCTTGATAGGGTTACTTGCTTCATGTTTTCAATTTCGTTTAGCTTTTATTTAAATATACTAGCATAGGCTCAAAATCATGCAAAAGTGCATCATATTGGTCAAGGAACAATAACAAAGAAGCCGTCACAGCCCCTAACCCCTCCACAAACCTGGGGAAAACCCTGCTACATGACATAAATGAAATGCGCCGGCCTACAAATAATGTTCTCCAGACATAAAATGGTAACTTAGAAGATAATGTAACAACAGAAAGTGTAAAACCATGAAGCCAAACATATACAAGACAGAGATAAGGTATGATTAAGATAAAGTTAAAACCATCACTGGTTCCCTTAAGGACGGCAGTGTCTGTACTATGTGAAGGTCTGAAACCAGATTGAAACGCAAACATGTTGTTATGCTACATAAAAACTAAAACTTGGGTCGAAACCAGTTCGTGAAAGTTTTGATGAAACAGGAAGTTTAGAAATTGGCCTAAAATTCTTAAAAACAGGTAGAACAAGGTTAGGTTTCTTTAAAAGAGGTTGGACCAAAGCATCTTTAAAAACAGGTAGAAAAAAATCACATAGTTTTTATATTTTTCAGTGAAAATGAAATGCTGAAAGTCCCACTAAAACTGTGGGCACAATGTGATTTTATTTTGCATATCGTCCAGACC
>JAPQRN010000001.1:1340322-1351358 GCA_037367275.1 Coranthus polyacanthus
GACCATATGAAGACCATATGAAGACCATATGAAGACCATATAAAGACCATATGAAGACCATGTGTGACGTATAGTAACATGTGTGATCACATAGAAAATAAGTTAAGGCCATTGAGTTTCAGGTAGAAAAGAATTATACGTGTACCCTTTGACCTTGACCTGAACAACCCTGACACACAACCTCTGCCCTTTGGCGGATTATCTTTGAACACCGTCTCCAAAATGGCTGCCTTCATGCAGTGATTTTCAATTTTTAGCAAGGAAATCTTTGTCACTTGCAAATAACTGTCTTTTTATCGTCACCTTTCAGTAAAACGATTCCATGACTATTTGTATCTCTATGTTATATCGACCATTTTAGAGATGTATCCCAAATACAGAGCTTAACACATTTATTAGACCACCACCCAACGTAAAGTTTCTGCCACAGCTTTCCCAAAATTAACAGCACTGATAATTACCCAAATCACTTTTTATGTTTCTGTAAAGGTTAATACATCAGTATGTAGAAGCTCTTCAACTGAGATGATATTTTTAATGATAAAATAGAATTATTATTGTTACCCATGAATGTTCAAATTTACTCTTTTACAAAAAAACAGAACAATATAGTAAAGCACATTATTATTTCTTGATTTAGATTCAAATTCTAGATATTTACTTTGTAAAACTTGACGCCGATGTTCTCTGGTTTTTACGACAGGTGGTCTAATGCATTTGTTAAGCGCTGTACAAAGAAAGTAAACGTACAGAACTCCCAGCTGTGGAAAATTAAAGAGCTCAATTTAGAATATTTCACCTATAGTTTATATTTCATTGTGGCGCAAAAATTATCATTGACAGGTAAGAAAACTCTGAAGGACGTGTTAAATTTCGACTCACAGCGAGGCCGTAGCGTGGAATACTGAAGTACTTGAGCCACGACAGCCAGTCCATGATGCTGGGCAGGTTCACCAGGAGACCTGAGAAAATCTAAACACACAACACAACCCTGAAGGAAAAGCACTGGTGTATTAATCACATCTGTACTCACAGGAGCCTCAATAGTATTATTAATTTCTGCTGTGATTTTGTCTGTTTTTTGGATGTTGTTTGTTTTTTCAAGCCGCTCTTGCTTTTCCAATTTTTTTTGTGCTCAGATGTGGTAATAATAATGGTCCAAAATTACATGGAATTTTTTTTTTTTTTTGAATGAAAAAGGAGATTTGTTTTTGTCCAACTCTGAAAACCGAGGGAAAGCCCTGCTCCGCGAGTTAATACTTTGTCACGTTTGACCATTAACCATTCACCGTCTTCTCTCTTAAGAATCGCTCTACATGCTTCTCCTTGTTTTCCCTCTCACCATCATGAAGACAAAAGTGATGGTCATGAGGATGTTTGCGAGAGCCACCACGCTCTGGTCCGCCGAGATGGCCATGGTCATGGCTGTGGCTGTGTAGGCCACCAGAGTGACGGTCAGAGTGAAGACGAAGAAGGCGCCGGCTGTGGATTTGAGCCCTGAGTGGACGAGCACAAACGGAGACAGAAACTGAAACTTGAGCTCCTTGAACCTGAATTAAATCTAAGTAGGCGCTCCACAAGTCGGTCTCACCGATCATGAAGTAGACGATGCAGCTGAAGATCACAGAGGTGACGGTCCGCATGGACATGTCAGAGAGGATCTTAGACAGGAAGTAGACAGACACTCTGTAGTAGCCGCTGATATACTCGTGTCTTTCAGGAGAGAACATAAGAAGAAATCAAAGACTGATATTAAGCATCGCTGTGCCCACTATTTAATATTTAAGATGAATTGTACACACAGGTTCTGACACCATATCCACACTTCCATATCCATCTGCGTGTACTTGAGAAGGTTCACTGAGGCTCAGACTGTATCAACCATTGAAGTCAATAAAAAGACACTTTTAGGGAAAGGAGTTACATCCCCGACGAATAAAAGACTGCAAAAGTGTGCAGATCTACACCAAGGTTAGATATTACATGATTATATAATTTTGAGTTCTTTCCCGTGGATATTTTTCATGGAAGAAGCAGCATATCTAAAGTTATCGATTAAAAGAATGCTAATGTCGATACCAGTCATGCGAAAACGATTTTTGTGTTAAATATTATAGATGAGAAATGGGCAGAAATCTGTGGAGCTTCACATTGCATGATGTTTGAACATAATCAGGGCATCTACAGGTATCAGACACTTAGATTTAATGTTTTTTAAGACCTTTTGAGATCATTTTAAACCAAATTCAAGACTGGGCATCAGGCAAATCATCTTTCTTCTTATTTAAACACTGCCGGTAAATATAAAGATAAGGAGTGTAAGTCTGGTCCTGCTCAGATGTAGGTTCTGTGTGGGAATAGTATTAGAATGAGTTAGGTTGATCTACAAGGATAAATTAGAATAAAGACTTCACAGGTTCAAATGTAAGACTATTTAATGACTTCTATGGACTTATCGTAAGACATTTCACAGACTTTTTAAGGACCCGCAGACAAGCAGCTCCTTTAACTGGACACGTTAGTACCAGACACTGGACACGAGGACAGGCCTATAGATTTCACAGCCTCTTCAGTGACTTCCATGACACATCACTCACACAAACAGTTTCCTCTCAGTGATGAAAAGCTCGGCCGCTGACACGGTGCTGAAACACTTGTTGGTGGTGATGAAGAAGAGGGCGCCCATCCTGAAAGAAGAAACAATCCGGTCATGCAGTTTCACTTCTAACACATTCGATTGCAATGGTTGTAGCTCAAGTCTTGTCCATAGAGAGAAGACACACTGGGGGGGGGGACAGAAAGGTCAAATAAATAGTAAACATTCTTGAATAGTTTAGGTGTTGATTCCTACTTTTCTTTTACAGGAGTTTCAAGGATCTTGGGTCAAAGGATTCACTGGGTTCAACATAATGACCATGAAACTGAAGCTATAGTCATTCTTCGCAGCTGCCATTTTCATGCAGATTGTGACTTAAACCAGACCTAAACTTCAACCATCTTTGATCCCTCCGAGTTCTACCAGGAAACAGTAAGACATTTAAACTGTAAACGTTTTTTTTGCATAGTTCCCACCAGACGACAGACTAGCCCCAGGTAAGGGAACATTGGATATTGTGTTAGATATTTTGGGGGATTTTTTTTTGTTGTTTCCTTGTGTTTCCTCTCGTGTTGATGGACGCTAAAGGTTTCTTTGAACTTTTTCAGTTTCTCTGCCCGTTTTTTTTTTTTTTTTGTTTGATTTCGTCTTAATACGGTCCTTGTGTTTTGTTTTTTTTGCCTTCCATTTGAGTCGTGCGTCGGACTCTTTCCCTCTCTGCTACATCTTGACACGATGAAAATTTCAAGTTTAAGCAGATTATACTGGTCATACGTATGCATTTCTCAGTCTCTGGCTCAAGATACAACCGGGAACATACAGGGAATATGTAAACAGCATTAAAAACAACAATTTGAGACAAAAAAAAACGTTTTTACAGACCAAGTATTTAGTGTGGCCTCCCTTTGTACTTAACAGGTCTTGAACTCTCTTGTATGAGATTTGCTGCACTAATCTTCTACACCAGGTTTCATTCAACACATGTCAAACGTTTCTTATTGTTTGAGCTACTTTTAGTCGAAGGGAACAGACGTCACACTAAATACTGGCTTTCACCCTCAGAAGCCGTGTGATTTCTTTCATGTGTTTTCAATACTGTGCACATATTTCCTATGTTTTCTTGTCGTATCTTCACAAAGAGACTGAGGAAGAACGATGTACGCTCCCTACGACCCTGCAAAAAACAACACAGCTAAAAGCGGCCTAAGACTTTTGCACAGTACTGTAAATACCCACGTCTGGTCACTGTGAATTACTGCTTTGTAACTGTGCTTAATAAGGAAAAAAGTTGACATGTTGAATACATATCCCCCCCCCACTGTATATAACTCCGCTATGGCCTAATGTCTGACCCTGAGAGGGGGTGACAGACAGTTAAGCTGCATACACTGGTGTCTGCTATAGTGAATATGCACTGACCATGAATATAATGACATTAAGACCTAATTTTCCACTGAACCGTGCACAGGAAGAAAGAGAGAGACCATTGAGAGTTCTGTTGTGCTTCACTGGACTTGTGTGTACCAGGTTCTGGCCAATAAAATATGGTAAGAGGATTAATTAGTCATGCAGGAGTTGAGCTCTACTTTTCACACTTAAAACAATCAATAGGAAACATGTTGCGTTAATCAGAAGTATGAATATTAGCAGCAAGCACAGAAAACAATACAAACGTACAAAGAAAAGTGAAAAGATGCAGATTTTCCCTCTGCCGTACACATAGACAAATGTGTAATATTGTAGGTTTTTATGATTAATGTCCTAAACTCTCTAACGCTTCTTTTATATCCTTTAACTTTAGTCTTGATAAATCTGTTATTGATATCCGTTAAATGTGTTATTGCTGTATTAGGTTTAGGATTGTAGCCAGTATTTTACAAATAATGAATTCATCTTGAGTCTAAAATGACTGGAATCATCCTGTAAATGACCCATGGTGCGTTAGAATCAAATCTCCCCAGAGGTTTCTGAAATATGCGCGTCTTGTTTGAACAGGACGGTTGGAAGCTGCCGATAAATACGTTTCTCTCACCTGTTTTGGATTCCACTCTGATCATCTTTGACCCCGAAGAAAATGGCTCCTACGATGAGAGCGAGGAAAATGTTGACTCCCAGCTGCCAACAGATACAACAGGAGAGATTAAACATGATGACAGCTCACAGTCTGCTAAAAGGAGCAGATGTATGTTAGGACAAAACTTCATAAGAGTATGAAAGACAAGCTTATTAGGCTTTTCTCTTTTATTTGTCTTCAGTTTTTAAGCGTTGTGTAAAAGTATTTCACCTCGCGAGACGAGAAGTATCTGATCTGAGCTGAAAGCAGGGTTATTATAGTTAACAAAAGACTAAAAGACTAAAACTAGGGCAGCGTGATTCGATGAAAAAGTCCTTTGTTTGGTTATCGGATTATTGATTATTTTGAAACGTGCATGTTTTTTTTCCAACTCAAACGAAAAATGAAAAACCAAACTGAAAGACAAAATTAGAAGACAAACTATAAGCTACAATAACTGTGAAGCAAACAAACTGCTTATTACATGCAGCAAAAATTCTGGTTGAGTTTTTAGGCTGCGTATAAGAAAAAAGACAAATATAGGTGAGTCGTAGGACTGAGTATGATATCTGCGGATCGGGGGGTATGTGGACACCCTGCTTCTCACACAGAACAACCACAACACGAAGGGGGGAAGACAGAAAAGAGTCAGGAAAATAAAAAGCAACACAAGTTTTAATCCTAACAATTTACAGATTATGACAGGACAAAGCGGTTCCCAGGGTGAAGGGATAAGCTCATAAGGTTGAGCCTTTTTCACCTCATTCCCCGCGGCTCCTCATGTGAAAGCGGGGCAGTGGACTGATGGTGGACTGAGGTCATGATGCCGTCATGTGATGAGTCCCAGACCGGGGCCAAGGGACTTTGGCCAGATATGATATCAGTTCAGATCCTCGCCCAAAGAGGCAAGAGTGGGGTCACAACAGTCACCAAAGCCGATTAGGGTGCCCACGCCGCCTAGAGCCACTCTTGAAGGATTATTGTGACTTATTTAGGGCCAATTAGCTGTTAATAATTCTTAAAGTGAGGAGACTTCTGACGGCATTTTGCCGCCATGGGGTGACTAATGAGAGCATTAAGTCTTGACCCCTCCAGTCAGCTTTCTGTGTATCCCGTTCATGGCGATAAGATCATTTTCTGCTCCAGGCAATATAAATAATAGGATGCAAATAAGCCCGGAGACACGTTATGTGGATAGTCCATCTCCAGAGAACGTCTGTAACGTTTCCACAGCTTATGCTCAGTATTTAACGTCATTTGAAAAAAGAATTGAAAAAAGTTTAAATGCATTTCAATTTCAAGATTTCATCTTATTCGAGATTCAACAGATGAATTGTCACGTATGTTCATGTTTTCTCAACTGGTGGGTCGTGACCCAAAAGTGGGTCACAGACTCATCCTGATGGGGTCATTATATAAATCTGCTTTTTCTTTTAAATTCTCTTAATGTTTTGAATAACACATTAAATATTGAACACTGAAATGTGATTTCAACAGCTCGGCAGTAGAGTAGTAGTATTAGTGTATTTTTCTTTCTAACACTAGAAAGTACAAAGAAGTGTTGACTAGTGATGACAACGAGTGTAATGTGAGTATAATTATAAGGTGCAGGAGGTTAAATATAAATAAATATAAGAATGTATTTATCTGTCAGTGTTGTTCTTGTCTTCTGACTTGTTTGGGACTTGAGGAGACCTGATCACTTAATATAGATAAGTGGGTGAAAAGGCCAATGTTTTAACCATTCCAGATGTATATTTTCTGTATGTGACCTCACCTGGGCCACAGATGTTTGTGGGTTCAACATGAGGTTCTGGAAAGTCCTCTTCAGCACCCAGCGCAGCTGGTGTGAGAAGGGGCTGTTGTACGTGATGATGCGGGACTTTGGACGTGAGATACACTCCTTATCCTGGGCGATGCGTTCAAGCTCGGTCCGCGTGTCGCCGGAGTAGCAGCTGTTCCTGAACTCCTCCACCAGACGCTCCTCGATGCTCTGCCTGGAGCTGCCGAGCTCCTCAAAGTCCAAATCTGGCCGGAAATGACAAAGAATTACACTGAATAGTAATTAACCCACAGGCCAGTGAATTAAAAAAACCAGGTGTGAAACAAACAGTATATACCGTATTAATCTGTTATGTTCTGCATGAGTGAGACACAGTAAGTGTACAAAAAATGTGGTGCTCGTCATTCGGCAAAATCTGAAAAATCCTTGAAGCCGTTTTTATTTTGCCAGCTTTTTCGAACCAGCTTTCTTCTGCAGCGAACCGTGATCGTGTTTTCTTAAAGTACCAGTGCGCCCCTTCACCAATCAAATATTCAAGGGAAAACTTGCAAAACTTGGACACAGTCAAGTGTTTATTTTTAAGTTCACAACTCCATCTTAAAACCAGATTAAATCTTGACAGTAATATTACCGGTTGTGTTAAAGGAGGGTTTTACCTTCAGAGCCGTGCAGCTTCGTCATGGTTGAGGCAGTCGAGTCCCCATTTATAACATCCAGGAAGAAGTCAGCCGGGTTGTTGTGCGGCTCACAAGGATATCCTCATGGACACAAATCACAGTAACACGTGTTCAGTATTGATACATGTCAGTGTTTCTTTTTTCATGCAAGAATATATATTATTTCCTTATGAAACATTTGATCTCGATTAATCTCAATTAATCTCGATTCTGATCTTTAATAACATAGTCACCGATGTTGGCGAAGTAGTCCAAAGCATTTGGTGCTGGTCCATGGTAAACCATTTTCCCACTGACCAGCAGCGTCAGAGTGTCAAACAGTCTGTAGATGGAATAACGTGGCTGGTGGATGGACATGATTATGGTTCTTCCGTGACTGGCCATTCTACAACAAGACAAGGTGAAAACATGTATCGAGGGTAAATACACTGTAGGCTGAAGACAATGTATCACAAAGCTAAAAAATAACTTGTGCTAAGATTACTTTTACTGTAAAGAAACATCTTCACTATTTACTCGAGATAAAACTACACCATATGCAAACTCCAAGGGCCAACCTGACAGTCCTGAAAGTTTTTGACTGTATTTTTTAATAATCCTACGTTTCCACGAGTAGTGTTACAGCTGCTTCCACAAGGAGGAGGTCGGTCCTTGCAACTATTTTATGCTTAAATAGAAGCGATAGGAGTTGCAGTGTTTTCATTTTTACAATTTTCTTATCTAATGTAATTCAATAACTCATTGAATGTATAGCGATCGCTTATCATCATCTAACTATTGTAACAGCAGAAACTGGCTCAGATAGTGTAATATTAGTCTTCTCAACTGGAATTACTGACTTTGAGGGATGATGATGATGATGATGATGATGATGATGATGATGATGATATTAAAAAAAAACACACACAAGTGAGTCTGATGTTGACTGATCCAGATCTATTTATTTATTCAGGTATTTAGTACTTTGTCTTGGATGTTTAGTTCACCACGTATCCGCTTTGGAATAAAGTCAAAAAGTCCAACAGTGTCTGTTTTTTTTTCAGAGGGTTGATACCGGCTGTTTCATGCTCCAAACTATCATTATTATATTGACTTTGATTAAAAACACTATCGGTCGCCCTCTACGTCTAACACAGTAGAAGTGTAAAACGATTCCATAGTCTCCTTTATTTTGTAAAAAATGAAGGGGTGGTAGTATCGATGAACACTGCAGCATAGACTACAGTGGCATGAGAAAGGACAGAGGAGCTTCACAGTGACCTCGGTACCTTTTCAGCAGCAGCAGCACAGAGTTAGCGGTGCTGGCGTCCAGCCCTGTGGTCGGTTCATCCAGAAAGAGGACAGACGGGTCCATGATCAGCTCCATGCCGATGTTTGTCCTCTTCCTCTCTCCTCCAGAAATCCCTCGGGTCATCTGAGTGCCCACCTGGGAAAAAAAAAAACCCAATCAAGTCCAAACTTTAAATACATTAATCAGTGTGATGGTCATATGTTTAGCTACAGTTTAGATGAATAACAGAGACATGGGTGATTATTTACCATGGAGTCTGCCACCTTTGTGAGACCCAGCTCTCTGATGAGGTGATTGACTCGAGCCTCCTTCTCACTTTGTGGCACTGAGCTGGGCAGACGCAGCGCTGCCGAAAAACGCAGATTCTCCCTCACAGTCAAGGTGCCCATGACCACGTCTTCCTATAAGAGGGGGGGGGGGGACAAACACCTCATTACTGTACTTAAGTAGAGTTTTCATATATCTGTACTTCAGTTTTTTCTAACAACTGTTTACTTTCACGTCCTACATTCGCAACATCAAGAGCAATGTCAACCTAAATGGACGGGACAATAAGGATTTAATGTCGCATCATTTCATCAAAATGAACGCAATCTGAGCAACAACATAAAAGATGTAACGAGACAAAACAGGCACGAAAATGAGACTGGACTGTGGAGAAACGTTACTGCTGTTTTGTCTTTAATTTGAAGTTAGATTGGTTTCATGGTCTTCACATAATGTTAATGTGACGCGAGGTTCAGTTCACTTTGCACACAAACAGCCGGTAGAAAGTGCTTCAAAGGACTACTTTTTACTTTGACCATTTGAGTCCATTTCCGAGCCTGTACTTTTTCACTTTTACTGCAGTAAGTATTTGTACTTCTATCGGAGTCAAAGTCAAAGGACAGAGACAGAGATGATCGTTACTTTTACAGTTCCATCTTGTCCTGTCCTGATGTGTTTTTAAAATCCCACTTTGCAGAATCAAGAGCTAAAACAACTGGTACTCTATATATAAATATCCATCCATCTATCTTCTGTCCCTTATCCGGGTCGTGGGGGCAGCAGCCTAAACAAAGAAGTCCAGACCTCAACGTCCCCAGCCACCTCCTCCAGGGTCGGAGACACCGAGGTGTTCCCAGGCCAGCCGAGAGATGTAATCCCTCCAGCGTGTCCTGGGTCTTCCCCGGGTGTCTCCTCCCGTTTGGACATGCCTGAAACACCTCGCCAGGGAGGCGTCCAGGAGGCATCCTGTCCAGATGCCTGAACCACCCCAACTGGCTCCTCTCGGCGCTCTACTCTGAGCCCCTCCCACATTGCCGAACTCCTCACCCTATCTCTAAGGGAGAGCCCGGCCACCCTGTATAGACGTAAATTAAAATAATTCAGATGCACCTGCACCACGTAACCAGAGAGGCACTTGAAGTTCGGAGGCTGTGGAGCTCCATCAATCAGTACTTCTCCTGAGAGGCCTGAAGGATCCTTCCTCGCAGCCAGAATATCCAAGAATCTTTGGAGAAAAATAAAAATGGATAAATTATATCTGCAACTATTGCAGGTCATTGTTTTGGAGAAAAACGAGGTACTCACGAAGATTTTCCACTCCCAGTGGGACCGAGAATAGCATTCAGGCCAGGTCTCATTATTCCACTGCAAGACAAAAAAACAATGGTTTGTAGTGATTTATAACAGTGTCAGGCTTGTTCTTCATGAACAGTATCACTATTACGATTACAAAAGTTAGAGTCAAAGCAATGTAGCTTAGTATATTTCTTTGGCATAAAATACTTTTCCCCTGCAAAGTTACAAAGCTCAGAAGTGACTTTCCCTCTTAGTCAAATGAAGTTCAGGAAATTATTTTTGCACTTGTCACAGATATTATGAACATTTGACAGCGGAAAACCAAAACTGAAATGTACTGTGACGTAAAACCTTTTAAAAGAATTCAAGAGCAAATCCTTTGACTTCAGAGAGAACAGTTACACAATAGCAGCAGGAGAAGTCACTGATATAAAACAGCACTAAAAGACTAGAAGAATAAAAGCCTGGCCATCACGTGATGGTGTTTAATTCGCTTCCCTGGCAGACGGCTCTTTAGTTCATCAGAGAGATTATATGCAAGAAACCATGCTTAATATCATATAATTAACACAAAGGTCCAGAAACTTGTGTGAAATGATTCATCGTTCCATGGGAAATGTCATGTGTATTTAACACAACTGTACTGGGTTTATTCACTGTTGTCTACTACTCTGGATAAATACAAATGAAGTAACTGTAGGAAATGCACATGAAGAACCGCTGGTCTTTCATCACAGTTTCCACAAAAGAAATCTTAATACAAGTAATAATCTACTGTATACGTTGAGCCAAAAATGCAATGTGTTTATATTTAGAAGTCAGCACATGAGAAATCACCACATTCATGAATTTAGTATATCTTCTAGTCTATTAAGAAAGGGCTCAAAATGAGTTTGAAGCTATGCTGAGTGTGTCCGGTTGAATAAGCATCATGAGAATAATGACATTAAATATGAAGCTGCTTGTGAGTTGCAGTGTAACTCTCATTCTCATGCGTTTATTCAAACTTGATCCAGTTTGACTCACTTTTGCGCAGACAGAATGTAACAAGCAAAACCATTTACACAAACTAC
>JAPQRN010000001.1:1351458-1388789 GCA_037367275.1 Coranthus polyacanthus
CCTCTACATCACAGTACACAATCTAACACCTCAGTACGACCCGTTGAAGACCCGAGGTCGACCAGAGGATCTCAAAAGTAAAGACAACACAAGGGTTCAAATGTGTCTCTTATTCTAAACAAAATAAGACCATTTTATTGTTTAGAGCTGCGGGAGTCGAAATCTGGGGGAAAAAACCCTCCAGAATCTGAAAATACACACCTTCCTTCTGCAGCTCTTTGGTCTCAGTCCAAATCCAAAGGCGGTAGATGACCTGACTCGGTTTCATGTCGCTATGGAAAAGAGAAGCCACGTTTTCCAAACCTCCACGAAGAGCCACGGAGCAGAGCAGTGGAGTCGTGTCTGACTGAATCACTACAGGTGTCAGTCACGTATTTAACCCCTCACCGCCTGAAAACACCTGTGATTTGCCGAAGTCTGCGTCACGGGGGAAATATTCAACAGCCAGTTTCCTCAGACGACTTGATTTACAACATGCTCAAAGGTAATTATGGAATTTTTGCTCAATAACACCAAAACTACCAAGCACTGCAGCTTTAACTTATTGGCTGTATGAATACATGTACATTTCGTTATATAGAAGTACGTCTTTTGTACTTTTTTTGTACTAATGACAGTGCATTTCAAAAGTCCCGTACTGTGAAAATGCACTTTTATTGTGTTTTTAGGTTTATATTCACTATTTACAAAAGTCAAATTCACATTTCTAGTCGAGATTAATATTCAGACAAGCTTCTCCAACACAAATATCAGACTAATTATCAGGTATTTTGACATATAGGCTACAAAAACTTGCTCGTCGGGCTTTAATTGTAATGTAATATTAAAATAATGAAATTACAGGCATTTAACATTTCTTAAATAAACTGTACAAAAGACAACATAATTCTGATGTATGGTTTTAATTTGGAAGTACCACAAGCCTTTTAGACCAACATACAGTACTAACAGATACACAGAAAATATGAAGGATATACAGAAAAGAAACCGTGAACACACTATGATAGAGGCTTGTAGGGAGGACGTGTTAAATATAAAGACAAAGTCCTTACGAGAAAACAAGTTTCTTTCAGCGTGAGTGAAAAATTATGAGAATGAGGAAAAACTGATGGCTTAACATTTGTCTCACAGGTAGAACGAGTACTGATAAATACGTTGTGTTAGTGTAGCTTTAACGACCACAAAACAAAAGATCATACCAACAGCGAACCCGAACTGTTAAAAGAGTCGATCTGAAGTCCGCCGTACACAGGGAATGTAGGTCAGCCCAGACTAGTTATACAGCTTCACGGGTTTGATTGGATTTTTAAGGATGGAGGGCATTTAAACAAACATTCACATTGTCATACATGGCTCTCTGCTGCACAGATCTTTCGTGTTTGCATTAAGTGTGCTTTGTTCCTTATGAACAACAAACAGTGGTAAAGCTGAGGAATTCAGATGAGGAGCACAAACACCTACAAGCGTTTGTGAAATGATATGAAATACTTCTGAGGAGACTAGTACGTCAGTGTAACAGATTTATCAGTTTTCCAAATGTACATAAATAGAATTATATACAAAACACTATAAATTATGCATTTCTGTACCCCGAACACTTCCGAGTGTCCCCCAACAAGGACTGGTCTCAAATCAGTACAGATATAAACATTTATACAAGCTTAAGCAACGTGTACCTCACAAGTGGAGCTGCAACAACTAATTTATTAAGTGCCTTTGTGATTTCTGAAGCGAACATGCCAAACATTTAATCATTTCACCTTCTCTCAAATGTGAGGATTTGCACATTTTGAGTGTTTCACCCTTTTCTGTCAGTCGATGAAATATCTTAAGATTTTTGACCGTTTGAACTCTGTTGGTTGCAGCCCTAACCGCAAGGAACGTGAATGACATTGTTATAAATGTCAGCTTCAGCCACAAACACTTTAAGCAGCTCCATTCATAGACTACAAGTTCACCAGATCACAGAACATTCAGGCTTTTGTTAATGAGTCGTAAGTCTTCAAAGTTGTGTGACTGAGCATCAATGCTTTCCAGTGGTGCTTTAGTACCTCTTACACAGTAAATAAAAAGAAGGGTTGGTGGTGTTTTTAAAGCAATGAAGGTAAATTTAGAAGAGCAAATGATTCTCACGTGAAAACTCTCAGGATGCAAGAAATTAAGTTTTAAGTATTAAAACAGTTCAATTTAGATAACTGAACAATAAGACCAAACTTGAAAATACAGAAACTTCTGTAAAAATATAGTTAATATTAAAAATGCTTCTTTTTCCCATTTTCATTTGTTATTCGTAGATTTATTTTGCTTGACTTCTGTGTGTCCAGACGTCATGTTGTTCTATATATGTTAAGAAGATTTTGTTCCATATAAAGGGTTCAATTATTTTGGATTAATTGACAAATGAAGTTTTCGCCTCTTGTGCTCTGTAACACTGAGAAATGGTCCAAAATGACAGACTGCAGACTAAAAACAGCTGGTAAACATGTACATGTTCAGTCTTTTTTTTGTTTTTTGTAAATGCAACTTATCCAAGTTAACCTTGAAAATAAAGTGCAAATTTGGGCATTATGAACATCTAAACAGATTTAAAACATTTCCTGAATGGCAGACAGTCTCTTCAAATCTTAGCTAATGTACTGTAGAAGGTGCATTTGCTAAGTGACTGCTTGCATCGTGGAAACCTGTCTGCCATTCAGAAACTAATCAGCTTTTTGCACCTATACGGTCATTGGCTTTTGAGCAGATAAAACTTTGTATCACGAGGATGTTTTGATTTAGTGCACATCATGAATTCACCGCCTCTTACATCACAGAGACTAATAAGTATCATGCTACACTACATTAACATCTTGTAAGCCTTGGATATTACTGTTTGGGCACACTACTCTTTAGACGGGCCCTAAAAGGCCGCTGTTGTTTGACTGTATTGCACTCATTGATTAGGTCCACAGACCACACGTTTTCATCCGACGTCCTGCTGACTATGCCCAGCGGCCGCTTGACACGATGCTCCGGCTGAAGGAGAAACTTGTGTCTGAACTCTGGTGCTTTCCCCAGGCGCCGAAGGGCACCACGATGATTGTACTATTGTCCTCTGAGCCGTACTGTAGAGCCTGAGAAAAACAAAGAAATATATACCTGACTGACTGTAAAAAGACTTCATCAAATCTCTATGAGCAAACTCAGTATTCTTATACAACAAACTATGCCCGGCAGAGCATATTTTCTGAAAAATCTATCGGTATAGATGGACTTGCTTTGTTCTGTAGCACATGAAAGCATTGTTTTGTTCTATAAATATCCTAATCAGCCCAGACTCATTAATAAACAACTCCCTCATACAACCAGTAAAGCAGACTTAATTCTATTATTTGTCTTGGTAAAGAGTCATATCACAAAACTCTCCAAAACTCTGGGGGCTTTCATTATATGCTCTTGACGTCCGCAGCAGAAATGTCTCACCTGGTCCGATATCCTCTGAGCTGCCTCCTTGGGGTCGTGGCACTGGTTGATGACGTTACAGATCTCCTGACTGTTCATGATGAAGTTAACGCCATCTGTGGTCAGCGCCAAGAAGGAGTCGTGGGCATGGTGCAACTGAACAGACCAAGAGAAATAGTCAACATTTCAGCCAAACTGCACAGAATGATCATTAAACATTAGAGCATTTTTAGTGAAATGTAGGGAAATCCAATTGTTAATACAAGTCTATGATGTCCTTGTAATAATTGTCTAGGCATGCGCAGGAAAAACACTTTGTCACTCAACCACGTTGATGTTGTCTTGAACAGAGAGTACAAATGTGAGACTTTCACAGCTGTGACAGAGTCTACTTACTGATATTCTCTTGGTTTCAGGCTCAGCGATGACCCCCATGTTCTTCAGGTCAAAGTCTCCAATACTGCGTGTCATTGCCAACCTGCCATTGACGTTCGGCTGCCCCAGACTATTCCAGGTGATAAAACCTCCACTCTTCTTTATTCTGGTGGCAAGTGTGGAGAGGTGATAAGAGGTACACAATTAATAACTTCAGACGGAAAAAGAGTTATGTAAATGCACACTTGATTTTTAGGTGTTCTACCTGATTAAAGCTCTGGTTAAAACTGGAGAAGGCTTTGGAAATTACAGTAGCAGCCCCAACTAAAAACGTGACATTTTAACTTATTTTAAGTCAGGAACTTCAGGAATAACTGGCTGTCATATCGCTATTGTAAATTGCAGCTAATGAAATAACATACTACTGACAACATGTACCTCTCTTTTTCATCCTTCCTCTCAGGAGTGTGGTCGACAGTGAGCTTAAAGGGCTTGCCCTTGCGACACAGCATGGCGCGACTGTCACCCACACTGCCCACCACCAGCTCGATACCGTCCCTCAGCAGGGCCACGGTGGCAGTGGTTCCTGCGTTCATACCGGGTACTACAGAGACATTAAAGGAAACATTAAAGAGGTGGAAAGCAATATAAAGGTCCAAACATCAAGTCACTGTTAGCACTGTTCAGGACAACCATATGGTGTATCTCTCACTCTCACATCCACAACACATGGGCGGGAAGTAATATAGCAGACTTACAGTGAATTAGAGAATACAGAGTAAACAATAGAGGAGGCAGTTACACATGCAGGTTGAACTGTTTCAGCACAGAGGTGAGCTTCAGAGCAAATTGTACAGCAGTGTTCAGTCTACCTGAATCTAAAAAAGTATGAAATAACTGCCACAACACTTTTCAGTGTCCAGTGTTCATCTTGATATTAAAAAGAAACTCATGAACTCAACTAAGAAAGAAACTACTTTTAGTGGTACTGCCCGAGGTCAATGATTTGAACATGTTTACAGCTAACTTCATAAGTGTCTAGCAAACTATGATTGAGCAGTGGTAAACATGTAAATACACAAACACTAGACTTGCTCTGTGCAAGTTCAAACATTGCATAGTTTCAACGGAATTTCTGACAGACGCTTACGGAGCTTAAAAACTAACCAATTAAGGGTTGCACCAGCTGAAACAGTTCCAACGTAGGTGTACGTTACAACTTAGATCTGACGCCTAGCCCTTAGTCGGTGTAAAGTTCTCTGTAAAATAGGCATGTCATTTTTAAATGTGAGATAAGTTGGAGGATTTATACTGGCTGTTTAGCATCAACAATGCTTCCTCTGTGATTGATACAGCCTTAAATGTATGTAGCAGTACACAAATGTCAACATAGCATTACACTATGTTAGAGGACTAACAAAGCTGTTAAATTGACTAAATTTGAAGTTCGACACTAACATGGTGCTGGCAAGCATATATATAACATTAGACAACTTTCTGATTAACAAAGACTCATTTATAACAGTTTGAAAGTTTACGCTATCATTAAGTATTATAATGTTACAACTTCATCTGCCCAATAACAGGGTCCTGTTATATTTTCCTGTGTTTAAGTTGATGATTTCACCTTTCAATGTTGTTGTTGTTATTTTGCACTAGCTCTATATTAAGGATGTATAGTTATCACCTAATCATAATGCCTTGCCTAGTTTACATACCTTTGTGGTTGTTGTTTGGTGATTAACATTAGCTATTTTTAGTCGTTAGCATCTAAACATCAGCAACAACAACAGCATCTGCAACAGTTTTCTGGTTAGTTTGGACTTTATACCAGACCAGTTAAGATGAACATTACATCTCACAGCTTTAGTATTAAATTAACTAATTTCAACGTATCGTTTTGTGTGAACCTAACCTATGAGAGAACCTGCATAGCTGGTCCAATTTCCTTAAGGGACGACCAATTGAAATACTGCAATGCCTGTCGTTACGTGGATTCATCTGTTGACATTTATGACAGATGTAGATGTGAACTGTAAATGTTAAGCATGTTTTTTTCCACTCTGTTTATCTAACATACTGCACCTCATGGACTAGATCAGCTACTGACAACACACATCTCATACAGATTTTCAAACTGAAGCACTGTCTCACAAGAAGCTTTGCATGAGAGAAGAAAAGAAGAGGAGGAGGAGGAGGGAGAGAGAGAGAGAGACCGAGAGAGAAAGAAGTTGGAGAAAGATAGGGAACCTTCCAGTAGTCCAGGATTTAGGACCCGCTGGACTCTCCTTCAAAATCTAGCCTCTCGTCATCCACATTGGTGCCAAGGGCCTCCAGCTCTTAGCTGGGTCAGCAGCTGCCGTAGATAACATGCACACACACAGGCATATTGGGACATTTCACACAGCGTGGCCAATGTATGGCCACATAACAGGTACACTAGCTTTTATACTAACAGATAAATTAAGACATAATGCTGGCTGAGAAAAATTAAGCTAATTTGAAATATTTCTGTATGCCTAGGGTAAACCTGTAGAACTTATATTTTGTTGAGAGAAATATTTGGGGGAGTTTAAAATAAACCTGAACATCACTGTCAATGCCAGACAATACACTGTACTTTGCAGTTCGAGAAAATATCAACAAGTGGGTAAAGGAAAAACTTGGAAATAATTATAAGACCAACTGTAATTTTCTATAGAATTTCAATATAACGACCCTTCAACATTATCTTTTGATATTCTGTCCTTGTAATATTAATTATTATTCTGTATTCCAATTATAATTATAACTTGTTTTCCAACATCAGAAGTTCTTAAGTTTTTGTTGTCATTCATTTTAATACAGCTTATTTCTATGTTAAATTTGGAAAGCGTCGCAAAATTTTGCGCGTCTTTTGCCAGATTTTTGCCTCACATTTGCTTGCAAGAAAACCCTGATTGATTTACTAGTCACATTTATGACAAATGTTGACTTTGCACTTCTTTGTCACACTGGTCCAATAATTATTTCCAAAGCTGTATTTGTTGTCAAAAATCCCCCATATGTGTTAAAACGGATTGAGATCTGGTGAGCGTGATAACCGTAGCACATGATTCACAGTTGTCACATCTTCTAATAGCTGAATAGTTCCTAGTGAATATCAAAACATTTTTTTGCTTGAAATGCCCATTCCTAGATCAAACCATTAGTGACCCCTGGTGCCCATTATAAACGCTTACACATTAATTATGTCCATCCACACATCTTAAGGTTTTTTACTTTAATTTGATGGCCTTCTGGTATGTTCAGATGCAGAACTGGAAACAGTAAAACACGACTGTGAGCTCTCCTTGTAGATGGATCATTGTTAATCAATTATTAAGTATCTTTGGTTTTATAGACAGACCTCTAACCTAAAGGGCATGGGCCATGTCAGTTGGGAAATCCAATCCAGTTCATGTAAACACAGAATATCTACACATATGTAGCATGACACAACTTACCAGTTGGAGTGAAGTGTAAGTGCTTCGCAAGAGCTTTGTCTACTTCAAGGAAGGCTTTACTTAAAACTAACTCCAGATTGTCCTCCTCTGCCACAAGGTCCCTGAAATGACCACCAAAGCACAACGAATGATCAGAATATCTGATACTGCTACAGATGTATTTTAAGTGTGAATGCCATTATTTCCTTACTTGATAAATTTCTCCATGTATTTCTCGCAAAAGTCAGCTGCTTCTGGCCCACCATGCCCATCAAACACAGCAAAGTAGAGCATGTTGTTAGTCATTTGGGAGACTTTGAAGCGGTCTTCATTCTCCTTGCGTTGACCAATGAGTGAAGCACAGCCTACTTTTGATAGACTGACTTTGGGAATAGGCTTGCCATAGCGGATGCTAGGAGGCAGCAGAATGGGCTCGTCAATACGATTGTCCCAGATGCCAAATGAATCCCAAGTAGTGGGGCGACCACTGCTGTCTGCGTCAAAGCGTGTGTTGCTGTGCCGTTTCCCTGAAGGACTGTAAAGATGTCTCCTGAACACAGTAAACTGTAGGTGGCTGTCTTGCTGATATGGGAGAGGGACCAAAGCCATCTGCAGAAGACCAATGTGACCATGAGGGCCACCGCACCTTGCCAGGCGTGCAAGACAGGCTGCTGACATCACCTTGACAGCGCAAACAACGGAGAAACACTGGATGCAGAAGTGGAGGAACTTTCCGTCTAAACAGACAAAAATAGGTTGTTCAAATAAAAGTTGCAAAAACCTTTATTTATTGAGGATGCTCTTAGAAAACAAGTGACTGGGTTAAAGGTAGCAGTAAGCTAGACAAATATAAGGAAATGACGCAGGTTAGATGGTTTACTCATTTACACAGAGGCCCATAAAACACTACTCAAGTTGTAAAAAGGTTTAAAGGAAGTGATGAGTTAATATCTTAATCTCTTGTGATATCAAATGTTCAGTAGAGGTAAACAGAATTGTAAATGACTGTTAATTAATTAATGGTACCAGTCAAAAATCTAATTTCAGCATCAGTCAGAGTGTGCTTCCAATAACCAAGATTTAATCAAAAGACAATCCACTGGAATGATACATAAGTGATCGTTTTATTCCTTATCACAATTTAGGGTGTAATCTTTGTTTACAGTTGACAACTGACCAATACTACATATTTTGAGTGTGCTTACAAAGTACATACATGTACACACACAGTTCACATATGACAGCTGTCTCGTTACATCAGAATTTCCAAAGGCGTAGTGTTAATATAAACATCAGCGTCTAACGTTATGAAATGATGCAACTCCTGTCAATCATAGAGCCGCGTGTACTAACAATTAAGCAATGTGCCGATAACATAAACACTAATCTGTTAGAACGACAATGGTGAATAGCAATAGCAGTTATGAAATAGCAACTGTAACAACGTTAAAGCCTGGTTTCGTGTTCATTCGTATTTACTAGCTAGCTACATAATGCTAGCGCGACCAGCTAGCTAGGTGGCTAGCGTTAGCTAGAAGTTCGCAGTTTGGCCAACACTATCGACATCATTCGCTTGAACTTTCAGTGGTGTGTCAATAACATCTGTACCTTAGCCTTTTCAGATGTATTCGTATGTTTTGCTCCTCTGCTGGCTCGGTGAAAGGGAACTAATAGCGACGGAAAGGCGACCGCGCCACCCTCGTCTCGCCTCTGCTTCTCGGACTCGGACCCTCAATGTTATCAAACAAGGCCTGTGATGTAACCGCACCAATCAGAATGCGAGAAATATATACACCTCCGTTGACGCCCCACATAAAGTGCAAATGATTGGTCGATGGGACGATTACTGACAGTTGTGTGAACCAATAATTGATCGGTAACTTCAGCCTCTACAGCCACTCAGAAACATTTGATGCTGACTCTCGGTTGATGTTAGTGAAGTACCAGTGAGTATCCATCAGTCACTACTAGGGTTAGCGCGCACAGGTTTACCACTTGTTTACCACTTTGGAGACAAATTCTTGCCGATAATTTTATTAATAATAAAAAAAAAAGATTAAGTGTGGGATGAAGTCAGGTAATTTGGGACATTTTTGTATTACCAAAAATAACCACCCAAAAACCACTGCTTCTATAAAGAAAATGTTGCAGACAGATGAAGTTTTACATTTTATTTTTTTTTATATTAGCAGATAGTCATCAAAAATGTTATTTTATTTATTTTATTTCTTTTTTACTTTATTGTCATTGTACATTGTCATTGAAATTGAAGGCAATCCTTACTAGTGCAGAAGTAGTAATAAAGTGCATACAACTATAATAAATAGTAAATATGGATTGTTTTATATGAATAAAACAATCCATATAAAAAGGTATAAATTAAGACTAAAACTAAAAGGAAAGTTAAAAACACTTCCATAACCCACACGCACACGAGACATTCCAAAAGCTGCAGATATTGCACAATCTCTTCATCGGGATTTAGAATTGTTTAGTGCAGTTATTGCTTGTATTGACATTATAAAGTTAAATGTGTTGGGGATGGATATGAGAAAACAACTGCTGCTATGTCTTGCTAAATTTTCAAACACAAACACAGAGCCCCAAATGTACTAATTTCGTAAAAGAATTTAACTTGTACTTTAAAGTCCCGTACCGTGAAAATGCACTTTTATTGGGTTTTTAGGTTTATATAAACTCTGTGGTGTAAAATAAAAGCTGTGAAAATATGAACTTGCTCAGTACTGTGAGGAATGTCAGGAGTCCAACATCAGGCAGCTCAGAGAGGTCATCACAGAAGAGTGGAAGAACATCCCAGCAAAAACCTGTGCTACTATTGTGAACTGGAAGTGCAAAAAAGCTCTTTTAATATGTTTGTTTTGCCAAAATGCCCAATGCTGCACAAACTGGAGGAGGAGACTTTTCTGCGGTTTTCTGGAAATTAAATGTTAAAATAATACAATCATAATATAATAATTTCTTTTCTCATTCATTTAACAAGTGTAATATGCAGTATTTGTATTGGGCAACATCTATCCAAGTAAATACAATATAGTCACAATTTCATCTCTTCTTTTCATCATCTCATTTTGAACCTATGAGGCTACAGTTTACACCTGTGCAGGCAGCATGTACTGTCACAGCAAAGCCCACAAAACCACCATCACAAAATATATTTCCCTTTTAACATAATAAAATATCACTGTAGATCTCTATTTCTGCACAATACTTTTCTTTGAGGTCAAGAAAAATCTGTACACATACACACAGGGAAAAGTGTGATTAGACACATTTACCCATGTAAATATTTGACCTGGCATTATGTATATTTGATAATGTCAGGTCAAATATTTGGTCACTTGACATGAAGTCTAGAACATGACTCATCTCCCTTTACTCCTAAAGCACTTCAAGGCATAGATGAGATCATTACTTGAGGCAACTCTCACAGCTGTTGGTGACACAGTTTTGCATGAATACAGTGGAATAAAGGGAAATCTGCACAGTACCACGATGCTTAAATATATGGAGATGTTTTTATACCTACATACCCCAGTTCTTTGGAAAAGTGCTTTTTATGTAACCCAGACTGAGCTACAATTACATCAATAAAAATAGAAGATGGACACTGCCTTGTTGGAGGTGGAATACGAGAGTGTGCTGCGAGGCCTTTTAGTCGATATTAAAGTTAAACAAATAAATAAAATCCATTTTGAGAGTATATCTGCTTGGGGTTTTATATATGTTACACCAGCAAGCAGTAAAGAAATAATAACAATGTATAGAAATGAATAAATGTGATATATAGGCATGACATGTATATGAATAGCATGTATAGGCTGTCAACATTTATAGCATGGTCTAAAAACAATAGAGGGCCGTTTTTGGACACAGCTACTGTCAGCAGGATAAAATTGCTAGGTCACAGAATCTGAGGGGTCGCAGGATATGTTGTAGGTTGTAGCCATGGTTGTGGCACCAGCACTTCCTTTTCGGCTGACCAATCCCGGCTCCTCTGCGCAGTGACGTTGCCGACGGTAGGTACTTCCCCGTACTTCCTCGTTTGTTTTCTGAACTGAACCGACGCCAGACGCCCTATTTCATAATGCATCTCTTCAGGTAAACTCCAGACACGTTCGTATTGTTCCACAACCCAGCGTTATCACATGTCCGCTACGGTTGCAATCAAGACATCGGCGAACGAGTGGTTTTCTAGTCATTTTAAGCCGTTGCTAGGCTAACCATGGCTAGATGTAAGAGTCAGCTTGCTAATGTCAGTTAAGCTAGCTAACTGTTAACAGTAAATGCTTGTGTGGGGCAGCAGCAGTCAGTCGGGTCGATTAATAAAGTCACGGTAAATGGTAAATCTAAACGCCAGTGCCAAAGTATGAAGCTCTGCTTGCAGACGTTTTTAACATCTGTAAAACGCAGAGCACTGGCCTCTTCCTCTTCACTTTTTCTTCAACAACACGCTAAGTGCACAAGATAAAATCTTAATCGAATCCGGTTGTCATGTTTCATAGTTGAAGAGAGTAGTTTGGGATTTTGTAATAATGGTGTAAAGCAGTATAGAGTTATCTTTGTATTAATTTTCAGGTTTTGCATGGGGGAAAAGGACTTCAGAGCATACATGAATAATTATTTTGCTGACATACCTTATCCACAGTGAGGACAGGCAGAAAGCTTTCAAAATAGGGGTTGCACCAATTAGCACCAAATCTAGGGGTCTAGTATATAACTACATGGAAGGATTATATGAATGATCCATTTTGGTGGATCGTTTAGTTCTCATGTTTGTTTTTCAATCCGTTTATAAACCGTGGCTAACACAGTCAGTAACATGCATATTTACAGTGGATTGACAATAAGGAGGCACGTGTGGAGCTGCTTAAGCAGGGATTACAGTGACAGGGTTTATTTAAACACGCTGTCTGGTCCTCTGTCATAAGGCTTACATCATTCTCACACACAGCCACACCCACCTCTAAACCAATTCATGCTTCAAAGTTAAACATCATTATGGTCCACATGGAACACGGTTAACTGTACGTATAAGATATACACTCTCATGGCTCTACTGTTTGTCTTTTCCAGGGTTGGAATTTACATGAAGAGGAGAAAACGAGGCTGCCCTCAAGCCTGAGTGTTTTTGTCTTCCTCCATTTGGCCGTTGCTCTATCTGACTCTTCAGATTGGTGCTCACCCCCCCCTGCCTCCGTTGCCAATATGCTGTGTTGGGGTAATGCAAAGGATGGGCAGTTAGGTGTTGGTATGGAGAGGAACCCTGTGTTTGAGCCAAAGAACTGCCAGGTGTTCTGTGGCAGGGGGCTGAAAGAGGTAGCCTGTGCAGGGCAACACTCAATTTTCCTGCTGCTTGATGGCAGTATCTATACATGTGGCTCTAACAGCTGTGGACAGCTTGGCCATGACAAACCAGGGACTATCCCAGGTAAGCTTTCAGTGTGACAGATTAGATTTACCAACTTTGGTTGTTGCATCTCCTGATGCATTGCTTGGGTGTGTGTGGAAAGTCATTTGCATGTTAGAATGTGATGTAGAGGTCGACCGATAGTGAATTTTTAAAGGCTGACATAATAACAATGGTTTGGAGCAGGGAAAAGCCGATAGCCAATTAATTGGCCAATATCAATATCCCTACTCCCAAAACTTTAGACACTGAAAATGCATTGTGCATGTCTGAAATTAAATATCTTTATTAGAAACCAGGTAATCTGAATGTTAAAGTTGAAACAATACATATCTAAATAAATTAATCTGAATCACTGAACAACAAACTAAATAATGAATCAATGAATGTGAAATCACGTCTACATACCATAAAATATCTAGTAATAATGTTTTTTTAAAATCTTTTTTGAGCTAATATTTTCCCTCAAAGTCAGTATTTCCAGTTTAAAAGCCTAACATTAGGCATTGGCCATTATTGGAGCCAACTTCTACTGATACCGTTTGTAAAATGTACTATGGCGCAGATTACTTGGACAAACTCCAGTCTGTGAGTGTTATCTGTATTGGTGGTAGCACTTTAAATGGCGTTTTGAGTGATGGTTTGGGGCTACATTTCTAAAAAAATTATATTTAATTATATTGAAACTTACTAAAGTCCAGTGTGTAAGATTTGCATGGGTTTAGGGGGCTCTAATTACACAAATGGAATATAACATGCATAATTATGTTTTCATTAGTGTATAATCACCTGAAAATAAGAATCCTGGTGTTTTTGTTACCTTAGAATGAAGTAGCTCAGAACAGATTTTTTTTTTCCGTTTTATAGTGGCTGGCATACATCATTAAGGTACACTACCATCAGCTACTATGTTTGAGTGTGGCCCAGAGTCCTTATCCCCTTGTGCATTTTTTACGTAGTTGATCGGGTGGGGGTGGGGTATTCAGTTGTTTGTAATCTGCAACTTCAACACTAGATACCACTAAACGTCACACACTGAACCTTTAAGCTTTAGTAAGTAATAGTAGTAAGTAATCAAAAAAGCTGATCCGTTAGAGACACCTGTGAGAATACTAACTTAAATTTTAATTCCCAAACGTTTAAGTTTATATAATATTTATGAGTGAAGAGCGCAGACGTAAGTCAGTATCAGTCCTTCCTCCTGTCCTCTGTTGCATTCCAGGCTGTCTTTTGCGATGTGTTTATCCTGTGTGTTCGTACAGTGGCAGTGAAAATACGATTTATCAGTTAGCACTACTGAACATCTACTGTAGATAAGCAGAGATGCTAAGCTAAAACATTAGCTATATTACCCACGTTGCACTGAGTATTAATATTTAGTTGTATCAAATGCAACACAGAATGTATTTGAGTGCACAATTATCTGTTCAGAGAAAAACTAATATTGTGCATGCAGATTGCATTACCTGTATTTGCCAAATTTTTGTCCAAGTGCCTCCATTAATCAGCGATTTCTATATGAGACTAACCACATAGCAATTTCTGGAAGATATAAATTTTGATACCAGCATATACTGTGATTACACAGACTGGTGGTTCTGTGCTGGTATTGTGGGTGGAAGTGGTGTTGTGTGTTACTTAGTATAGACACGTGGGTGAACCTGAAATGACAGTGAATAAACTCATTGTTGTTGCTGCAACGCTCACTTCACTTGTACACTCGCGCTCAAATCTTGTAATTAGTTAAGATACCTGAGTGTATCTTTTTAATAAGTCAACAAAAATAATGTGAGTGAAAAATTGGACTCTTAAGTCAGTTTGAATGTGACCACATTATTTTCCTAAAGCAATGAAGCATGTCTAATGCAGTTAACTTTCCTTTTGATACCAATTTCTTTGCATGAAACCACATTGTAACTGCACAGTTTCCATTATGTATTATCTTATCTCATTTACTGCATAATAAAGAAGAATGTGTGGAGACATACCCACTTTTATATTGCACATTATTTAAATAAAAATCTAATTTTTTCTTTGTTTATTTTATGTTGTTAGACAGCATTTTAAAACAGTTTAATGTGCATTCTCTGGATTCCAAATGTTATTGTGTTATTACTGTAGTTGCCTGTTTTCCTTCTGGGTGTTTGGATGATTGAAAAGATTGTTGAGGTAGTATACCATGCTAAATGCTGTACAGGGGTTGGGTCTGTGACAGATCTGTGTTTGGATAGGTCCTAAAATGTAATAGCATTTGGAGTCTATAACAAGCTAACTGAAATACCACAGTGTTATTCAAACACAAAAGATAGATGAGTATTGGTAAGAAGGTTACTCTTAAAGCTGTACATACTCTGATTTGTCTCTCGGGCATAAAACTGCTTCTGCTAGAGTCTGAGGAGCCTCTCTCCTCTGTGCAGAGCTTGTCGGTGCTCTGGATACTCAGAAGATAACGATGGTGTCGTGTGGCCGGGCCCATTCTATGGCAGTCAATGACAAGGGCCAGGTGTTTGCGTGGGGAGCGGGTGAAGGAGGGCAGCTCGGTCTGGGGACCGCAGAGGCCGCTGTTCGAATCCCCAGGTGACTGCACGATGCACCACACAGAAATGAAAGCTTTTAGTCTGAAAAATATGGCTTCATGAGGAAATCTGGAAAGACCAAAACAAAAAGTACAAAGAGGTTCATGCAACCTTTAGAAATGCTACTCATATTGACTTTTCGGACCAGTTAGTAGCCTGTGGCTAGATGGATAGATTTGTCAGGGCTGGCCTTTATGAACTAGATTAGTCTATATTAGTCCAGTCTCAGCTTTGTTCAATCATGCTAATTCATTTACACAAAAATAAAGACACCCAACCAGTGGACAATATCTGAACTTGAGCTGTGTTTTGATGGTATCAAACCACCTCACCTGCTAACAGCTAACACAAAGAAGACAATGTTGTGTTTATATTCATTTGTGGTTATTAATCAGTTTTTTTGAGTTGACAATGCGAAATAACCTGTTTTTGTGGGTGGGGGTCTTCATACTTTGTGTCGTTGACTTTATGAATACTTTTTCTCCTTGTTTTGCCTAGATTGGTCAAAAGACTGTGCGATCATCGCATCTCTCAAGTAATGTGTGGGAACCAGCACTGCATTGCACTTTCCAGAGGTGTGAAAAATAATTTTTCATGACATGTTAGCTACTTAAAAGATGTTGACTCTTGTATCCATCAGCCTCTTGAGATTTTAGGCAGAAGCATTATAATTCGATTGCTAACTATAAGGTGGGATTTACACATAAACATGTTTAATTCTTGATCTGTGGAATGGTTATATCAAGTTATACGCAAATGTTATGTTTACGGAAGGATCAGAAGTGCTAGAATATATAAAGGCTTAATGGTGAAGATAATTTTAGCAGTTTGGTCTTGACTGTATATCTCTGTCCATAGGTTCAGAGTAACACATCTACAAAGGACCACACTAACGAACAACTTTACGTTAGCTTAGATTTTACTGTGTGGCTGGGATGTGATAAATGCTGCGCTCACAGTTTTCGTTTTCTCAGATGGTCAGCTGTTCACGTGGGGCCAGAACACCAGTGGTCAGCTTGGTCTGGGGAAAGGAGAGCCCAGCAAGCTGGCGCCTCAACCCCTGAAGTCTCTGGCAGGAATTCCTTTGGCACAAATCACCGCTGGTGGAGACCATAGCTTTGCACTTTCGTTGTCTGGAGCTGTCTTTGGATGGGGCAAGAACAGAACTGGACAGCTGGGGCTCAATGATAAACAAGGTAATAATCAGTGAGGAAGCTGGACATTTCTATTCAATATGTTCATTGTGTTAAGCTCTGCTACTCTGGCAAGTTAACTAACCTGATCTGGGGGCTGGCTAAATGTTAACTAGAGTTCCTGTAACACTCACTCAACAGGAAAGTGATTATTTTACCAGTGACTCTCTGATGTACTGCTCAAATAAGCATATTATTTGATTTTACTAACCTTATCTTATCAAACTCCCTAACAAAAAAACAGGGGAAAACATGAAGAAAAAGGCTTCTAACTATTTACATTATATGTAAGCTTCGATTTAATCACACCAGTACTACATGGTTGGCACGTGGCAGCACATCATGGTCTATGTTTGGATAGAAGAAAGAGGCGAGTGATGCCGTCATCAACTGGCATCCTTAAACTTCCCGCCATCTCTCTCCATCCAATCAGCAAACACTTGTTATTCCCTGTATTCCTGTGTTGTTTGTAAGATACAGAATGTATATTACAGCATTTGTTGCAAATTTGTGCAAAAACACATAGTATCTAACTGCAGTAGTTGATACAGTTACTCTTGCATATGGGAAATGTACAAACGGAAGTAATCTATATAGTAACCACACCTCAGTCCAACATGAATATCATACTTCCCCAGTTTCATGTCTCTTCAACTTCTCTTAAACACAGTGAAGAAATATCACATGCCAATTGTGTTTGTCTTTTACGTGCCATAATAAACCCAATACGAGTTTTGTAAATAAATTGTTTGATCGCTGCTTTGGTGCTGTGTTCAAACGCAGACCTACCAAAAACTGATAGCTGTGTTATTTGGTGTTCTCACACACTAGATGCAGTGCAGAACAGCGTGACTTTGCTTGTTTGTGTTGCCTTCCTCAGATCGTGCTGTTCCTTGCCACATCAAATTTTTGAGATCTCAAAAAGTAGTTTACATCAGCTGTGGAGATGAACATACAGCAGCACTTACGAAGGTATGAACCCTCATTACCTTTCAGTTAACTAATCCATGTATGCTGTGACATACCATGACGTGTTAAATAATCCAGTTTGGTTTATTTTAATTTGGTCAGCTGTCACATAATCAGATCAGTTATTAGAGTATTTTAGTGTAGAAGCTCATTACTTGTTGCATACATTAAACCAGTTGACCTTACTGCACAGGAGAAATCTATTTTCAACCTAAGTGAATGTCCTTGACTCCCTTGCTTTAAACAAAACAGCATTTTTAGATTCAGTTATTACTCTGTCTCAAACAACAATCACTGGTGCGTCATCAGAAGTGTATTTTCTTTCTGGCAGGATGGTGGATTGTTTACATTTGGTGACGGCTCTTGGGGTCAGCTGGGCCACGGCTCCTCCAATAATGAACTTTTACCCAGACGAGTTATGGAGCTCATGGGCACTGAGGTGTCCCAGATCGCCTGTGGCAGGTATAGTGTGTCTTAGTTCTTCATTTTTATTAATTAGGTAAACCTGTACAATCTGATGCAGGTGCAGGCTTTGTGAATCTTAAACTTTGCTCCGTCTATGCTACAAAGCCGGTGATTTAGTCTTATGTGTTCATTTTTAAGCTGCAGCTCATAGAGGTCTTGTATTGGACTGCATTAACCTTAGAATTTATTGCGGGATGATTTGAATGGCTCACATTAGACCATACAGGTGAACCTAATAAACGGGTAGCTCTTTGTGTTTTTTGTGTTTTAAAACCTACTTTTATCTTTTGCCAGACATCACACTTTGGCGTTTGTGCCTTCCTCCAACATGGTGTACGCTTTTGGTTGTAACAGCTATGGCCAGCTGGGAACAGGATTAATGGGCGATGCCAGAAGCCCATTTCCTGTCAAGAGCACTTTCTGGCCTGGAAGTTTTGTTAAAGAAGGTAAGGCCACACATAAAAGCACCTATATTACAATGGTTTGAATAGATTTTTTGAAACACGTGACTACTAATTTCAACATTTTCCATATGACATTGTGTTCTCTATGAATGAAAACTAGTAGGATTTTTACATAAGAATAACCATTTTTCTTGTAGGGTTAGAGATATTTATTATTTATGTGATTGCTATTTCATAAACACATATTATATGTAAGCATCTTTGAATATCTAGAAAATCACTATATAAATCTTACTTATTATGATTATTATGATTATTATGATTATTATGATTATTATGATTATTATTATTATATGATCTGACAATGCAGGACATAGTATTTAAAATATTAAAAGTCAGTATTATTAGTCACATCTATAACAAAGGGAGAGGGGCCAGTGGCTGATCCAGTGCAGTATATTCTCATACAGTTGTGTTTGCTGCTCATACATTCTAGTAGCCATGGGGCAGAGGTGATTTAATTTTTGTCATATGTTTTCATAGTGATGATTAATTTTCATATTTATCAATTAGTATATTTTGGTATCTTCATTTTCTCATAAGAAACAACAGAATATGGTTTAAACTGAACTCACGAGAACACCCTGAAAGTATAGAAACAAACCAAATACAAACAAAATAACCAACAAAACAACAAATTAAAAATGCATGACCTTTTATCCTTCATTACTCTCAACAGTTGACTCTAGGTTAAGGTTATTTGTTTAACAGAGTTTCATATAAATGCAAATTGATTTGAAAAGCAGGACTTATGCTCACATGTTCTGTTTGTCTTCTCTTTCTATTCAGGTCCAAAACAGTATACGGTGACCAAAGTCGTCTGTGGAGGAGACCATAGTTTCTTATTGTACTCAAATGGGCAGGTATGTCATTTAATAAGGAGTTTAGCAGTCCCATGATGGAAGCTTAGTGCCTAAACCATGTTCATGTTTCATCAGTTCATTTTAAATCTGTCTCCCTTAATCACCACTTGTTTATCACTACTGACTTTCATCATTTCATTCAGTATTTGTGGGTTTTCAGTCACAGAATTCAAAGCCAAATAATTAAACTGCTTAAACTGTTCTACGTGTTATAACAAAACTCTTAACTCTCAAAACTGAAATGGAAACATAATGTTGTTTTCTTTTCAGTTTTACTAATTCACCACAGGGTGGCAATAATGCTTAAACCTTTACACAGGATACTGTCCTTTTACACTGTATAGGTATTATACTGTTTAAGGAACCAATGTCTGCAACAAATACCCACAAATTGCCAGGAATGTGCACTGATAAAGACAAAACTTTTACTTATCCCCCACAGTACAATATCTAGACATCGGGCTTGTTCTATTTGTTTTATCTCGAGCAGGAAAGAGGCACAACCCAAACAAACCAAACAGTCTCTGCTGGTGCAAACATTCTTTCACATGTTTGTAATAATCCTGTTATGGCGTCTCTTCTTCTTTCCAGAGTTGTATCCCTCCTGAAGACTTCAGAGTGGTTAACATCAGTAAAAGTCTCTCCCCAATCAATTATGAAAGGTTAAATTCATGGAGGTTAAAACTGATGTACAGCACAGATTCTAGTGTCACAAAGTAAGTCGATGATAGAAATGTGAAATGTGTTCCGTCATACTGTACATTTGAAGTCTGTGAACATCTCGCACTTGATGTTTTGTACTAATTATGGTTTTACTGAAATACTACTTTATTAAACTGTAGCTTTTACATAGTTTCGCAATAAGTGGAATGGAAATCCTCTGTTTAATTGTTCCAGCTAATGTTTTTTCTGTTTTTTTTTTTTGTTTTTTTTTCCAGTGACATCGTAATTCAACTTTCCTCTACAGCTTGTTGGAACGCCAGTTTCTTGGACCAAAGGTAAAGGTTAAAACCTTAGCTGAACATTTTCATTCTAATCATCTGGAAGTGCAGGCAGTCAGTATCGTAGGATCCTCATATGTCCACTATGTGCTACTAATGCAAATGTTCATTAAGGTGACCACTATAGATCCGTGATCATATTATGACAACGCATGGCACTTGAGTTTGTAGATAAGACACTGTGTTGAAGAGAACAACAAAGGACAATCTTTCAACTGGTAGCATCATTAAATTATGTGTTGTGGTCATATTTTTGTCGTATCGCCCAAGCTCTACTACAGGCTGATATGAATGACAAACTGTTAGTGTAGCTGATTGCCACAAGCTGAAATTTAATTTAATAATTTCAGAAATTTTAGAGCGTTTGCTCCGCATGCTTCTGGCTTGGTCCAGGCAGGTGACAGATGGTACAAATCACAGCCAAAAGTATATTAAATTGCAGTGTGCGTCTATATTACCAGTGAGCCTCAGTCCACTGGGCTTCAGCTTGCACTTTGGCACACAGCAAAATCCTAAAATATTTAGCTGCTGCAAGTGAGGAAAACTGTACTGCACTAGAGATGTGTGCTATGCCACCACGTTTGACTATAAAGACATTAGCAAAATTCCTGGGACCTGATGCATGCAGGGAACTAGGGTCTACTTACTGCACTTATCACTTATTCTCACTCTTGTTGTGACATCTTATTCAGCCAAACATGCTGATCATCAGGGCTGGGAAAGAAGGTATCTGTGAAACTCCAGGTTTTGTTTGACCATCAGCCTATGTGTAGGTGCAATGTTCTCTCATCAGCAAATGCTTATCATGTCCTGGGAATGACCCGTTAAGAGCATCAGGGTACTCATCAGCACTCTATCACAAAGAGCATAAAACTCTCCAGGAATTAAGAGTTATTTAAGCTGTTAGAAACGCATCTCCTAAAAAATGCGGCAGAGATGACAGGGGGTTGACTGGCCGAGAGTTATTTGACTTCATTTAGTTCTACAGTGACAAACAGGAAAAATACCCACACTAACAACTCTGTGAGGCCGTACTCATGCACAGCTAAATCCTACACACTCATAGTGATAATACTAGTACGCATGTATCATGTTTACCATGCTCAGTGGTGGAATGTAAATAAGTATTTTTACCCAAATACTGCGCATAAATTTGAGGTACTTCTACTTTACTTGAGTATTTCCATTTCATGCCGTTCAAGACGTCTACTCCACTACATCTCAGAAACAAACATTGTCATTTTTACTCCATTACATTTGGTTGACAGCTGTGGTTACTTTTCTTAGTTTTGGCATCCCCTTCCTGTCCACTGAAAACCACGTATCTCCACACGTGTTGATTTGGACGAAGTGAAGGATGAAATGTTTAGTTTATGGACTGGAGTTTAGAATTGTCCTCCTCCTCAAGCTAAACACACTGTTTGAAGCCCCTCTTGGATTAGCTGGAAAATGCATTGTCACAAAGCTAAAAAACAGGCAGATTTATCTGAGCTCACGGCTTTTTAGAGATGTGTGTTTCTCAAAGGACAGAGATGCTACAAACGTGAGGATTGTGATATGAATCCAGTAACATCATACATTATAGTAAGACGCTGACAGGGACCATTTTACTGTACAATGACTACTTTTACTTTCCATATTGTGAAGTACATTTTGCTGATAATATTTACATACTTGTATTAAGTTTTCAGTGGTGGTGTTACAGTACATCGTGGGCTCACAGATGCTCGTATGGTTCTTCAGACTCACTAGTTTCTCAGCACAGTGTGTCATGTTCAGTGACTGTACTATCTGCATCAGTGTGTTGTGTTTGACAAACAGTCTCCACAAGATCCCATCTGATGAACATGTGTTATGACTAAATAAAACCTGTGCTATTTGAATGTGAAAGCGTACACTGTGAAGAGTTCCTGTCCTTCATGCTGAGGGTTTTACAGGCTTTTCTGGAGGTGATGATACCCAATGATATGGGTTTGTTTGTCAGTTAGTACTCACTATCCCACACTGGAAAGGAGATCTGCTCAGGATTTGACTTAAATACCGGTAGACTGTGTGTACACCTGCATCCGTTACTCATGTTTGCGCTGAGTGTTGAGAATTACCTTTCGGTGAACTTGGCTCACAGCTGACCTGCCACATGATGGGTTAGAATAGACTTGTGTTTAATCCTGAACCTCGTGCGTGTCTTTATGTTAGGATTTACCCAGAAGTCCCTGAATCTGTCCACTGGCCTATTTTTATCTTGTCACTGATCACTCACATGTCGTTCTGACTATTATGTGTTTGTTTGCTTTCTCAGTGACGATGCCCACTTCAAAACCAACCCAAAGATCCCAGGCATTGATATCAACTCCGTCAGGTTGCTGTTTGAGACTCTGAGCAAACCGGCCTTCTCTGGACTCCTGGAGCAGGTATCAGTTTATTTACTAATTCATATGAAGAAAGAAATAAAACATTTAACTATTCTTGTTTTTCTCTGTGCATTCCCAACCCTACCCAAAACCTACCTCAAAATTCATTTTCTTCATCTGATCTCAGGTGAAAATATAAAACAAATAAGTTGAGTCATCATGTCCACTGCACAGGTTGAATAAAAACAGACCTTTGAAAGGACCGATAACACAAGTTCCCTCTTACAAATGAAAAGTTCCATTCATAAGCAATAAAATACCCTGTTAGACTTCATTTGACTAAAAATCCTCAAACCTCAGTCCTTTAACTTCAGTTTAAGTTACACTATCTTGATATAAGAAATTGTGGGTTAGATGTTTCTGAGCCTTTCAACCAATTTAAAACTTAAGTGATGTTACATTTAAATCATAAATTCATTTAGGGAGCTGTTTTTATCCAGCAATTAAACATACATTTAAATTAAATTGATAAATTGATTTAATTTTAGAGCCAAAATACATGAAGAATACTTCAAATAATGTCTCATTTTAAAGTTTTGTGATCACAATGCAGCAGCTAGTTGTACAGTATTTTTCCATCTACTGTAGCTACCGGTTGAAAAACACCCATGTCGTGTGTGATTATTGAACTTGTTTTGAAAGTACATCAAGTTCTGCTGCAGATTTGTGGCATAAAATGCAGGAATGAGTCATAACCTCTAACATTAGCTCAGTAATGTTAGGTTTGGGATTCATGCACCTCAAACCAACATCATTTATAATCTGTGTTTAAACTGAGGCTTCACTCCTCACCGCTAAAAGCCTCTCCCAAAATGTACTTACTAATATATATTTAAAAAATATATTTGACATATGTTTTTCCCCTGCTGACTAGTTGATTCAAGTTGTACAGTAGTGTTTAAATTCTGTAATGACAAATATTGTTTCTTTGACCTGTGCCTTTCAAAGCTTCACTTTTCTCTGTTTCTCTTTCTTTTTTTTTCTTTTTTTTTAAGGCCACCAAGAGTTTTGAGAGCCTGTTGATCCCCCAGCTGCCTCGCTCCCCACCCGATGTCGAGGCCATGAGGATCTACCTCATCTTGTCCGAATGCCCGCTAATGCACGACTCCAAGAATTTCATCCGCCTCACTATTCCTCTGGCAATGGCCATCCTCCGGCTAGACGCCAACCCCAGCAAAGTATTGGGTATCATACTTGCATGCACACACTAGACATTTTGTATGAATCAGGTCATTTCAAATTCTCTGGTACTTAACAGCACAGCAGATCATGTCATGCCACACCACCCTGAAGTACGTCATGTAACCCATGTGACTGTTAAGCATCCACAGTATGTGAACATCCTCATGTGTATCACTGTCACCTGTTCTTGCCCCGTTTTTCACCAGATAAAGAAAAATAATACACTAAACAGACACCAAGAAGCATCACTGAATATTAGAACGCAATCCAACTCAATGGACTTCGAAGTCAGGCAGCTGTCTCCTTTGTGTCCAAATATATAAGAGTAAATGTGAAGATAGATGATGCCGTTTCACGCCGCGATGGAAAAGTGAAGCCTCTCTTCCAAGCGTTTGTGTAGAGCACTAGAGTCGCGTCTGACAGAATGTTAACAGCGATTGATAATTAAAGCTGTCAGTCACACATTTAACCTCCATACTTGTCTGAAAACACCTGTGAGCAGCCAAAACCTCCTCCCGTCATGGCCTAAATCTTCTCCAGCCTGAGAAGACACCCACGAGTAGAGGAAGTCTCATTTCCTCTCAGACCACGTGAATTACAATGTACTGAAAGGTAATTATGGAACTGTTGCCCTCTGACGCCAAAAAAAACTATCACGCACTGAAGCTTTAAACTCTTCCCTTCATTCTTTTGTCTGAACTCACGGCATATTCATATTCGGTAAGAATTTTTTTAATTTAGAAAAGAGTTAACCCATTGAACAGAGTAACACAAATACTGATATTGTACTTTAATTTTTAAAAATAATCTGTACCCTCTGCTGGATAATAATTCTACTGACATTTCTTGTTACTTGTTGGCTGTATACAGCTATTGCCGATATGGACCTAAGTTACACTTTGGAATTGTCCATAAATGCTCAGTCTTTGTCAGCAGTTTTGTCAGTTTTCCAAACATCTGCAGGCTTGCAACATGCCTTCATATCTCACTCTTTTCCAAGGTCTTACAGACGTCTCGCCGTTCAGAATCCAAAACAACATGTTGACTCTGCTTTGATGATCATTAATACTGTAGATGCACACAAAAACAGATCATCTATTCAATCTTTAACTTAATTTAGAAAATATGAGGTAAAGGCCTCATTTTCACTATACGTATATGCATGTTGTTTGGATGTATTCGCTCAGTTATTTAATTCGCCCTTTTCCTCTATTTGTGCAGATAACTGGTGGTGTTTTGTGGACGGCAGTGTGTTCACCAGAATGGTCGACATGTACAAGCGCATTGTTGTGTTCATGTTAACCGGTGGAAAGACCCTGCTCGTACCTGTGTTTTATGATAACTATTTTCTTGCCACGCTAAGGCTGCTGGAGAAACTCCACAAGGTACCCACAAAGATCACCTTCTGTTCTTGTAAACAAGCCATCAGTTCTGTATTGTTCCTCGGTACAATACGAGGAAATGTGTTTCTTTCCTGGTGAAATGATTCGTGGTACATGATCTGTCGTCTGCTGTGGTTTGTTGCGTGTTATCAGGTAAACTTAAAGGCCAACCATGTGGATTACAACCGCTTTTATATCCCTGACATCACCAGCCTGGTGGACATCCAGGAAGACTACCTCAAGTGGTTTCTGAGTAGAGCTGATATTGTGAGTACTCACATTCTCCCAGTTCAGTTTACAATTTTGCACTTCCTTGTTACTTTACTTGTGCTGGCTCTAAACACACAGAGACAGGGAGCAGTGCAGTTGGGTTTCAGCTGAACTGCTCTTAACTCATGCCCTTCTGTGTCTGAGGAGGCACTTTGAAATTTCAATCATGACTCCTTGTGTTGAGCGTGTCTTCACTATCCACTATCCTTGGTCGTCTTTCTTTTTATAGTTCGCCTCTCTATTATGTTTCTGCTTCAAAATCATGTCACTCATCAATCGTTTGTCATTTCTTTTTGTCTCGTTCTGATTTCTAGAAAACGGGATCATCCCCTTCACAGGTATTGAAATGTAATATTGAACCTTATTTGGTTAATTTGATCTATTTTGTGTTGTCACCAGTGTAACAATTATGTTTTCAGCCGTCTCGTACCTTCCTTGCAGAATGAAATGCCCCCAGTGAACCTCTGTGCCTACCCGTTCATACTGAACGCTCAAGCCAAGACAACCATGCTGCAAACCGATGCTGAACTGCAGATGCAGGTACCTGAAACTAATAGTCAGGGTTTTCCTGACCATTATAAGGTGCCGCACCCAAGCTTTTTTACCACAAATTAAGGTAAAACAATTGTGGAGAGAATTAATACTCACTAAATTACTTCTCCCATAATAATAATAATGATCAGATAATAATTCATAATAAGATTTTATTATTATGATTGTTTTGAATGTTGTGTTTTTGAAATGTTCTGCTGTTTGGCAAGTGTTTGTCATGTTCTGACAAAAAGAATAGTTTAAACCCACAAATAACACCTGGTTTCTTCAATTTTCACTCACTTGAAAGAAATAACGGTATGACATTTATTATGATGTTTATAGATATCGACTGATATGAACATTGTTTTCATCATGTTAACATTTTTGGCCATGTCACCGACCATATGGGGAAAAAATGTTTTCATTGAAAAAAGGAAATGTTTTCCTGCGGGACGACCCCCAAACCCACCACCCGTGTGCCTTCCACACACATCAAATGCTGTTGATAGTAAAGAAATGATCTTTGTGTTTCCAGACAACCACATTAAAAAATTAACACAGTTTATAGACGTAGGTTAGTTATTGATTCCAGTTTAAGTGTATTTATTCTCTGTTTTTCTATTTCTTCCCAAACCTTTGCCTGTGACCAAGATGGCAGTAAGTGGTGCAAACTTACACAACGTCTTTATGCTGCTCACACTGGAACCACACCTAGCAAGGAACCCTTACCTAGTGCTCCACGTACGGAGGAACCATTTAGTAAGTGACACCCTGCGTGAACTCACCATGTACTCTGACGTGGACCTCAAGAAACCACTCAAGGTGAGAGCAACGCCCAAAAAAAGCCTAGTCTTGACAAAAAAAGTCATGTAGAGTCTGTGCTTTTGATTTGAATACATTTTCCCTCTCATGTCCCCTCAGGTGATCTTCGATGGTGAGGAGGCCGTAGACGCAGGTGGAGTAACTAAAGAGTTCTTCCTGCTGCTGCTAAAGGAGCTGATGGATCCTGTCTATGGCATGTTCACTCACTACAAAGAGTCCAACCTGCTGTGGTTCTCAGACAAAGTAAGTCACTGTACACTGTGTTCACATACTGACAACGACGGGCTGATTCTCACTTTGTGAAGTTGTTAAAAAGCACAACAACATCTGTAGGATATAACAACTGGAAACCTAATGACTGGAGGCGAGTAGTAGAGTAATGTCAACCATGAGTATCCAGGTTTGAGTCCCAGTCCAGACCTTTGTTCTACCCACAAAGCAAAACACTTATCTAATGTAACCCAGTTAGTCTGCTTGTCTAAGTATTAACCTTATATTGTTATTTCAGTATTATCATTAGTAGTGATATACGGATTAATAAATGGCATTTTGAGATATTCGACATCAGCAGATTATTTCACGAGGTCATCATCATCTAAAATGAATGCAGACACGGATCCACGTTTTAAAATGTATGTACTTAAGCAAACGGAGACAACGCACACATAATAGTGTTGATAATGAACTTCAGGGAACATTTATTTATTAAATTAAAATAAATAAATGACTAAATAAATGTTCAATTGTTGTATTTTATCAGATGCAAAACAACAACCTGATATTGGCATTAAATATCAGCCACTGGCCCTGCTCTGTAAATAATCAACCAAACAAACTCATACTGGTCCAACACTAACAGCATCGTGTGAAACTAAAACCAACGAAAAGTACCTAAAACCTTTAGTGTGTTTGTGTGGGACCGGTCTCCTGGTGACCCAGTGGTTACGTTTAATACCACACACTTTGATTACAACCATTAAACGTCACCTCTCATTTAACGCTCACGGTCGGTCAGAGTTTAACAGAGATAATGCACCTGGAAGGTTTTTCAGAAGCTCGAAATGGATTAACCATCTGTCAGTTCTGAGTTGATATTTTAATAACTCAAATGACTTTTTGTTTGGGCTGTTTTTAAAGAGCTTTTTGAAATGTTTTTTTTTTTTTTTAATGCTTCTCCCATTTTTTGTTATTTGACCTGAAAGTTGTATTTTTGAGGAAGAGCTGCTGTCTCTGCCGTGTCACATGAAGATCTTTCCACTGAGGACGTCCATGTTTACAAAACACTAACCTGTTTAATGCAACTTGTCCCTGAACTTTGACAACTACGAGTTACTTAAGAGAATGACTTCAGCTCTTTTTCACCAGTTTTATCTGTCAAGGCAAACTCAAATACAATATAAATGTAGTAATATTTGTATTTCTTATTAATAATCATTCTGATATTACATTTGGTGCTTGGACACCTAATGAAATGTTTGAAACAACACAGCAAAGGGCAGCAGACGACTGATCACATTATAACACATTATAACACATTATAACACATTTTACCACTTTGATGCAGCACCTAAGCTGAAAGAACAGAACACTCTGTCTCTACTGAGATTTCTCCACCACAGTATGCTTTGGTTCATGTTTCTTTGTGCTATTTTCTAAATATTAGTAATATAATAGTAATGTCATGGGACCAATAAATGTGGCTCCGTGTATAGAAGTTATTCAGTGGAATGTTCTGTTATACAGAGATCGATGTATGTACGATGTAGTAATTACTGGCTAAAAATGCAAAAGCACGAAAAACTTTTGAAATAAATAAAATTGTGAATTTCTCCTGGTGGTAGGTTCTCATGTGTAATGTTGTGTAACGTTAGATGTCATATAGGAGAATGTCAGGACTGAGAGATGTTGAAGAAGGATACCAGAACCAGAACCCTTCTTTGTCAGTGTTTTGTAGAGCAGAACTGGTTTCACCTGATCGGGATCATCTGCGGTCTGGCCATCTACAACTCCACAGTGGTGGATCTCCATTTCCCGCTGGCTCTCTACAAAAAGCTGCTTGATGTGCCGCCCACTTTGGACGACTTCAAGGAGCTGTCACCCACTGAGGCCAGGTGACACAGACGCACTGTCACGCAACTTCTCTCAGGCCGATGTGGCCCAAGATGTTTTTTACATTAGTCGATCGGTACAGAAACATTCAAAAGAAGTATAATCACAACATGAAAATATGGATGAGTAAAATGAAATAAACACCAAAACACTGAAGCATTCTGTAAATGTTTTAGCTCATAGTGTAAACAAAGTAAACTCTAAAGACAGAAGAAAAATACCCTAATTCTCAGTAAAGTGATTTTAAAGCAGCAAGTCCACATCCAGGACCCACAGTGTGTCGATCTCTTACATAATCAGTGTTTTTGAAACTGCAGTCAAGCTGACTTCCACCGGGAAATGCCTCTTATTGAATTTTTCGCAGGGAGGGTTGGCATTTCCCTTACATCTAATTGACTTCAGTTGTGAACACAAGGAAGTGTATTGATTTTGAGATTAGTCCTCTAAAAGCTTCAAGTCAGAAAACAAAGTCTATGGTGTCTTTAGTTGAAACAGATCGTCTTTAAATGCTCCCAGAATCGTTTTATGGACTGTGTTTGTATCTTGACTGTGGTGTAAAAGGTTGACTGTGTGAACTTAGTGATATTTTCCATTATTAGCTCACACTGTTACCACTCAAACGTAGACAGATTTAGAAACGGCCAAAATTCACGACTGAAACGAGAGGCTGTTATTAGACTCTGCATGTGTTCGCAAGAAAGGAGCTGTTTTTCATCTGAAATCTGAGAATTATTTTCCCACCTGAAATGGCCTACTGCATGTGAAACGTGTTAATAATAGTCCTTCTCATTGTCTGATTGTTTTTTCTGCAATAATAAGTTATTATGATCTTGTGTTGTTGCCATGTATTAAACGTGACAACCATCCCTCCTGTTCATTCCTTTGTAGGAGTCTCCAACAACTTCTAGACTATGAAGGCAGTGACGTGGAGGAGACATTTCTACTCAACTTTGCAGTGAGTCGCACATTTTAACTGATTTATACCAACTTGGAGAATAAAGCTCCTGTTATTCTGTATTATTTATGGTCAGACGCTGTGTTCAGACCACATTTCACCAGGTGATACTTGGTGGTTGTGTGACTAAATGCAGGAAGAAGCACTAGTAGGGCTGCAAACATAAACGGTGGGAGTTAATGTTGGTAGCAGATCAACATCATCTGTCATCAGAGCTGTTAATTACGCAGCTCCTTATCGTCTCTTCACTATCATTAAACCTCTGGCACTGGCTTTGTGCCCACTGCAGCTGAACAGCTTCGATCCTTCTGCCTGCTGTTACACTGTCCTATCACAAACAAACACAATTTACTCAACGACGGATCTGTCAATAGCCGGACTGATTATTGCAATCAACGTTCAAGCAGATTAAATTCAGCATTACGCATAGAAAGGAAGAGCATAATCCTCTGTACCTGCCTCGTAACACGTGTTCTTCCTCAAAATGAACTCCCTTCATGGATCATAGATGTTTAGTTTCATATCGGTATACATCTTGATGCAGTAATTGTTCTATGAATTCAACTGTGAAATGGTTTTAAATAACCTTATCGTATTATATGAACAACGGCCTCACACGAGACTTAAACAGTAAAACTGACGTTCTCTGTAAAAAAAAACAGAAGCTTCACGTTTCCAAATGAGAACAACAACACTGTCAAAGTAAAGTGTGCAAATGTCTGGTCATCGTGTAAATCCGTCTTCACTGTGACACCAACATTGCACTGGTTTTAAAATGTTAAGCAGTGCTGTCGCCCAAATCACGTTCAAAATCATACAAGATCACACGAGATCCCGCAGAATAAACAGTGTCGCCGAATCACTAGACACATTTCTACCGTCAGTGTAACCAAGGCCTTTATTTACCTGGACCGCAGAAGAGACCAGGCCTCTATTGTAATTTCCTCTGTTTGATAAGTTTAATTTGACATATTTTAGCACAGCGTCTTGTTTTGATCGGCGGTTAATGCGCTACAGTGTTAACACACCTTCAACACTTGATGTATCCGTTTCAAATTAAACCCTGTAGCGTTAAAAAGGGTTTATTGTAAAACCTTTGCAGGAACGTGTAAGTGTACACTACTGCAAACTACAGTTTGGCTGAGACAGTGACTGAAACCAGACAATAGCACTTTAAATCAGTAATGAACATGATTATATTGTTGAATGTATTAAATTACATCCACCCTCCACACCCGTCGTCATTATAAGAGACCTGGCTCTTATATAAAGTATATTGAATACTTTCTTATTTGAGGAAGTATCTTTGCGCGTTTTTCGGAAACTATTTTCATCTTCAGGTTAATACACATTTGGTCTGCAGTTTAGTGCATTTACAGCTGTTGTGGATACTTGTAAAAAGTTGTTGTATTTCATATTCTTGTGCGTCACATAATCCCATGTAGAATGAATAATTGTGATGGTATGACACAGCCATAAAAAACGTCATTATTTCATACAGCTGCAAGGAGCTGCAGTAATGTAAAACAGGTGTATATAAAGAAACCCTGACACATGTTTGTGTTGACGTCTCAGATCACCAGAGAGAACTACGGGATGACAGAAGTGAAGGAGCTCGTCCCTGGAGGAGAGAGCATCAGTGTGGACAAAAACAACAGGTGATGGATGAACACTGCTCGTATTTCAGGCCACGGTTTCAGCAGATTAGATCTGTCTCATCCTTCTCTTGATGTCCCATTTCCAATGTCCTTGTTTCGGGCATATTTTAAATGCGTTACACTTTGTTCTCTCTGGAAGATAAACAGACAAATGAGATAACTCTCCACAGAGAGTTGTGAGGTGGGCGGCGTTTAAACAGATGTGAGCGCGGCGGTGACCCAATCTTCAAAATCCTGCCTGCAGTCAGATGTATAATAGACAGAAGAGCCACAGAATCACTGCTGCTGTAGTGTTATGTGTCCACATCGGGCTTTAATTGAACAGACACGATGTGATCGCCTGTTTCCTGGCGTTAGGTCTGGGACGTCAGGTTGTGTGTTTATGAACGCATGGCTTTGTAACGTCCCTGGGTGTGATCTGTTTTGTATTGTTCCTCAAGGTCCTGCCTGTGTGTGTACATGTACACATTAGTACTGGCTGACTCAGATGTCGCTGCTGTGTGCGCTGTTTCCTGCAGCTTTTCTAAACTCACTCAAACAATATTTTAGAGAGTCTTGCTTCCTTATTTTCAGTGAGTTTCCTGTTAAAACATGTTGCCTTTTATAAAACCGGTAAGAGGCTGTGAGTTTGGGATACACAGATTATTTTTGTCACAGAGGAAGAGACAGAAACCATTCAAAAATCAGATGTTTTGTGGCACCGCGTCCCGGGTTCGACTCCTCCGTCTCTGGTTTCTCTCAGCTGTACGTGAACAAAAGAGGCAAAAAGTTGAACAAGTCTCACAAACATGGTGATGCCACGTAACATACGCTTTTGTGTTTTTGTGCAGCTTTTAGTTTCTTTACATCAAGTTCACATATTATTTTAAATTATTGTTTTTCAGTCAAAAACGCTGAAGTATGATCAGTTCTTTTGTCATAACACATATTATTACATCTTAAAAGGGTCAAACTGCCTGGAAACAAAAAAGCAGCTTCAATTCAACAGCCTCCAAAATGACTAAAGATTTATATCCTTTATAAAACCGCAGGAGTTTAATTCCACAGTGTTTATTTTACTCAATGAATGAACTGCCAGCCGAACATATGATGGTGATATTTAGCAAAATATTGAAAGTACACGTTACTTTTGTTTTTGTTGTTTTGTTGTGTTGCTGCAGCGTTCCAGCAAATGGGAACGGTGTATTAATCTTTTTAGGCTTTTTTTTTTTTTTTTTTTACTTATGAATCCCAGATAAAGTGTAATCTGGGATGGTTTATTCAACGTTTATCTGTCACACGTGTTTGTGATAATGTAGGTAGATACAGCAGGGCTGAAGAGATTATTGATTTTAATCCACCTCAGCAAGATTTTACCTGTTTATGTTCCCTGACTGGCACATAACCGGAAAAATAGAAAGTATAGAAAGTTTCACAACCAACACACACAGTGCAGGAAGCCTGTTTAGTCACATAAATTATTTCCTTATCTTATTTAAGAGGATACAGCCGCTGTGAGGAACAAATTACAGATCAACATATTTGCTGAACCGGTGTGTGCGTTTCAGGAAGGAGTTTGTGGACGCCTACCTGCGCTACGTGTTCTCGGACTCGGCGAAGGAGCAGTACGCCGCCTTCTCCTCTGGCTTCCTGAAGGTGTGCGGTGGAGAGATCCTGTGGCTGTTCCAGCCCTCGGAGCTGATGGCCATGGTGGTCGGCAACAACAACTACAACTGGGAGGAGATGGAGAAGGTCCGTGTCGGGTAAAACGCGCACCGACCGTAGTAACAATGTGACCTGCTGTGAAGTGTTTTGTTACAGGCGGTTTCCTTGTCGTAAAATAAATCGTGAGTGAATCCACTGATGCAGCACGTGCAGTGGATGTGACGACGAGCTCGCAGTCGTGGAAACCACCCAGAGATGTGTCGTCATCATCATCATCATCATCATCTTCCACGAGTCACCGGGTTCACACTGTAACAGACAACAGGAACACATTGAGTGTCTCTGTATTAGTGCACTTCTTGTGCAGTCTGTAACGTGTAGTTTAAAACATTCAAAAATTTAAATGGTATCACGAGACAGAAATACATTGAAAAACATCATCTACAATAGATCAAGACGCCTGTTGTTGAGGAAGTTCAGAAAACGCCCATTTAATAAAATTTTCTTCAGTTTGTTTTATGTGAAGGTCAGCATTAAAGAACCACACTGAAGGAGAGTGTATCCCTATCTTTTGGTGATATTATTTCCAGAAGGCTCTTCTGCAGATTACAGTATCATCATCATGAGAGAGATGTGAAAACACAACCTGCTGCCACAGACGCTCATGAATGTTTTATGCTGACATTGGAGCAGGAACATCTCTGAGGAGTTACTTCTTGGGACTCATGATGTGTACATGTTACTGCCAGAGAAGACGGTTTACAAGCCATCCATCAGGGAGAAGACTTTCCTTTTCATCGGTTCATCCTTTTTCTTTTTTTTTTTTGTCTTTGACGTTGCAGAATACTGTGTACAAAGGCGAATACACAGCCACTCATCCCACAGTGCGGTTGTTCTGGGAGGTTTTCCACGAGTTCCCTCTGGAAAAGAAGAAGCAGTTCTTATGTAAGTATCGGATTGCTCGGTCTGCATGGCAGTTTAATTCTCACGCTGTCACCCTCTGAGGGTTTATAAAAGCTTCGTAATGGGCAGGTTGGTGCCGTGTGATCATTTCAAGGCCGGTTATTTCCCGGCTGCGTTTTCAAAAGGCTTGATATGTTGATTGCGAGGACGCATGAATATTGTATTTAAAGAATCACCGCTACAGTCAAAAAGCTGCAGAGTGTTGCCGGGCAGAAAAGAGTTTAAAGGAATACGTCCGAATTTTGGGAATTAAGATGATCACCTACTTTGTTTAGAGATAAATGACAACATCTGTCATGTCACGTAAAGCTGTAATAATATAAAATAAAAAGCTGCTCCCAGTTGACATCATCCGTTCACATTCACTCTGATAAAAGCACTTACAGCACTGACGGAGAAATCGCATCCACCAACTGATAGAAACATGAATCCACATCCTGGGAGTTTCCTTGTGTGTATTCACAACGTGGTGGAATTATATTATATATATATATATATATAATTATTATGACTAAAACTGTGCCCAATGTGCATATATTTTCAAAAAATAAACCTGTAGCTGAATATTCTACACTGACAATAGGCTACTTAGGCCTAATTCTTAGTAGTTTACGACGTCTAAACCGTATCCATAACATCTAAACATTGTGAAGACACATGCATGTAAATAACATCAGTGAAGTCCAGCACAGACATGAAGCTGGCAACAGAAAGCCTCTTTTTTTTTTTTTACTCTCAAAGATGGCGCAGATCATCGTAGACGTATCTTAACCCGTAGATCATCTGACCTCCTCCTCTGTCTCCTTCCTGCAGTGTTCCTGACGGGCAGCGACCGCATCCCGATCCACGGCATGGAGAGCCTGAAGATCGTCATCCAGTCCACCACGGCCGAGGAGCACTACCTGCCGGTGGCCCACACGTGCTACAACCTGCTGGACATGCCCCGCTACCAGACCAAAGAGATCCTGCGCCGCCGCCTCACTCAGGCCGTGGAGCAGTACGAGGGCTTCAGCCTGGTCTGAGGGCCGCCCATCCGCACGGAGCACAGGTTTTAAAGCACTTTCTTAGCAATACATCCCAATGTTTGTGTCAAAGGAGAGGAAGGAGCACTTCAGGACGCAGGACGGTCACTCTCTTTAATGCTCTTAAAAGATTGTTAAGCATCTTAAAACTGAAAGGCCTATCTATATGTAAATGCAAAGTATTATTGTCTTTATTGCTTCGGGTGAAGTTTCTCAACTTTTAGGTCAGAATCAGTATATTTTAAAGGCCAAAATGTTGATGTTTGTTTTAAATAATTTAAAGGTTTCATAATAAGGGACTGCTATGATGAAGTGAAGGGCCACACTGAGGGTGAAACATCTATCATTTTGACAAAAACAGCCATGAAAATCTGAGAATAAAGTCATAATTACACGAGAAACGGACTTAATATTAATATTATCATAGTTTCAATGTTACCAACTGAACCAACAGTTTCACTTTTTTGTTTATTTATATCATTTCTTTATTTATTTTGAGGAATTTCAAACACAGATTGCGACTGTTCTTGTGATATCAGATGTTCTTTCATCCTCGTTGTGGCTGTAATAAACCTTTGTCGATCACAGATGTTTGGCGTTGGTGAGGTTTACGCGACAACGCGGGAACGGTGCAAACGGTGGGACTTAAATCTGAGGCAGAGACCAGAGAACGTTGAGAAACCTTTCTTTGGGTTGTACTTATTTTTCTTTTTTCTTTTTTTTTCTTCTTTTGCAAAGCTGTGTATTTTATATTCAACTCCTTAAATTCTATTTTTCACCTTAAAGAATTCCTAAAGTTATTACCGTGACACAGTATATCTGCTTTTTGTTACTTTTGATTTTATCAAACAGAGGGGTTATTTTTTTGAGAAATAAATACTGTACGTACATGTATGTAAATAGGACTTTGATGATACTTTTCCTTGGACGTTCGGAGGACTGCTCTTCACGCCGATCCTTTTAAAACCAGCATGTCGTCCTCTCTGCCTGATTTTGAAAAAGGACAAGTGAAGAGGCGGGCGGGCGGCTGCATCATGAAACACGCCGGACATCATTCCCTGATCCTTCTCAGCTGACTTTGTCTTGAACCTGCATTCAACAGTGTTGCCTTCAACTATACGGACATGAGAAAATCTGACTTTCTAAAACTGATTTTAACTGGATGTCGTCTGTGTGCATGTTGTTGAGTGCGAGCAAAAGCCTGATTGTCATTTAAAACTAAATATACAAACATTACAATCGATTATTGTGATTAGTTTGATTTACACGATGAAGAATATTTAAATCTGTGAGATGTGTTGAAGGTCAGCACAATGATGAGTGCATATTTAACAGTGATGGCAGATGACCTTTGGAGTCCAGTACATACACATATATATATATATATATATATATATGTAGTTTAAAATACTGCCCTGAATCTGTATTTATTCCAAAAAAATCCTAATCCAAAACCATGTAAAATCAAGGCCGTGAAGTGTGTGATATATTTTTTCTATATTTCGTACATAAATGTGACAGTAAATGACTTGATGCGTCCTGACATGCAGGTCACACTGACACATTTATTTAGCAATAACAACCTGAAAACAGCCCAGTGACGTAGTGAAAAGGGGCTGGTTCTTCTTAAGGTCTTAACACTGAACCCTTCTCCTTCTCCTCCTCCTCCTTCTTCTTCTTCTTCTTTTGCTCTTTACTGCATGTCCACACAGTCCACACGTGTCCTGATTCATGACGCTGGTTTCTCCTCCTGCAGAGTTTTGTCCTATGCAACGGTCTGTGCAGCCCTCGACTCTTTTGCACCTTTTATTGTGCTACGGAAATGTGACTTTTTTGCATATCTGTCTCAGCTCGACACGAAGCTCTCTGTTCAGCCAACTTTTGAAATAAAACGGTGTAAAAGCTCATTTCCTGGCGTTGCCGATGCATTCCTTGACACAAATGGCGCATGTTTCGACCGTTCACATCGGCCGAGGCTCGGTGGAAAATAGTCCCATTAAATGAACCTCACAGTGACATATCATCTTTGAAATGATTTCCTTTTGAAATTTTAACCTTTATTTTACCAGGCAGTTCACCAGACAAGAATAAATCACGTGCAGGGTCAGTTTCAGATGGACATAAGTAGGCCTTTAAAACA
>JAPQRN010000001.1:1388889-1402581 GCA_037367275.1 Coranthus polyacanthus
TACCAGGCAGTTCACCAGACAAGAATAAATCACGTGCAGGGTCAGTTTCAGATGGACATAAGTAGGCCTTTAAAACAGTTAAACATTTACAGGTATTATTTAAAAGTACGCATTTAAAAAGCTGAGATATTTAAGTTTTAGTGTTGGTTTTTTCTGTCACAGATTCCAAAGGATGAGTTGGATTCAGGCTCTTTTACTCTGATGTAAAGACAAGGCGTGTATTGTTTTCTGTGTATTTCAGGACGTCTGTGTAACATGTAGGTGAAACTGCTCTGTCACTAAATGAAGGTTTAATGGATCGGCGTCGATGACGAGGACACTAAACCAGAGGATCCACATCTCTGTTTCGGGACAGTTTTCATTATTTTGCCGATCAGATCAACTGAAATACATCTAAATGAATCCTAGTGAAAACCATGTGATGAGCGAATAAACAAAGGAAAAACCACAGCACAGACGAGTCAGTAAAAATATGATTTCATTTATATTATGTACAAAATACAAATACAGGTTATGTACTAAAATGTACACACTCAACGTCATTAAGCCTGCCAGTGTTAACATTCAGAAAAAACGAAATTCACACTGATAATCATCCATTTTGGAGAAAAGAAAGGAAAATGTACTCGCTCACAGAAATGTAAACATACACGGTGATCCATATTTACAAAGAACAAAAGGAGATGGAGGCGACGAGAAGGAAAAGCGGCGAAAAACACAACCGGGGGGGGGGGAGAAGTGGGCTTTTTAGCGACCACGTCCGTCCTCCAGAGTCGTCTCACGATGGCCTTGTCATTCTTCTATCATCAGTGTGAGCAAAAAAAAAAACAAAAAACATACCAGTGATTTCAAGACAGGGAAAAAAAAAAATAGCTTATTTCACATGAAGTAAATGGAAAAGAAGCACATCAACGCATCAAATGTACAGTCGAAAGCTTAAGTCAGTACCAGTGATGAGGAAACATGAGCTACTGTGGAAGGTGATGGAAGTGGGTCGTTTTGGTTTGCGTACTCTGAGGTGGTGTCTTTGGGATGTGTTGAAACAGGAGATCACTTCTGTTAGTGAGGAAACATTAATCTGTCTTTTTTTAAAACTTCTAGAGAAGTGACGACAACTGAGACACAGAAAGCTATTGGTTTAAAGAATACTGTTAAGATGATTGAAGTTATACAAATAGTAACATCTCCCTTACAAAAATACACAAAAAAGTATTTCTTGATCACAAATTCCTTCTTTAAAAATAATTGTATATCTATTTTTACTTGGAAGGTATTTTTAAGACTTCTAAAGCATGAGAAAAATAACATTTATGTCCAATACAAACATTCAAAACATAGAAATAAATTATTAGCAGTACAAGTGTGATTCTCTGCCGGAAAGGTGACTCGTGTGCGTCCGGCTTAAGTCTTTTAAAGAAAACGTCCTCTCCTTTGAGGCGAGGTTCGCCGGGTGTCGCTTCGAGTCGGCTGCGGGTCAGCGCTTCTCCGCGGGCTCCGGAGGAAGAACCACGCTGTGCTCGACAGAACGGACGAACGGCGACCGAGCAGGTCGACGGTTCTCCGAGCCAAGAAACGCGAGCGGCGCAGATGGAGACAAGAAACTAAGAAGGAGGTTTCCTCCTCACGCACACAGTGAAATGTGACAGATTGTAGTCGTGAAATCTGCTGGTGTCTCGAACACTAAGCATCAGTCCTTCGGCGGAGTGTTGTTTTTTTTGTCTTCTTTATCTTCTCATATGAACTTAGTGGAGTCTCTCTTGCTGATGAGGACTTCCAGCAGCCGCAGCTTGGCTTTAACGTGCTTGTATTCGTTGTATTCCACGGCCAGAGGGGAGCGGTCCTCCTTCTGCACATTTCTGTGGGCGGAAGGCGACAAACATTACAACATGTTCAGCAGTGGAAAAAAAAACACAAACTATTATCCGGAGCTCGGTTCACTGTGTTGGATTTCTTATGTAATCTGGATGAAGTCATGTGTTTTTTTTTTTTACCTTCCGTTCTGTCTCAGAAACTGGTCCTCAAACTCTTTCAGGTTTTTGCGGATTCTCTTCTTCTCCTCTCGAGTCTCTTGAAGTTGCTCCACAAGTTCCTGCCTGTTACAGAAAGAGAAGGACGCGTGAACATCTCACCAAAAAAAACATTTAAATGAGCTTCAAGTGTTTAAAAAGGAGATTCAGCTGTTGTTAATCATAGAGTTGAACATTTTGTTTTAGAAATCGTGGAGCCACAGACCTGATTTTGTACAAATGAATAAAAAAAAAATCTATCTTCCGTAATTTCCTTTTTTTTTTTTTTTTTTTAATTTATTCATTTTCTTCTTGTTCTCACTTGAAGGTGAAAAACATGTTTGGAATGGATGTGATCAAATGGATCAATATCTTAAATCAAACCTCATAGTGTATCAGATCAGAACATGAATCAGATCCGGTCTCATACAAACGCCTCTTGGACTCATACACCTAACATCTTGGTTTGAATACACAGTTTTGCCCTGTTTTTGCCGTTTCCAGCCCTTGTTTCACTATTAAAAAGGTAAAAAAAAAAAAAAAAAACTAGCACCACGTAGTGAAACACAGAAAGTTTTATTTAACTCTAATGTCCAATAAGAGGCCAGACCTGAAGACTGAAAGAAAAGCTTTACTTCATATAATCACCTATTTTTCCTCTTTTGTATCCTTTGATAAACACCGTTCTGTGTTAAATTACAGAATTTGTGGCTTACATGGTGGCGGCGTGCAGGTTGGACAGCCTCATGTCTGTGGTGTTCTTTGAGGGCGAAAGTTCGTCCACAGGAGAAATGAAACCGTCCACTTCCTCGTCCATGTGGTCCAGGAAGCCGAGCACGCTGAGGTCGGGCCGGACGGTCACGGTGAACTGGGTCTTTGTGTCTGTGTCGTCCTCTGATCCGTCCTCTTCCTCCTACGAGGGGCAAAAAAAAAAAGAAAAAAGAAAGGTCAACCTGCTGCCGAGGACTCAACGGGCCACACGGTGCAGACAGAGTCACTGATTCAATCCCAGGCCTTCGGGCTCAAACACTGCAGCGCGTAGGAATCATGCATGTTAGTCACAAATGGTTATAAATCATCACCGTACAAAACACACTTCCATGTCCGTCCATCATTGTGTCATTCAGGTCTGGAGTAGGATTCATTAGTGAGTATAAATGGTGTTAATGAGGATGCAGAACTGACTTCTGTTCAACCCATAAGTCTACATTAAAAAAACAACAAAATACACTGAGAGCAAAGATTTAGCTCCAGTGTCGTCATTCTGGTTCATCACAACGTCCAGCTGAAAGTAACTGCAGGTGCTGGAAGAAGTATTCAGCTCCTTTACTTTAGTAAAAGTATGAAAAACTGTAATATGAAAAGTAACTAAAGCCGGTGTAGCGGAGTAGAAGGAAGTAGCATAAAGTGGAAAATACTCAAGTTAAGTACAAGTACAGTACAGATTCCACCTCTGGTACTTGTAACCTGGTTGGTAACAAGTTGACAGATCAGTCACTTTATTAAGGAGGTAAAAGTGTCAAACTGAAGCAGAAATCTGATGTGTAAACTGTGATGAATGTTTCAAATGGACAGTTTGTTCATTTCACTGCTCATCTTGGCTTTGTCCTTAACATATGTTTGTCTAAACTGGCAGTTTGTTTAAAAGCTCTTTGACTTAGTAAAACTAGTCCTGCTAGTTAAGTACTGCTTACATGTCTCACAGCACGTTTGGATAAAAATCACAGAGAGCTACAGCCATCACATCCAGGCAGCTACTGATTGGATCCTTCTACAGATGCTCTGGACGGGAAACAGGCCAATCAACAGGCAGCAATCAGGTTTAATAGAGGGGGTTTGTGGTAGTAAATGAAGGGGGGCAGGATTCGGAGGACGGGGGTGGGGGCGGGGCAGCTGGCGACTGATTATTCAAGCAGCAGCGGCAGCAGCTCTTCACCTTGATATCGTCGAAGAAGAGTGCGGTTTCGCCCTCGATAATGGGCTGAAGGAGGGGGCCTCGGCGCTTGCTGGAGGGAGAGCCCTGTGGTGACGATTAAGAAGGAGGAGTTATAATCAACGCTGAGACGCTGAGGGTCGGGGTTTACAGCAAAGTAACCAGGAAACGCCTCTGACATCCACGTTTAGAGGAGCCCCGTGTCGAAATGTCGACTACATTACGTGTCTTTTCAACTCTTAACATGCAGCCTTCCAATGGTCAGGCTTACAGAAGGCGTCGATGAAAATTAAAGCCAAAATGGATGTATTAGATTTCATTTGAAAGGGAACGTCTTCTAGTTTCTGTGTTTAACATGTGGATAAAACACAACGCGGTTCAAACGGAACCTTTAAATTAATCACCTGGATGTTAAAAGGTTAAAAGCTGGAAAGTCACTCTTCAACAGAAGATTGACCTTTGCACCATAATTATAATGTTAGAATACTCTACAGCAGTGCTTCCAATTTGCATGATGGGGATTAGAGGTAGTGCATTATGTAACGGATGTACTGTGAGTCTATAATGCACATCGTATCTTATGTAATAAAATGTTTATTAAACAGCTGAGTCGTACAGTTTTAATGTATCCTGACTTTAAGTGATTTTTCAATGATCTGCATTTATTTCTTTTAAATGTTATCTCATCCTAAAACACTTTGTGATGTGACTTTAGAAAAGTGCTCTGTATGATATATTATAATCTGTGGGCAGAATTACAGACATTCTATGAAGACAGACGCGTTACAAATACCGATGACATTTATTTCATTCAAGTGCGAATCTGATCTTAGATCCAAAAAGCGATTGGATGTTTTTACAGTGTTGGTGTGGTTCAAACTCAATCGTCCCCTATGAGCGGTTTTACGGACTTCAGAGCCCCGCGGGTGGACAACACGCCCGTTTGCACAGCAGGCACCGAAAGCTAAGACGAGCCGAGATGAAATGTCCCGGACGTTTTCACAACGTGGTGACTGTGGGAGAGCTGCAGGAAAACTGGGAAGCTGTGGAGTGAAGCAGGCGGGGGTTAACTGTGCGACACTTACGATGACGGGGATGGTGGAGGCTCTGCACAGGATCTGCTTCACCAGCCGGTATCTGTCGTACAACGGCTTCATGATCTGCCTCTCGTTCTTTGTCACCTGAAGTCGGGAAAAGAAGTTGAAAACAAGACAGCTTGTTAGCATGGTATTCGGTTCTTCGACTCTGTTATTCTCCGTCTCCCTGCAGTCTAACTAGCTGCAGCGCTAACATAAAACAAAGTGACAGCTAACCCACATTGGCCCAGTATTCATGACAACCCTTCGGCCTGCTCTTTAGAGCGTGAAAGTCATTAAACACCGGAGTACGCGGCGCGGTGGAGGAGGGATGGAGGTGACAGTAAGGTCAGCTGCACTTCCTGATATACAACAACACGGGCAGGGATTAGACGGCACAATTATTGCAATTGGATTTGGTCCGACATCAAACAAAGTACGTGTCGACCCCTGTACGGGTCAGGTTTTTTTCTGGTCTTTTAATTGCTGTGGATGCTCGTCTGGTAACAAATGCTGTGTTTAAGCTTCGATTTATACATTGAGCCATTAAAAAAGCTTTTAAAATGTGCTTAAATCAGTCCCTTTCATTATTTAGCACACGGACTTGAGACATTAGGCACCCCTCACTTGCAATCTAGGTCACAATGAAGTGGTAAACAACATGTGACAACATGGCAGACTGGAGATAGGTCTGACGAAGGACAAACAGGCATACAAGTAAAAGTATGTAAGTATTATCAACAAAATGACTTGAAGTGTGAAATGCACTTGCAGTAAAATGGACCCTGTCAGTGTTTTATTGTATATGATGTTTCTGCTGCTGCATTAATGCGTATGTTGCATTTTACTGCTGTAGATGTTTAAGTTGAGCTCATTTGAACTTCTTTCTACTCAACTGAGTAGTTTCATCTACAGCAACGCATCATATTCTATAAGATCGTCGTGTGTTTGTAGCGTCGCTGTCCTGTGAGAACCACGTGTCTCCAAGAAGCCGTAAAGAATCTTTCATCTCAAACATTCAGCGTCAACGCATTTGGAGATACGTGGTTTTCACTGGACAGGAAGGGGTTGGGTTGCGATGTGAGAAGTAACTAAAGCTTGTAATACTCGAGTAATGTACTTCAAATGTATACGGTAAGTACAGAACATGAGTAGAAGTACAGAACATGAGTAGAAGTACAGAACCCCCACTGTGTAAAGTATTGTGTTTGTTGACTTAATGACTCACTGGTCGTCCGTGGATGCTCTCGTAGTAGAGAAGAGCTTTCTGCAGGGCGACCTTCTCCGCTCCGATCTGCTCCCGTGTCATGTCCTGCCACCAGGGAACAGGAAGCGAGTCAACACATTTCAGACGTTTCAGACCTGGGTTCATTCTCTGTTTCTACACAGGGTTACTGCTCACGTTCAGTCTAAACACAGACAGCACCGTAAGTCACCTTGATGTCCTCGGGCCGGTTCACCTCCTCCCTCTTCTCCTGCAGCTTCTTCAGAATGGTGTCCAGCGTGGTCTCCACCGGCGGCTTCGGCACCTTCTCCTGCTGCGGTTTCTTCTCCAGCTGAGAGCCGAAGCTTTTGGGCAGCGTGTTGCTGCGCTGGCGGGTCAGCGGCGGCAGATCCTCCTCGGACTTCAACAGTTTGTGTTCTGACGAAGAAATCCAGACGCGCGTGAGCTTAACAATGCACTTCACTGATTGAGATTGAGTCTGAGTGCTATTCTGATCCGTGTCTTACCTTTTAACTCTTTGCGGAGCTTGGCCAGTTCATTTACCCATCTCAGCACGTCTGGGTTTGCAACTTTATCACTGTGGGAGGGCTAGACGAAAAAAACACATAACAACAGTGACAAAGAGACAGAACAGAACTCAAAATAAATGAATGTGTATGTGAATGAGACATTAACAGTCAACGTAATGCAGGTTAAAGGATAGGGTTAATCGATTTCCCTGATGAAAGATCTTTTAACTTTGTTTTTGATAAGCGCTACATATATAAACACGTTATTATTACTTTTACTACTACCTACCCTGTATTTTCTCTCCTCTTCAAACCTCTCCTCAAATCTGTGGATCTTCTTCTTCAGTATGTGGATCCTCTTTGTGAGCTGAGCAGAAGTCAGCTCCTCCTTCTCGTCATCACACGAGCCGAGAGAGGAACTCCTCCTGCGACTGGAGACGCAAACAAACTCGTCAGATTTGTTCTTTCTTTTGTCTGCACCTTCGGTACGGCCTCTGGGAAACATTCCAAGTGTTTACCTGACAAATGAGTGTGCATTCGGCGGCGACGGAGGCACTTCAGTGTCGTCCAGGTACTGCTGGCACTGTCCGTAGGCGTAAAAGCGAGGGGACAGCATCGGGTCGCTGTCCTCCTCCAGCAGCTGGCGAATCAGGCGTCCGCCGCCGTGAGGCGACAGTCGAGCCTCCTCGCGGTCCATGCTCTCCCTCTGCAAGGGCGAGTACGCCGGCACGGGTTCTGAGCAGAACACAAACATACGCATCTGCTGTTAAAAGGTGTCAAAGGAGACAAATAAACCAAGAGGATGTACACAAACAAACCAGGATGTTAGTCTGAGGATTTATTTGAATTTGTTGCATTGAGACGTTGTTGGTATTTCTACAGTAAACACAGCTTCATTTACTGAAAAAACTGTTGCATTTACAGTTTTCTATCTGGTTTTTACGTTAAAGTCTACATATAAGCAATATAAAAATGGTTTCAATCTTTTTCCAAAGATACTGAGGGTTTTCATTTTCATTACTTTCAATTTAATCTTTCAGTTTGTTTGTTTTTTTTAATTTAATTTAAGTTAATTTTGAAAGTGCAAATGTAGTTTCATTTTTAGTTCCATCCTGAAGAATTGACAAAGTTTATTTGAGTTTTTATTTAGTTTTGGTACAAAGTGTTGATTTATAGAAGCTGAAGAAGGTGGAATGAAAGAATGCGAGACATCAAATACGATTTCAAAAAGGATTAAAAGTCCCATATTGTGCAAAGCCATTTGTATTAAAAATGATATTTCATATTTCATGTCATATTTCTATGATCCTCTATGGTTTTATTGTGAAAGTCAGGGTCACTCTCTAAAACTGCTGTGGGAACCAAATCCTCCTCTGAGGCTCAGTGGACACACATGATGTCCTTCTTTCTGTTCATCCCCTGGTTACAGTCTCCACTCAATAATTACGTCTGGTGAAAATAGCCATGCAGATACCCCTGACAATCCCCCAGACTATTAATAATGCCTGGCTCTCCCTGGGATAATGTCAGGGCGCGACCCCTGTTGAGAGGTACGGTGATGAGTTTATGTTTTAGTTTCCACTCTGCATGGTGAGATAAACCTGTCTGTCTCATGAAGAGACGAGAGAGAGACATACAGTGAGACTGCTCTCCGTTACATGGAAAGGAGGGAAACTTCTATAGAAACAGCCTGCAACTGTGTCAAAACAGGAAACGCAGCAGGAGTTATAATGCAGAGATTGTGGAAAATGACAGACTTATAACGTTAGGTGTCAGGGGAAGCTAGAGATATACTGAGAGATGTAACACAGGGAGAGGAAATGGAGGGAGTGAAAACAAGCTCTGAGGGAAACCATCAGGGTAAACATTCAAGGTGTCAGAATGCACCCGTGAAAATATGCACGCCCAGTCGAAAACTGCACATGCATATTTTTCTTAGCCGGGGTAAGTGTGGGGCGTAAGAGAAGCGACTTGGCTCAAATTCCAGCGTTGGAGTCCCGGGGGTCCTCCTGTACTTCTAGGTACGTGCAGTTTATCAAGGCACAACTCCCCAGCATGTTAGAGCTCGCACACAGCGGCAGGTGAAACGTTCAATCACACATAATGTCTTCAGAGGTCCATTATGTGGCTTAGAGTGAAGCCGAGTGGCCACTGAAGCTCCATGGCATTTGAAATTAATCCTTTAAATCAACCGCTCGCTGATGCTTCAGGATTAACTAGACTAATAAAACAGAAAACATGCCAGTTTGCCATTTCACTAAAGGTTGTTGTGAGTATTGTACCACAATGTTCCAGATCATTCAAGCATGTGTTGCCATGCAGTGGAAAAGGTGACCGCAGCCTTTCTTCCTTCCTTTCTTTCTTTTTGAGATGTTATTTGCAGCAAAGCAAATCAACACTGCTAGCGATGCAAGGTAACACTTACCATCACAATAACTTGAATGGAAAATGTGTTTGAAATCAAGGAAAGGGGTGTTAAAGAACGGGGAATCTGGTAAAAGGAAAGAGGGAGAAACAGGAAAAAGCCAAGATGAGGAACTGAAAGAATGAAATCAGAGAAACTGAAACAGACCTGCATGCATTCAACATCCTCCATGTTGCATGGAAATTTAGAACAAAACTTTTTTCCCTGAAGTTTAATCTAGCACACGAGACACATGAGATTCACAGCTTTGCTGCCCAAATGTCTGTTCATGTCTTTCCAGCGCTGCTGGCAGACAGACAAGGACAGAGCTGCAGCAAATATCAGGTCACCACAGCAGGCGCTGGCACAAAGTGTACTAGGACAAAGGTCTACAAGTTTACCAAACGCCCTCATCTACCCACATGCCCATTTGGACAATACAACGCCCTAAGGCACGGTAAGCAAAATGCTGTCGAGACACTAGTTACATGTAACTGCATCACGTATTTTAATTACACAATGAATGTAATTATAATCTTTGACAGTTACTGGGAAAAAGATGGAATTCAATTATAGTTACTAACCAAAATGTTGGTGATTACAAAGCGGTTACATCTCTTTTATGTAGAATTTCAAACGCCTTTCAGTGATGGAAATTCAACAGTATATTCCCTCTGAAATCAGAAATGGGCTCTAATATTACAGCTTTATTTATAAAACAAAAGTAATCAAATGTAATATTAATATGTAATATGTAATATTATTTTGATAAAGTACATTGGACTTTAACTGTCAATCATTTGAAATTCTTAAGCATTGTCTCTTGTGGTTTTTTTTATGTATTTGTGATTATATATATTTTGGTTTTGTTGTTGATATAGATTAACTTTTATACATAAACCTACACTTCGCTGGATGAAATCTTGTGTAGTTTTGGTTTTATTTTGATCTGGCCTTACTTTTACTCTTCTATTTTGTTCACTCGTATTGAATAAAGTGTCATTAAAATCCATTTTATTCTTTTTTTTTCCTTTCAGATGTAAATTTTTTTTTTTTCCTACTATATTCCTTGCCATGTAAAGTACTTTGTAACTTCGTTGTAGAAAAGTGCTAAATATGTTATTTGCTTACTAATTAAAACATTACTTATTATGTTTTCAGCTAGTAATCTGTCACCTATTACACATCTAAAGTAACTCTCCCTGCACATGCCCTGACAGTACTTACACTGCTTTATTCACTGCTTATTCATTTTGGCTCTCAGAACAGAAATCCTTCTTTGGCTCTTGTCAGTGAAGAATAAATGTGCCAACTACAGAGCAAACCTTCACTTCACAACACATTTACACAACTGCAGTTCATGCTATGGCAAGCCCTGTGCACCCTGTTCTTCGAAGGAACTGATCTGATCACAATGTATGAGATACTGTATGTCTGAATGGCCTGTCACATCCAATCATACAGACTCCCCGAGGCGTGAGATCAGTTATGTATTTAGCACAAAATGTACAGGAAGGAGGCTAAAGAAAAGACAACGGGCAACGCGCGGCAACGGAAGAGGAAACCCCAACAAACAAACACATTATGTCAGCGTAAAACAGTCACCTGAACAAACAGTACATAACAACAGTCCATTAACTACACCCTCTGTCATGAACAAGCAGATACACTACGTACTAAGCCAAAACAACTCAATCCATACCTTCATGAAGACCAAAAAACTACAGCTTTAACATTCTGTCACTTTATCTGTATCTAACATGACTTAACATGTGCAGCAAACACTGCCCTTTCAGAGCTGTGTTGTTCTTTATGTATCGCATTTGGCCACTAGAGAGCTCTACAAATCACGTCTTCGCCTGCTGATGCTCCAAAACATGAGGCTGCTGAAGTTTCACCGCATGTAACGTTTCTGTTCTGACTGCCACATCGAACAGGAAACGGCAGTGGAGTCGGTGGGAGTGAGGGCCGCTCGCTCGCAGGGGAAAGATAATGTCACATACCACACAACGTGCCCTTTAGCTGTCTTCAGCCGTAGGAACCTGTTGGTTTTCATTCCAGTGTGCTCTTTAACAAAATGCTTGGCTTTCACTGCTCAACACAGCAATCTCCACTCGCTGTTCGCTCTGTCGCAATGTCCTGACAAAACAATCAGCCTCAGTGCACGCCGATTGTGTCTTATTTCCTTTCTGCACAAATGCCAATACCGCATAAACAAACACGGCATTAATATCCAACTCGAGAGATGCTTGTTTTTACCTGCTGCAGCTAACATAGGAATGATGCAATCCTTATGCATTGCATTATCGATGACAACAAGTCTGCATCAATAAATGACACTGGTCAAACAGAAGTCACACACTGACACAGAGGAGTTACATTTATATCTGATGTTGTAAAGCTGTGATCTGCTGCACATGTACAGACATGATCACTATTCCTGATGTAACACAGCAAGAAGTCAAATTAAACTGACTTTCTAAACAATGCTTGACTATTTCAACCTGGATCAATAAACTCCCTAAATGCAAGCCAAGTCGACTGATACATTGTTATCACATTCGACCACTTTAATCATTGATTTTGTCTGGGAATTATCCCCACAAGTCTTTTGCAGCTGAGTCAGGAAACAGCTTGATGATATAAAATGTAATTATCAATGCATTTTAGTAAAAAAGGCTGTTTATTCCTTAAATAAAGAGTCTTTTTTACTGAAGAAGACTGTTCATTTTCTCAATAACAACACAGGAGGAGCACTACGCTGATTTAAATCTCCCAAAAAACAAACAAGGCTCCCATGTGGTGTAATTCAACAGCAGCAAAACAAACTAAAGGAAGTGCTGCCTTATCTTGCCGAGCGAGTAAACAAGCGTGTCTTCTAGCCTCAGATAAAGGTGGCTAGAGAACTTAAGAGGATCTTTCATAATTAAATCCTGCAGGAGAGGCAGAAGGAGCTGCATCAGGAGGAGGAGGAGGAGGAGGAGGAGGAGGAGGAGAGGCAGCAGAAGGTGTGCAGCTGCTACCCAGACACTCATGTGCAGAGCAGGGTGGTGGGTAGTAAGTGTGTGAGAAGATTCCAGTTACTATTAGACATAATCCAAAATGCAGCAGTGTGATAATGCATGAGGGGAAAAACCTAGAAAACAGCACGAGGTTGCCTCTGGCCTCACCTCCCCAGTTGTTGTCCTCGGTCAGCGCTGTCAGGTCCAGCCGGGGAACGTCCTCACAGCTCGTCTTCTCGCAGTCCGGGTCGGAGCCTCCTCGCACGTCTCCGCCACCGACCCTCCCCGTGTCACAAGCGACGGGCGACTCCTGGATCTTCATCCTTAACGTCTGCACGACCATGAGAGAAAACAAGGAAAGAGCGCTCTCAACCACAATGTCCAGACTGTGAACACACTCTTTAAGTTGAGCCACACACACTCCCTCACTAGGCCCTGCCCAAATAGAAGGGGCTGCTCCCTGCTCGCGATTGGCTGCCTCAGCTGGCCAAAACATCCGCCCATCTGTCTTTGGCTGTGTGTGAGAGCAGGAGTGGATTGGCTCCGCCTCGTCTTTCACCCACTGGAATCCCTCAGCCCTCCCTCCTTCCCGCTTGTGTTCTCTCTACAGTAGTCTTCCTTGCTTTCTCTCTTTCCTGACATGCATATATTCCCCACCCGACTGCTGCCTTGGACTTGTTTGTGCAGTGAGAGCAGAAGGGAGGAGGGGTGGAAGGGTTTTTTTAGGGAGGGAGGGGAGGGAAGTGAGAACAAAAAAAAAAAAAAAAAAAAAAAGAAAAAAAAAAGAAAAAAGAGACAGATTGTGAGCCAGCACACGTAGGCTGACTGGGTGATTTTTTTTCCCTCTCAATCTGTCTCTCTCTGCAGACAAACAGCTCAGCTCACAGCAGAAATACCTCTCTTCAACCACCTCATTACCTCTTCTATTTTACCCATCATCTTTTTCCCGCTCCCTGCTTTTCCCTTGGGACTGCTTGATTATCCAAAATCCAAGTAATCAAATTTCTACTGTAATGTAAATCATCTGAGGAAACAACATACTCAGCTGGTCGTGTATTTAGAATGTGTCCATGGGTCACTTAGCGCTCAGTCCATGGGGTCCCATTTCCTCTGTCTGGGCGTGGGACCAAGCTATTTTTAGGATAAACAGATCACACTGCTACCAGACCTCATAAATGCCACAGACTGCTTTCAGAAACGATTGTGCACATCTAGTTACAACACACCTTGTTTGTTTTTTTTTGTTAATGAAACTAAGTTGTTGTTGTTGTTGTTGTTGTTGTTGTTGGCTGATTAGGAGTAGCTGCATAATTAATCTCAGGTGTGTATGTGACGCGAGGACACGAGGCCAAACGGGGACTTATTGAGTCTCCTCAGCTGTTCAATGGGAAACACATTTGATGTGACGTGAATCACGGTGGATACGAGCTGGAATTAACGGTCGGGGAACATGCCGGCTGTGACTGGACGATAGCGGAAATTTCCCCCAAGTAGCAACTTACCGTCAGTGTTTTTCAAGTATGAAAGAACCCCCCCC
>JAPQRN010000001.1:1402681-1432496 GCA_037367275.1 Coranthus polyacanthus
TGTGTGTGTGTGTGTGTGTGTGTGTGTGCGTGTGTGTGTGTGTGTGTGTGTGTGTGTGTGCGTGTGTGTGTGTGTGCGTGTGAGGGTGTGTCTGTGTGTCTGTGTGTGTGTGTGGTGGGGGAGGGGATGCACTAGACAATACTTAAGCTGTATTTGGGGGCTTAACCCTCAGTGTACAAACAAGCACAAGGCAGAATTTAAGGGCAAGACACAAACACGTGTCTGTTATGTCTCGCAGCTGTGTTAACACCATTTAATGCACGGTAAAGCTCTTGTGTCACTTTCAAAGTTTCAAAACACACAAAATGCAAGTGCTCACACCCGCGCTGTGCTGGGTTAATGACACAAGAAGGCCTACGTAGAAGAAGGTCAAGTCTGACAAAACAGGAAGACCTGTCTTTCTGCACCAAGTCCTGCAGAGAATGAGGGCAAATCTGTGCTCGTTATCCCAGACTTTTTCTGGTGCAACATCAAGAGCAATGTGTCATCAAGACTTGATCTGCAAATCAATTCTAAATCAATCTCTTGTTTGTCAGAGATCAATTATAGTTGCATAAGCCGGAGAAACCTGGAAGCTCTCACATTTCAGTGTCATTTTACTGTAGGTACAACATGTTCTGTCTTGTGTTATTGGTTTACAAGGACTAGAGTAACAGCAAAACGCACACTGGCACATTCACACAAACTTGACACACAAAGATCTAGAAAATGAATTTTAACTCCTGTATCATGATATGCACATGACATCTCTGAAAGAGTTTTACATTTCTTTTAAGGTTCAGTGCGTGATATTTAGTGGCATCTAGTCGTGAAGATTGCAGCCATCTGGATGCCCTTTGCCTCACTCTCCTCTATAGTGGCTGCTAAAAAACCCAAAACATGCAAAAGAGAAAAAGAGAAGAAGAGGAAGTCTGATCTGAGCTACTGTGTGAACATGACGGACTCTGTGAGGGCGACACACTCTCGTTGTAAACGGCCCATTCTAACGTCACAAAAACAAAACAATTCTTATTTTCAGGCGATTTTACACTATTCATATAACTAGGAATTATATTCCATTTCTGCAACTAGATCCCCCTAAATCCTCAAAAATCTTAAACACTGACCCTTATAATATTTAATCATTAAATAAAAGCTTCACCTTTCACTAATATATCGTGTAGAAATGAAACCATTAGCAACTTCGAATCAGCTTGAATTAGATACAGTAATGCAGTACCAGCTTCAACCATCAAAAGTCAGCAACAGGGGATGAGATCACCAACAAACAGATTAGGTTACTAATTAATCCAACTATCTGCAGCTCAGAAGAAGACAGAGTGGACCTGATGGTAACAATGTGTGATGCTTGTGTTGTAACTCGACAGCTGAGAGGCTGCTAAACCAGCCTCTGCTCAGAGTGGCGCCACGCCGGCTCCAGATGGCGGCTCAGCGGCAGTGTGCTGGTTGTGGCAGAGCTGCAGCCTGAGCTGCTACCGAGATCCATCTGGGCTGATTCGAAAAAGACTCAAGCATATTGGTGCAGTGATGTTAGTGCATAATTGTGTTGAATGATCCTGGTCCAGATTGAAACAGGACATGAGCAGATGGAAACACCCTCAGTTACAGTAAACTCCAAATCACAAGTAAAAGAAACTATAATGTTTTGACCAGCTGATAGAAAAGCTGCTGCATCTTTGTTTTAACACTACAACATTGGGGCGATCCCTTTCCACAAGAACACTGAAATCTCCCTTTGTCTAAACTAATATGTTATGTTTCCGTGGAGCTGCAGTTAAGTTTCTGTTTATCGAGACGTCGTGCAGAAGTGTTAAATGACTCATGTAAGAGAGCAACATAACATTGTCAAGGTTAGTAAAACACTGGTCAAAACACATATCAGTGGTTCTCGTCAGAGCTCCTCCTCTGTCTCTGATACGTGCCTTTTAAGGGCTGGATAATGTGTGACCGAGCTTCTTATAAAGGGAAATGTGAACTTGAACCTACCAATAGAGAAGAAGGAAGGCCGTCTCTTCTTGACGTGTCGTTTCTGAAAATCAAGCAAACACAACTCAGTTGAACCATTAAATGAAAGAACATGAGGGATATTACTCCGGCTTACGTTTATCTGTTTCCTCAGTAAACCTGGCACCGTTTACACAAACACATACATACAGTATATCTTTGCTGCCGCTCTTTATCTGATAAAGTGTATATTATAAACTGTTCAGTATGCCACACGGATCCCATGTGACAACCAGTAGCTTATCAACATAAAGCAAACGTTGAGGTTGGTTGTTTAAAAGGAAAGGTGAGAATGTGAACGCTCGAGTTAAGACTAAGTAGAGCTTACCTGTCTTTTGAAGTCTCCATGTAGTTTTCTCCAGGTCTTTCATATGTTGCTGAGACACCGACACCTTCCTTTAACTGGAAAAGACACAGCATTCGAATGTTGATTTTACTGTTGACATTTTTATCAAAGTGGACAGTTTATTAAATATATCAGGTGACAAACCATGAGTGCTTTTATAAAGAGTTTTTGGTTATCGCATGGTTTTCTTGGGTATTGGGCTTAAGAATGATTCTACCACTCGAGAACTGACTGTTGAAGGACTTACAACACGCACCTTTCAAAAGCAGGAGTTTTTTACTCCAGAAAGTAAAAAACTACAGAAAAAGAAATGTTCATAGGCCCTAGGCACATAGATTACTTTTTATTCTGCGTCATACATATATTAACAGATGACAGTATAATTGAACCTGTTTTATTGCCTTATTTAAATTTTATGATGGTGGATTGTAAAGATGTGAAGTGAAGGCTTTGCAATAACATGATAAACATTCCCTTACTTCACTGCACTTTGATTTGCTTTCACTTTCTCTTGCAGCAATTATTTAAGAGAAGACATGCTGTACGTAATAAATAAATATAAAAAGATAAATATATATGTGAGCCCTATTCACACGGGACAGCTACTACCAGGGGACCTCTGGTAATTTGTAATAATTGCAGAGGTCGTCTGTGATCTTAATCTTGTGAGAATCTGCCATGCCTGTAATTTGTAACATAAAACCCTATTTCAAAAACACAGAGGTCCTGTGATAATATTAGCCCCCATGCAAATTGACATCTCTGTTTTTTGTTTCCTCTACACATTTATTCAGCCTGTTTCCTGGTTGAGAAATAAGGAGAACCATCAGCAGGCTCGTGTCGTGACACAGCATGGAGACCAATTCCCAGCAAGCTCAGACTCTTCAGATGAACGACTATCTTTTAACAGGCTCAACAGTCATCTGTAAGTGGTTGCCTAATAATAGTGAGCCCAGGGGATAATGTCTGCAAATTTGAGTGAAACACAGACTTCGCTCATCCTGTGCAAATGTGCTCCCCAGGTTATACTAGTACCATGCGAATAGGGCTCAAGAATCAAAAACAAACAGGTCAAAGACAGATCGCTATTAACGCTACATACGGTTTGACATACCGTAGATGTACAGTATATAGAATTTCATCCAAAAAGGCTGAATTTTTCAAAGAAGGGCATATAATATCAAAACCTTTTGTATCATACTGTGCTGCTGTGCAATGATCACAAACATGAATAACACTGAAGAGGATTTCCGAGAGCCCAATTACCCTCTGTGAACTTTGACACAATAATCTCACATTTACAGAGACTAAAACTACTACTCAGACAATCCTCAGCTGTCAGCTGATCAACACCACACTCGCCCTGCCAATCACAGCTCTGGTATATATCGTATAAATACCGTATGTGTGTCAAGGTGTTATGTGTCATCTGTACACTTACATAAGGGCTTCACTTGGGAGAAAAAATAAAACACTTCAGGATGCTGCTCTATGTGAGTGTGTAATTTGACAAATCTTGACAGCATGCAGTGCCGCTACACTTTACATTTATACAGATCATTTATGTCGGGGTTTTCCTGCATCGCGAATTGCGAGGTGGCCACTTCCATCAAATGACAAAACTGGGAGAAAAACGGGAGTCTTCAAAACACCATTATCTAACATGCGTCGCACTCAGTGAATTTCTGTCTTTTGCAACCGTATTTGGAGCATTACACCAATGTGGTGGTGCGGTCATTTGTGTTTTACCAAATAGAAATACAAAACCAGTTACCTTACTTTTGAATGTGATAATTGTCATTTTCTTCAACCCCATAATTATTTATAACTCCTAAAATGCGCAGCTTGTAAAACGCTTAAGCCAGTTGAATGTGCTGTACATGTGATGAGGTTTGTATCGCCTCCGCCTCATTTTCAGCCAGGAAAAAACCCTGTATGTGCTGAGTGTGAATAAGAAAGTCACTTGGAGCTGTAACAGAAGAAGAATCAGTGGACACTGAATCATGTTTCAGAAGTTGCATATTTAACATCATGTCCTAGCCGTGACATTAAATGCATGGAGACACTCCCTGTATAGACGTCTCACCGTGCTACAGCCCTGTCGATACCATGCATCATGATTGGCAGGAGGTAGGTCACGTTTTTTTCATTCAGCTGTATTCTCACACTCACAGAAATGCTGAATGACTAATTGGGTCATGGCTGCAACTCATATTTATTTTCATGATCAGTAACTGTTAAATTCCATTTGCGATCACGAAGAGAAAAGCAGCAAATTTCCACAATGCGAAGCGAAAACCAGAAACTCTGGTCTATAAACTGCTAGAAACTGAAGTAACTGTAGTGTTTAAATCTTCATTTTTTTATTTAGTCTTTCAGTTCATTTTCAGTTTTTACAAGTACATAAGTACTTTTATTTTTATTTTGAGGAACTGACTAGTTTTAGTTTAGTTGAGTGTTAAGTTTTTCAGGTATTAATGAGAAAAGCATTGATTTATAGAAGCTGAAAAAGGAAGGATGAAAGAACGCATGACATCGAATGTGATTTACAAACCACTGGCTGTTAAAGGCTCCAAATGGAAAAGTCATTTTATCCTAGTACATCATGAACTATTAACATTGAGGGAAAATGAAACTGAAACTGACTTTACCTGCAGTTCTATTTAGTTTGAATTCACATTCCATTGTTTTTTGTAGTCTTTTTTTTTTTCAAACCTTTCATTTTGATTTCAGTTAAATCATTTTTTACTGCTAGATTTAGTTTTCATTAACTATAATAACCCTGCTATAAAGTGGAGCTGCAATAATCATTTGATTAGTTGTCGACTATTAAATTAATCAACAACTATTTTGATAATCAGTAATCGGTTTGTTTAGTCCTCTATGACCATAAACTGAATTTATTTGGCTTGTGGACCAAACAAACATTTGAGGACGTCATCATGGGCTTTGGGAAACACTGATCTTTATATATTATAGAGCGAACAATTAATCTTTTAATCGAGAAAATAATCAAGAGATTGGACACATTTCTGAAAAACATATACTACCTATATCTACTACTATTTCTACATTCGATTAACACAATACAGCAAAGGTTCTTTTCTTTTTGCTTAATCCAGAGACTGTAATGCTGCACAACATGTTAACACACATAATCCTCTAGTACAACCAGAAACATAAAGGACCTTCTGCGAGACATTTTTCATTAGAGAAGCACTTTCCTTCAACACAACACGGAGGATTAACACTCAACAAACGCCATGTTTGGAACATTGAGGTCTGAAGCTCCTGCACAACAACAGCTGAAAGGACAACTTGCACTCTGGCACATTATCTTCAGCGGATGAAAGCAGCTGCTAATTGCACACTCGGAACTGGCCCTCACATTTGCGCTCCTCCTGAAAGAAGTGGTTAACTATTAGTGTGGGGCGCTGTATGTTACAAGCCTCGATATTATGAGAACGGCAGGGAGCCATTAAGCCAGTGCACTTTTTCCTGTCATCTTCTAAATAGCTGCTCGATCCATTTAATGACTGTTCTGAACTGTAAATGACATTTATTTCCACTGACTCAAAAATATGGTAGAGCTGTATGCGTGTGCATGTACATTGTAAGTACCTTCAAGTATGTAACTAGCTTCAAGTATGCAGTAGTGTATTACTGTGTATATAGTTACTGTATATCTTCCTCTTTTATTATACTGCTGCTCTTTTTATATTATATTTTGCTCTTTTTTTCTCTCTTTTTCTATTTATTACTTGCTCTTTGCTGCTGTAAAACTGTAAATCTCCTCACAGTGGGACTAATAAAGGCTTATCTTATGTTAAAGTGATGGGTCTTTCTCTACATTATGTATAGCTGTTTGCACATTTCTTTAAACAACCTGTTCTGTAAACATTACAGTATCTCTTGACCTGTTGCTATCAGGCATCCAAACCTGTGCCAGTAAAAACAACTCAAACAACCCACAAATAAAGCAGTCAAAGGCACACAGGAACATAAAAAGAGAGTAACTGCTAAGACGATGACAGCTCATGAGGAGAAAACACATGATGGCTCACTGCGTAGGCGTCCTGGTTGTCGCGGAGCGGCACCAGCGTCGGGCTGTGTCCTGACTTCTTCGGTCTGGGTCTTGGCTCAGCGGGACCACTCTGGCCTCCCTGCGAGTCCACGCTGCCAGTTTCCTCCCCAACGCTGCCAGAACTGCTTCCACCGCTCGACTGGATATTCTCCTTGTTTGTGTCTGCCCTGATGGATGCAGCTCTGTTCTCAGTCGGAAAAGGAAATGTTGAGGCAATTAAATCTGCCTTGCGTCTCACTCTCTCCTTCACCCACTTCAGTTTGTGTCTTTATCAGCTCAACACTGAGTGAAACGCTTCAGGGAAATTAATGCCAAGGTTATCGTGACACCTCATTTACTTATACCTTTTCAAGAAGCTAATGAGCTGTTTAGCTTTTGTGTTAATTCTATTTACTGTCCGCGCTCTTATTGACATTTTCTGCCGTCTTTGAACTGATGCGCTCCTCTAATCCATGTGTCACTGATCTGTCAACTCCACCAGGTCTCCATCAACAAGATTAGCTTGGTGCAGCGATGAGCTCAGTTGTTATGACTGTTCTATGTCTCAGAGGACAAGCTTACTACAGAGAGTAAAAAAAAAAAAAACCCTTACACGTGCTTATAGTTACCAAAACACCACCAGGAGGAAGTAGCAACGCAGTGATGCACTGCGATTAGGCAGATTAGATTAGAGAAAAAGTAGGAATTTTATGGCGCTTTAATTGCAACCTTTTAACTTTATTCTCTTATATTTCAAACATTTTTAAAACAAGTGTCTAACGTCCTCTATGCGTAAAAAAAATACCTCTTCTCTATTGATTTGATGTCTGTTTACATTTTGAAAGCTTCTACTGAAAATATTCTGGAAAAGGCTTCAGTTGTTGTACCTACCTAAACCCATTCAAATAATTGGTATTAAACGGTTCAGTATGTGCTTATGTGAAGTTTGTGTTATTCGGTCATTTGTCGCCTGTACACTGATTTCTATGTAGAGGACCAAGGTCAGGTTTTCCATGAAAATCCTCTGCAGCGGCTGGAGTTTTCAACACTAGCTACCATTAGCTTAGAGACCGTCTGCTTGAGAGTGTTGATTTTCACTGAAAACTGAGTCCTCTACATCTAAATCAGTGTACAAGCACGGACGTAGGGATAGGCCGACTCCAACACAAACTTCACATAAGCACACAAACATGCGCCGTTACATATTAAACCTTTAAGTTAGCCTTTTTTTTTTTTAGCATCAACATTTCTATACTGAATGACAAGCATTTCACTGCAGTGGATAAAAACATTTCAAAACCTTATTTCAGTAAAGGTATGTAAATACTATCAGCTAAATGTGCTTTAAGTGTGACAAATCAAATAGTCATTGTGCATTTTACTGCTGTAGATGTTTAAGATGGAGCTCATTTGAACTACTTCATATACTGTTGTGTAGTTTAATATACAGCAATGTATTGTATGTAACGTCGCTGTCCTGTGAGAACCACGTATCTCTAAGAAGTCAACTTTTCATGAGAAAAAGAGGCCTGTTTTCAGCTTTGTGATGATGGATTTTCCAGCAAATCCAAGACAATTTTATTTTTAGTTTATGTAGTTTGAGAAGTAGGAGAATTTTACACTCATAAGGAACACTTCACCCTTCAGTTTATCGCAAACATTCAAAATCAACACATTTGGAGATACGTGGTTTTCACTGGACAGGAAGGGGATGAAAAATTGTTATGTGAAAAGTAATTAAAGCTGTCAGACAAATGTAGAGGAGTAAAAACTTCTGTAAAAATATTTGCCTCTGAGATGTAGTGGAACAGAAGTATATATTTGTATGAAATGGAAAAATTCAAGTGCAAGTAACTCAGATTTGTAGTGTTTGAGTAGTTCTTATGTTATACATGTTGCTAGAATACCATATGCATGTTTTTAATGCAATAAAAATGTCTACATGTGTGTTTTCATGCCGGTACCATAGAATATCAGCTTCCTAATGGTGCATAAGCCGTTGTACCTGTTCCTCTCTCTGTGTCTTAGACCCTCGTCCTGCTGCTCTCTCTGGTGTCTCCGTCTCTGACGCGCAGTTGGAGTCACTGTCGGACTCGGTGGACGTGGGATTGAGTCACGGTCCTCTGAACTTCGATCCCCCACAGGGTTAAACAGGTGCTGCTGCACTGTCGAACATATTGTCCTCTCCAGAAAACTTAAAAGAAAGAAAACAAGAAGAGGGCATGGTTAAGAATGTCTGCCTTATTATGATGTATTTACCGTTTCATCAGAAGCTGAGGGTAAATGTACATGATTAAATACAAGAGCAATACGACACTGCATTTCATGTGACAGTAAGAAAGTCCACTTACTTTACCACATCTGGTCTGCAGTGGATGGGCGAGAGGTGGTTACTGAAAAACAGACAAAGGGGGAAGGTGGCTTTATGCTACAGAAACAGGTGGTCACAACAGGTCACTGAGCAACGCTAAAAATCCCCAGGGCTCTGTTTCTTACCCTAGGAGATCAAGGCATCTTGTGTGCACGAGTGTGTGTTAACTTTAGCTGTGTTTGCAGCATAAGTAGGTCCTCTGAGAGCAAACGTCTGGCTTCTATGACTACCAGTAAGGCAAGGCAAGGCAAGGCAGTTTATTTGTATAGCACATTTCATACACAGAAGCAATTCAAGGTGCTTCACACGAAAACACTGAGACCATTAATAAAGGGAGATAAAGGAAGAATAGAATATTTGAAAGCATGAGTAAGTCCTTCATCGGTTTGTAGGACTCTCCTTCTCTTAAAATACACACAGCAGGCATGTAAACCACAGGAAAACAGTGATGAGCAAATGATGATTACACCTATTATACAACATGTCTGGAATGTTTGCAGGGGTGTGTCTAAAACTATATATAGATATAGACTGAATATTGGTGCACTTAAAGTCAGAGGACAGAATCAAACAAATAGTGCAATTTTATCTACACCGTTTAGTTTGTCAGCAACGTCACTAATAGTTAAACAAACAATTGCAGGGGAAAAGGTATAAATATTAAATAGTGAACATCAACCGCTCCTGTGACAAGTTAACTGTTTAATTTATTTGTCACAAATGCTGAGCACAAATGTCAAACATTACTTGGTCTCAGCTTGACTGACACCCTTCTTTACTTTGTTCATTGTCAGTGAAATATTTTGGACTTTTGGTCAAACAAATCAACAACTTTGAAGACGTCAACTTAAAACACGTGTATCTGATTATTCTGTTACATTTTATCCAGCATTAATTGATTGTTAAAACTCATTAAAGGTAGGATATGTAACATTTGCTTATGCTTATGTGAGGGTTACATTAGGATCCGTTCACACATTACAAATAATTTCTTCACGTGTGACATAAAAACGACATGCATTGCATTTGGTTTCTATCTGACATCGCTGTAAATTACAGTCAGCATGTTAGACAGACATAGTGTATGAACATTTCCAATTAGGTATTACACCAAGCTGAAATTCTTCGACAGAAATCAGCATTGTCACTCCGTAAAAACATCATATAGCCCTGACCGACCAATACGCAGTCCGTCAGCTTTTCCTGGAGTACAGCTCACAGCATGTACAGGGGTGACCTGAAACAAATCTTCCATAAACAGAGGTGTTGACAGTAATAGCACAGCTTGGCCGAGGTCCTGCACGGTGCACTGATAAATGGAGAGATAATGATGGAGTGATGGTACACGCTGAAGGTGACTGCACTGAACCTGAGTGAAGAGCCGTGTTCATCTATTGACATTATGAAACCAAGTGAATGAGATGAAAAGGTGGCCCGCCCTATCATGTGATAACCAGATGATCCTTTTGATGAGGCTGAAAGATTAGACTCAGAAACAGGGTGTGTAAATGTCTCATGACTTATAATGAATAATATTTTGACAGTGCGGACAAAAGATGAAGATAATTCACTTTCAGGTGGTAAAGAAACTGGTGGCAGTGAAATTGACATTAGCTGGGGATCACGGACTAAACCACTCGATTATCTCCAGACAGAGCAGGACAAATATTGTTATTGTCGACTTCCTAATAATAGACCTGGCATTGCAATGCAACAGGTTAAAGCAACATAAAACGGTTTAATGGCTTACTACAGTTGACTTTACCTCAGACCGTAATGCCTGGAAATGTCAGAGGTAGAAATTCATCAACTGGATGGGACACATTAAAGCCTTACATATGACAGGGGTTTACTGCTGTCAGAAACTTTCTCTGAGGATATAGAGGTGATTAGATGGTCAATGATATATGGAACTGCAAGCGGGGACAATGATTATGATGCCTTAGTGTGTTTACAGCACCCTGCCCTGCAGTGGTGGCTCATTGTGTAGTGAAATGGTTCCTCGCAGTGTTAATGTCTATGTTGCATTTTATTGTTGTAGTCATTTAAGGTTGAGCCCATTTGAACCACTTTATAAACTGCTGGGCAGAGACAGACGGATTAATCGGTTTGGACCATATGACGTTTTCACTATTATTATCGGCAGAAGTTGGCGCCAGTGGTGGTCAATATCTAATATTAGGTTTCTAAACCTCGAATGGAGACTTTGAGGGAAAATAATAGCTCAAAACATAAGAATTGCTTATCTTTTCATGTTCAGTGATTCAGATTTATTTAATTAGGTATATATTATTTTGATTTAGATGCTAATTTCAACAGTTATCTGGTTTCTAATAAAGTAACATATTATTATTAGAAACCTCAGTATGCATTAACAGATGTACAGGTATTAGAACTAAAGTAAAACACAATGAAGTTGACAAGGAAAGTGTACATTTTCTACCAAAATGTCTACAGTAATTGGACATTTCTGTACTATTTTACCCAAAAGTAACTCTACGGTAACTAAATGTATGCCCAATATTCTCTTTCTACAAAAACTCCTTATATGGTGTATTGTACTTGAGTTCAGTTTATGACAATCCGTAATACACTAAGTGTGAGTCACAAAGCTTTCTGGTTTGTGATGTTACATTAGCTTTCTAATATGCATGTGCCACATTTAGAAATAAACAGCTGGTAGTATCTGACTGTAAGCATCGCATGTGAAATATTTGGTAATTAAATATCCCGTGGCAGATATCACAGTCCCAAATAGTCTTTGGGCTGGCAGAGTACAGAAAGCGTGGGGTGCTTTGGTAAATCACTAAAGGACTAAAGGATGTGTCGTCACTGTCCAGACTTGTACCGCTGACATAGTTTTAAACCAAGATGTAACCACTGAGGTATGAAACAGGGATGTCGCCAGGTTTGCAGAGGTGACACTGTGAGGTATGAACAACTGCACAGGGACACCATATGGCAAGAGAGATGAGTCATTTCATCAGAAAACAGAATGAGAACAGCACCACATAGAGCTGTTTAATCATAGAGCTTTGGAAATACTTACTGGACCACTGTAGTAGAAAAGCCAACATTTGTCTTAAATGTGAGTCCTACAGCCAAGCATCCGGGAAAAGACACATTACATGATTGCTTTACAAACTGAATTATGAAATAAGGTGTATTTAAATGAATGACAACAAAAAAAAACATGTAACATATAAATTAAGAACATCTGATGTTTCAAAAACAATGAATATTCTAAGGAGGTCATTTTAAAGGGGTTCATTCCCACAGAAAATCACAGGTGGTTTAATAATTAAAAATCAAAAATATAAAATCATCAAAATAGACTTGATTGTCTGTGAGATTTTACCACACAATGATTATGTAACTTCAGTCTCAACTTGTGAAAACTTTATATGAGCTATAAAGTTGTGGAGATCAGATGCCCCTCAAATCCCTGCCTTTCTATTGTCATCATTCATCTTTAACATGAGCGTTTGCAGCAGCAGATGATGCGTCAGGGATGATTACATTTATCTCTCTATAATAAAAAGAAAACACTTGTTTGGTCAAGGTCTACTCCAGGTAGTTATGAAAGAGCCAACATGAACTAGGATAGAGGTTGATGCAGGGAGGAGTAATATTTACCAAACTGTTATGTCAGGTCTTTAGGTTATGATAGGTTATGACTATTCAGTTGCACAATTGTGTTATTTCTGTTCTGCTGAGTGTGATTTAAAGAAGACAGCAGCTGAAGTCTTTGTTTTAGAGGAGATTAAGATTGTCTTTCCAAAGCTACTTAATTGAGGATTGTCTCACTGTGAAAATTGCTTTGCAAATATTATGCCCCTGTAGTAAGTGTTTGCGTATGAAGTCAAGTGATTTTTATGGCCTGAGAAGCCAGGAAGAAACAAGTCTAAAGCCTCCAGTGCAGAAGCTTATACCAGTTAAATCCCCAGCGCTGCGTACCCAGGGGCGTCCGTTCAGGTAATCCAGTATTACACCACAGTCAGATATTAGCCAGGACCTCTCCAGTCTTTGGTCAACAAAGAGAAAAATTATATGGATCTGTGATCCATTTTGGCATTTTGGTCAAACTGAGGTTAAGCCCCTATGTGGCAGCTTGAGAGTATGTGAAGGAATGCAGGCAGGCCTCGGCGGAGAGAGAAAAAAAGAAAGTCTGCACATGTATGTATATGTGTATGTGACAAAGTGCAAGTAGGCCATGGAGTCAGTCACTGATGAACGTGAGCAGAGGAAGATGAACGACAGACAGAGAGCATGACTGCAGCAGTGACACAGAATATTCCATTAGTCATTCACTGTCGTCACAAAGAAAAACAGAAGGTTGACAAAATTACAAATGACCAAATGCATGAATGAATGAAGGAATATGAAACTGAACACGAGAAATCTCACCCCACACGTTCAATAGAGGAATTTCAATGTAAAGTAAGAAAGCCTTCTTTCTGGGAAATGACTGAATTTTAAGGAAATATATCTAACCAAGATATCCCAGCTATTACTGAGCAAGGCTTAACCAGTAACAAGCTAAATGGTTTGCATCATATCTCAGCAGAGGAACAGGATTGTTTGCACAACTTATCAATTTCAGAATGTTAAGTCTGTCTTAAATAACTGCTTTTGTTGATTTTTTTGCTGATTTTTTTTTTTTGCTTGTTTGATAGTTTTTTTGTGTCACGGGACAAAAATTCCTTAATTAACTCCGAGAAGAAACAAGAACTCTACCCACTTCTGTGGATTCTGTTTTTGGACTGTAGAAAATATACCTTGTATCATGGTAGAGTTGGCCGCTCACAGGTGTTTTCAGACTGGTAGAGAGGTTAAATACATGACTGACAGCTGTAAAGATCACTGATAAGATTCAGTCAGATATGACTCTACTGCTCTACTCCTTCACTTTTACAAGGCAGCATGTAACGTCAGGTCATATATATTTATATTTAATCTTTTGGACAGAGAGGAGAGACCCCCCCCCAATTTCAGCTCCTGTAGCTTTAATACAAGACAGTTTGGTTATATTTAAGGATATTTGGCTTCTTTCTATTACGGCTGCTTTTGGCTGTATAATTTCCAGGGCTTAAATATACACAGTATATGTGAAAAAAAAATGTAAACAAGAAATAAAAACAGCACTGAGCATATTTATGCCTGTTTCAATGCAGTTCAGACATGTGAAAGATCAACCTTACTGTAAACACATGCAGAACATTACTGTACAGACAAGGGGCAGGAGGTGACACAGCTGAGTGTCACTGTTAAAATGACAAAAGTTCAAACCCTGGATAATTTCCCCTTCTGCACACCTGGCAGTTGCTGTATGATATGTGAATGCTTGTCAGGCTCTCAGTTACAAATGTGCATCATCTCCCTGCATGTGATTATGCAACACATACAAAGACAAGGTTTATTTTGAACTGCAGTATAATAGGTTGTAGTTATGTAGTATATGCTACTGCACTGTACTGACTCATGGCTATCACATGTCTACTGTAATAAATGCCCAAGTTCGATCTAACTTTCCATCATAGGAGTTGGAAAACAAAAGATCCCTTTTGTTTGTTTGTTCACATTTACTGAGGTTACCAAAAGCTGCAAAACTCTTAACATGTGTGTGAAAGAACTTTGATCTTCTGCGATTCTAAGATTACAATGATTTAACCTGACAATAAAAATCTTGTAAAAGTGTTACAGTTTAATATGCGATGTTTTTCTAGGAAGTATAAAATCATATTTGAGCTGAACCGTATCCTTTTGCGTCAGCTGTGAATGTTTGTAACCTCGTTACTCTGACAACTGTTCTGCCTCTTTTCAGTCCCTTAAAGGCAATACAATTGGTGCATCACACAAAGGTCAGGGTCATGTCTGTTAACAAGGCTTCAGTCGTAATGTGCAAATGCCAGTTGAAGGCTTTGAGTCAACACGCACTCATGGCTAAAAGGTATACAAAAGCAGAGTCATCAATAATTAATGCTATTATCAAGGGGGTGAGGTAGTGTTGCAGCAACTGACATGTGCAAATGCAACAGCTTTATTCTACATTAAATGAGATTTGTTATGACTGCTTCACTTTTAATGGGTTAAAGTATGAGCCTAGTATTATTCTAATTTTGACACATGACCAAGTTACAAACATTAGCTTTGGCTACACAGGCAGTGCAAGCACCATTATCCTTTACTCTTTACAAAAAAGACACTTTTACTTTGGCACTTACACCCAAAGACAGATTGGATGCGATTCATACAATTATTTTTTTTACTCTTTGTTCAACAATCTGTCATAAATATAAACAGATTTAAAAAAAAAAAAAGTTTGCCCAGTGATGAATGTAATCTTATTGTTTACATGGTGTGTGTGAAATGTGGGCAGTGGCCGGCGCCGCCTCAGTAACCAAACACTGGTGCGCAAACTGTTGCATGTGCAGGCCGGCCTGCTTTCCCTCAAACTGGTGCTTCCATTGTTTCTGATGATAATGCACTGAGGCAGCACAGACAGGGCAACTTCCCCCCTCTACCTCCAGTCCAAAACAACAAACTTTCACCCCAATTTGCCAAAATAACACCAGACCAGGCCTACCTCATGTAGAAAGGAGATATTGGTCTCTCTTCTTCTTGGGAGCTGAAATATGAAAACAGACAATTGATTAATTCTTCTGCAGTATGTGGCTATAAAGTGAAATGCTCAAAAACAATCCAGCCCCCTGCCGCTACATGTTATCGGGGGCTGAAAATAGGAACATAATGCTGGCTTTTGTCTGTAGAATAATGGCCATGCAGTGCCACAGATCAGTGCTTTTGTGGAACTTGTCTCGGGTAATTATTATGAACTGAGAGAGAAATGGTTCCTGCTCTGGAATATAGGCTGGCTGCTGCTGGAACGATGCCAGCAACACATGATGAAATTATGCAATAATAAGAGGAACTTAGTATTGGCACTCAAAGAAGAAATTGCTTAACAGTATTTCCATATCCTGGCACTGACATGGTGAAAATTTCATAATCACTTGGTTTTGTTTGCCTAAGCACAAGTGAATAGTGGTTTATCTGCTCTAAAGTCAAACCAGAAAGAAAAACACTGCGCCTAAAGCTGAACTGTTGGGCAGTGTAACAACAAAATAAGTGGTCGATTTAAATCTTTTTCATAAACAATCTTAAATGTTTAAGTCTTATGAAGTGCACAACAAAGTTTTTTTCAATTGTGTGATTATCCATCACTTTTTAACTCTATTTAGGATGTTCATTGCAATACAAAATAAAATGCCATTTTCAGTTCAGGGTAGGACATAAATATGTATATTACACATATACACTATACAACAGAACAGCAGGATTTATGGTTTGAAGTTTACTCATCAGGGATACGAATGTCAAAGCAATATTGGCATTTCAATGATTTCTTCTTTTCTTTCCCTTTTCTGGGGCAGAATGGGTGTACAACATACAAAGTACAAACAAAGTGTGCAGCTCACCACGTGGACAAAGAAAAAGCCTTCTGGGAGAAACAGATAGACAAAGATTGAGTTACTTGGCCACATTGACCACAAGTATGTTAGGAGGAGTAAAGGTGAGATGACAGAAAACTGTACCAAGTGTTAAGTAACATCATGCTCTGGGCTTGTTTTGCTGCCAGTGGATGAAAGGACTACCTCTGGATTCTTCCACATAACCTCAAACACTAGAAAGTTGAAACTTGGACACAACTGGATGTTCCAACTGCACAGTGACTCCAAACATGGGAATAAAGCAGGCTAAAATCAGTGATACAATGTGAAACAATGTGAGGAATGTTGTTTTTTTTTTTTAATTTCCAATGTGTGATCATATTATATCTTAAAAAGTGAGCTCTCGATGTCTCGGTCACCTACATCCGTAACAGCCTGCACTACAAGCCTGACTGCTTTCTATGTAGAGGTCATAGGTCAGATGTAAGGTTGTATTTATGCTCACTCCACTCCACGCCTCAAAGCCTCTCTTCAGCTCCTCTACAGCTGCAACACTGTGCAAAACTAGCTCCGGTTAGCTCAGAAATGGAGTCTGCTAATGTCAACAAACGACAGACTGCCAGCATGACACAAACTCCACGTAACACACGAGTATGTGGGTGAGCTTGAGCAACAAGATGGCGATGCAGTTCACTTAACGCTCATCACTCATTATTAATAACAAGGTTTGTTATTAATAATAATAATAATGTTACACATTGTACCTTTAAACTTTCGGAAAGACCTTCGCAAAGTTCTGACTTCATTGCTATTGAAATTTGCAGACTGTGCTTAAAAGTCTGATTTGTACCAGGAAACCAACAAATTTAACTGAAACTTGCTTATGTCTGTATGTATAATTTTCACCCAATGTAAGTAAATTAAAACTTGTGTACCAAATTCTGGATTTTTTTGCCTTTAAAGAGGTATTACTGTGCGACAACTGAGCCCCAAAAATCAGAGAAGAAATCAGGGGAAGCCCAAATTTTCCATCACATTCATATCTAGAAAGAGTGTATGTAAACTTCCAACTATAACCGTACAAGGTCAGCTCCCAAAAAGAGTTGATAAACCTAGTATAGTACATGCACACACAGTCCACATTTTACATTTGAATTAATCAACACAGTATTCATAATTAGGTAATAAGAAGACGTTCATTACTCTATATATACGCTATAGGTAACTTTTGCATAATATTTTAATAAAATGTTCCCAATAAATCCGTGCTGCAATTAAAGGTACTTACTTTTAGAAATCTAGCACAATAAATCATATACTGTATTTGTGTATAGAAAGATATGGCCTACTGCTCTGCTGGTTTGATGTCGTATCAAACTGAAACATTCCAGTTGGTATTGAGTGGACCATTCAGTACATGTTTGGTACTCTTCTGTGTTTTTGTACGTGATGTGCCTTCATGCAGCTTACTGTAAGGGGCAGGCACACTGAGGGGAGCAGAAACCTCTTCAGCAACACCTCAACAAGTTCAAAACACAGGATTTAGGTTTCAAGTCAGACTGGGATCAAAATAGGCCAAAGTTCGCTGAGTCTAAAAATTCCTCCAGTCACCTTTCAGGTGCGGGTGTCTTTCACCACAAACACTTGCAGATTTTTTCTTTCACTGCTCAGACGTAAATGCTCACTCCACACATCGTCCACATCCACATGTTCTTAACTGGTGTTACAGTCTGGCAAGCGTATTAAAATAATGGTGTGCCGTCACTGCCGCCATGTTGCAAAAGCGGAAATCCTGCTTACCCACTACCTTACTGAGGGGATAAAAAAAGGCTTTATCGGAACACTCAGAAAAGGCCTGATCCCTCCAGGGTGAATGGAAAACTACCAACGACAAGTTGGTCAATCCGTTCCACTTTTTCAGCGTTTTTAAAAATATGTTGACAAAGGTAGTCTAGCTTTTTCGGATCCTGGTCAGTTGAATAATCCTGCCATTGGCTCTAGCAATGTTTGGCAAGGTCCCTTCCGCCTTGCCTTACCTTTTAACAAAATCCCTCTAAAACGTGCAACATGCGCTGCTTAGCAGCAGCAAAAGATCTGAGGGACTCAAGTCTTGTGTGTCAGATGTGACAGTAATTTATTTTGATGTACATGTATTATGAAAAAAAGATAAATATTCTTAAAACATTCTTAATAATCTTACACAATCTGCTCTTGCATGGTATATTAGTCCCAAAACAAGATCCATGAAACCTTATGGTTGGAAATAAGACTACAAGTGGTTGAATCACAGGTTTTTGCAGTACACTATATTAGAGGTGACATCTTTGGCTCAACATTTTCAGTTACAGCTGTGATTAGTTGTTAGATTTCTGTCCATCAGCCTATCCACCCAAACAGGTTGTATGGAACTGCTTTTCTGCTATAAATCTGAACAATGGTCTGGCTAAATAACAAAAGCAGGTCCAACCAGAGTCCCCTTGTGTCCATTCAGGACCCCCAAACCATCGGCACATTCTTAGAATACCTCAAGTGTACAAACTGCGTGGTGGTCAGGATCTTAAGTATTTGTCGGATAAGCCTGGCTAAGCTGTGCTTGTTATATGTTCTTTCCATCAGACAACCTTTATACCTCAGGTTTTAAACTGAGGTAAGTTGACCTGTAGGCGAACATACTCACAGATCAAATGTAAATTCTCACGTGCATCTTGTTGCATGTCATGCCTCTATCATTTTCAGTACCTGCTCTACGCCCTGCTGATGGGAAAAAAAACTACACTGTGTCAAAATCTGCAAATACAAAGAATATCTGCAAACAGAGATCAAAATATCTGGATGATCTCTATTTGACATAATAACATAAAAACATCTCACTGAATTATTAGTCTTTTTTTGGATGATTAGCAAAATACTGTATCTTCAAACATTAAACAGTAAACTGTTTGACTTTGGCTTGGCATTTGTCATCTTAAAATAAATCCAACTTTATTGACATAAATGAAATAGATAGATTTAAAGAGAGGCTTAAATGTAAGCATTCTTAATTCTAAGCTGGTTTTAAAGTTTGGTGCAACATCACTTAAAGCTAAACCATGATTTAATCAGGTTTAAAAATTCATCCTTGTTGGTGCCACCCAGGATTCAGGTTTCTTAGATCATCAAACTGTCCTGTATGAGATTTAGGAAAAAGGCACTACCATCCTGGGTAGGAAAACCAGTTTGTTCCAGCCAGCAGATTCTTGCTATAAATATGCGCTGTCAAGCTTTCAGGGCTGATGGATGAAGCTACCTGACAGCGAGCCAGCAATGCTGTTATACCCACAGGGAACCTGCACTCACACCACACTGCAACGTTCCTCACTCCCACCATTTCCAATGCGCTTCTAAGAAACCCAATGGTTACATCACAAGATTCAGTGAACCATGGCAACTCCACACAAAAGCCAGTATGCATCCCCAGTGTGCAACTACGCAATACTAAAAGTGTAATAAGTTCACATGACACTGCTATGTTGGCTTATGTGGCCTGAGGCTGCTGTCATATTTCAGGTAAAGGTGAGAGGTCTGTTATCTGAAATCATTAAAGAAATTATTTGATTAAAAGGAGCTTTGTTGTGTTTTGTGGGAGATATTGCATGTTGAATGTGATTTTGCTTTGTCCTTGCTACATTAATGCAGCACACGAAGAGAGAGACTATGTAAAAGTGGAGCCTCTGAGATGATTTGATTTCTAGTGAGTGCTAAATATGACCTGGGTGATTAATGGCAAGTATACAGAGGTTCATGTCCAAGAATGAATGGTGCACATGCCAAAATGTGTTATCAGAAAGATAAAGATGAAATTAAGTGAAATTAAATGTTTTGTAGGAAATTCAAGATGCGTTTGAGTCAGAGATCGCCCACTTTGCGGTGCTGCTGTTTGTGTTACACTATGCTGACACAGATTTGTTGACACATACCTATGGAAAGTGAGAGCAAGCCGACAAGTTGGCAAGAGAGCAGCTACAGATATGAGACACCGATTGTCACCCGTGGAAAATTATCAGACATGTGCTTTTTTTTTTCGTTTTTGCGCATCTCCAGATGTCTATTTGTAAATAGCAGTGAGTTCAGTCTGCTGACGCACATTACTAGAGTCCCCTGGTCATGCAAGCTCTAGATCAGTCACCCAATACGGACTGACAAGAAGGATCTTAGGGTGCAGGGGTAATCCACCATATGATTTAGTGATACACTGAGGTGGCAAGTAGAGCTTTGCACCTCCAATGTATTACATTTGGCATTACATCTAAGAACGCATAACTTAGAAAACAATTAATCTGATGTAGGTATTATATACTGTACCCTCTGTAATACTGAAACATACTAAAAAAACTGTAGAATAAATAAGTTAATTATAGCAGACAAAAAACACTATAGTACACTATATATCCAGTATATAGTGCCAGTACATATGCTATTATACAAAACATATTAAACATGCCTGTGACTAAAAATATTTGACATTCATAATATGTCATGCAGTATATGCATAAATTAGTGCAGTGACATTTGTAGTGCAGTATATAGTTGCACATTATGTGGCACCACTATGTGTGTCACACTAAACCTTTATGTAATGTGTTAATGTATCTGGTGCTGACATGGATTTAAACTCACTGATTAATGTCGTACTAAAGGTCACTGGTGTGTTTCAACGAATGGTAGTAGAAGCCAAAATAGTGTCATCATTTCTCATCTTGATGCTTCAATATCACACCAGTGTTGGCAAAGCTACTTAGAAAACACAACTTTGAAAACTACCAACTACTTGTCATTATAAGACATTGTAAAGATACCCATAGGAAGAAATGTGGTTTGGTTAACTAAAAGTCACATTCCAGCAAAAGCAGCGCTACCTGGGACACCTGTATTGATCTTCGTGAAAACTTTTAGCATTTTTGGCAGTTTGTGAGGACATTGCTGGGTGAGCACAGTGAGCAGTGCCTGCCCTTTTGACCATGCACTACACAAAGGTCAAGTGAGTGGCTGATGGTCAGGATGAAAGACAAGGGAGCAGGGCCGGTCAAAGGGGGTTCAGAGAGTAGAGACGCAACAATCAAAAAATGAAAAAAGAATAATTCCTTTTCTTTTATTTGTAGTTTCAGTAGTTAACTACACAAAAAATGGCATCTACAACCAAACCCTAACTACATGCTGATATATTACATTACACATAAATTAAATAAGTCTAAAACAATGTTTTCTAAAAAATCCCCAAATCCAAACATATGCTGTGGATGGAGTAGATTAAGATTGTTTAAGAAAACAAAGTGCTAATCCAATCAGTGCAGGTGTGATCACAGCCAAGGTTAACGTTGGTCTTAGCCACTGGTTAAAGCAGAAACAGCCCCAACAACAGGCACAGCTGTGGCCTTGCTATTCCAGGACTGAGGACATTCGACACCCAGTGGTTCTAGTTTCAGCTTCTTATAATAGGCTTGTTTGCATGCCAAAGGCACATTGCCATGGGACTTGGGCCTTAGATCCCTGATCGCCGTCAGACACTCAACTCAATCTTCACCTTCTCTCTCATGTGATAGCACATCACCTGCACAAACAGTGGTCATAACCTATTTACCGCCACTAGTTCCTCCTAGAGTTCCACAGTGGAACTACAAACGCTGAAAGCAGACGGTAACACAAAACAAAAATAGAAAGTGTTTCACTGGGGCTGTGGCAATGAAGTTTTCTTTTGTGTTTGTGAACTTAGATTTAATTTTACAGTGGACATAAAGCATCATGCCTACAGATAAGATTGGATGACTGTAAAACCATAAGGCTGGCTCAGTTCCAGTTTTGGAATTCAATATCTAAGCCATGTGTGCGCTCGACTGCTTACGTGAAATTTGTGTTGGAGTCTGTTTTGTGCAGGGAGCTGGTCATTTCTAAGCTAACAGTAGCTAGTGTTGTACCATGTTGTCTCTGTAGAGGAGCAGAAAAGAAGTCCTCTGTGTAGAAATCAGTGGACACGTGAGCACACAAGCATGCGTGAATCTTACATGGTGAACGTATAAACAAATACTAAAAATATTATATATTTCAAAATAGAATAATATTTTTACCATTCATATGTGATTTTATCCCACATCTTGCTTAACTCCGTGAAAACAAAGTGTCTCATAAAATTATTTCATTAAAAACCTCTTAACATTTACCAGGTCACCATTTCTGCGGTAGCGGTCGGGTTACATTTGAGGGATAAAAGCTCAACATGCGAGTGCCCTGAAAGTGTCAGATACAACTTGGGACATCTTTGCCACAGTAAAAAATGATTCACTTATGGTAAATTATTACTAGAGGCCCTATGCCTTTATTATTAGATATGTGATCAGTAATTTAATATTTATCAGCATTTGATCATCTTGACTGCTGTCAGTGAACGATTCTCACGCAAATAAGCAAAGCTTTAGGCTGCTAGGTCAAGGCTGAGGTGTGTTACGTGTAACTAGAGACTCACCGTGAAAGAAATGGTTTAAGTTGAGGCAAAGCATACATGACATATTGAGCTGCAGTACTAGAGAAACAAATGTGAAGTACAGTTTTGAGGTTTTTTTGGTTAATTTATTATTTGCTGCCTTTTAACAAAGAACCAGATAAATCAACTATGTATCTATCTAAGTATCTATTGAACTGCACAGCACTGTCTTTTTTCTGGAGGAGGAGAGGAGTAAATTGTATCATATTGGTAGCGGATTCATGCATATTTTTAATGTTTCACATCAGTCTTACTCGTGGAGATGCATATTCCTAACTGTTGTAGTTTAGGTTGTGTTTTAGCCACATGATAAACACAGAAACTAGAAGAATCGAATGAGTCTAATACATATATTTTATCATTACTTCTACTGTTGTGAGCCTAACCCAAACTGAAAGTTGAATTTTCATTTAGGGTCAGGATTACATGAAAAGGGTGTATGTTAAAAGGTTAAAAAAGTTATAGAAATTCTGCAGTTTGCAAGAATTCAACTTTTCTGAGAAACAGGTACACGTTCTGACCTGCTGACGTCCTCCATGCTGCCAGAGGGGCTGACTTTCAGGTGGCCCGGGTGCGAGGCAGAGCCTGGGGGGTCCTGGCGAGCCAGAGGCTCTGGAGCTGTCTCCATTGCTTCTGGGGTGGGGCTCCTCAGCCCTGAGGTCAGGGGCAAAACTATGGGTATGGAGAGAGGCCTTGCGTGGGGTGGCCCAGCAGCCTGTCTTGGCTGAGGGATAACTTGAGCCATGCCGTCACTCTTCCCTTTCCTCACCTGTTTTACAAATAGATGAAAAGGTGAGTCTCGTGACTGGAAACATGAGACAGCAGGAGAGGTAAATGATGCTCGGCTGCTAACATTTCTGGACAATCAAGCTCATTCTACGGCATACCACACGGGGAGCAGTCAACCTTTGCTCGGGTTACAATGAAACATGCATCGAGGATCTCCTGAGGTGAGGTGAGGCAGAGAGCAATAAAAGAACCACAAAAGAGACAAGAAGGGAAAAAAAAGGATAAAGTTGTAAAGCTGTAAGGTTAATCTAATGTTTTCTTACCGTGCTGACCCTGAGTGGGTATAAACTGCGTGAACCACCAACTGTTGTGTAGGAGAAGAACCTTAACCTAATTACAGCAAAACTGTGAGTCCCTTTCTGCATTTTTGTATAGTTTGAACCAACGATACCTGAGAGAAGTGTTCAAGAATGTGTCAAAGCGCTTTCTCCAACTGTATATGGAAAGCAGCAGTGTGCCTGCTAAATAGGTGGCTGGCTTTTTCCTCTGGTAAGCAGAGTATGTAATGGGTCTGACGCCTGCAGTTTTAGTATTGATAATGGTCAAAACACCCAATCCTAAAGAGAGGCTCTGATCTGGGTGGACATCTGTCAGTTGAATTAAAAGGCCAACTCGGTTTCTTTTGTTTTTTTTACACCAATTACCAGTGGAACATTTCCATTTGGGGTTTAATCTAATGGGATGATCTAAAATCTATGAATGTTGACTCCATTTAGACAATCATTGGTGTACTTAATGGGCTCCACAAGCTGCTTTAGCTCGACCTGGAATAAATACACAGTGCCCCTCAGGGTTTTGTAATTGATTTGGCTAAATTTGTAATTCACAGAAAGCCAAAGAAGAGGAAAAATTAGAGGTGAAAGGAAAATTAAAGCGGCGGTTGGAGCATGTTTCATCATACTTAGAGAAGACATCTTGTAAAAACATGAGCTGATTCCTTTAATGAAACAGCCGTCCAAATTATGTCTAGTTTGTGTCTGGTTGGTAGGTTTTAGTTGGTAGATTTGTAATGTAAATACATTTTAGAGTATAATACAGTGGACTAAACTGGACATTGGTATTGGCAGGACTTGTGGCAGATAGTTAATATTAGACTTCTAAATTAGAATTACTGACTTTGAGGGAAAATAATAGCTAAAAAAATAAAAATCACACCTAGAATCACCTCAATTTTTAATGGCCAAATTTACTAATTCTTTACCTTGATGTTCAGCGATTCAGGTTTATTTACTTGATTGATTGATTTAGGTATTTATTACTTTGACCTAGATGTTCAGTTAAACAGCTATCCAGTTTCTAATAAAGTCAAAAATGGTACATTTCCAACAGTGTTGAACAATGTGAAGGGCGGTTATATTGGCTGATTAATCAGCTTTTTCTTGCAACAAACTACTGTTATTAGATCAGTCTTTAAAAATCCACTACTGGTTGACCTCTATGATAATATTTTTGACTAGACACAACATTACCGAATGGCAAATTCACTAAAGTGGATAATATAGTTTGAACTAAAAGATTGGGTTATAACTCATCATATAAAAAAGCCCAAATAGAGCAACAACAAGTTAAACAGGCCAGATGGTAAACAAGCTAGACAGTCCAAAATGAGGATATGACCTGATTTCTAAATCATGGATTAACCAATAATTTGAAGTTTTGTGACTGAAATCTCAAAATCCTAAAAAGGAAGCCAAATATTTAAAACTAGACTCTATCATTTGTTACAAAGAAGGAAACAGCTGGCCTTCAAATAAAGTACTGTATATCAACCAGTCTCTGTATGTGGACCACAGCAAAAGATTCTCATTCAACAACAAGAACCACAACTTTTAGTGTCCAAAGATCATGCATCAGCCCTTTATGCCCTTTAATGACAGGTGAATCATAAATCGAACAGATAAAACCGACATGTTTAAGGCTCAGAAATTGATAAGGCAAAGCATACGTGGCTTTTTGTTTGTGTGTTTTTCTCACCAATAAACCTGAATATTGAGTGTATCTCTGTGATGTACGAGTGATGCAATCCAAACATCACAGTTTTCCTATTCCCAGAAGACGGCCATAATAATTATAAGAAGGCCAAATCTGTTAGTCTAGTCTTTACGAGGAAACCTTTTTATTGAAGTTGCTGTGGGTGTGTGTTTGGGAAATGGAGCTATAAAAGTTAGTATTTGTAGTGATGATTAGTCACTTTGATAAATTATTAAGGAGGTCAAGTCATTTGTGGGTCATTCTGACTTTCACAGGAAGTGAAGGATATACTGTATGCCCGATGACAAATAGAAATCAGCAACTGGTTTTCGTATTAAAGTCATAAATGCTTCATAAACAAGGTGACACACTCATTTCCTGTATCTGTGTCACATGAGTTTCGCTACTGCCTCGTCTCTTTAGGAGATTATTAGCAGATCCTGAATCTATTCATTCCAGTGGGAGGAATGAACATGAGCACAGGTTATGATTGATTCTTTCATCCCCTAGTCACCAAAGAAAATTTTGGTCAAATTGTTCTAAAGCAACATATCTTCTGAACATTCTGACATTAAAATCATTAAAAACAATTAACTCTGTCTGAGACCTGTCTCGGTCTCAGCGACACACTCTCGCAAGTAGTCAACGCATATGCTAAAGAAGATGGTAAATGGACATTTATAGGGATGCTTTTCTACCCTGATGATGCTCAAAGCGCTTTACAATGTGTCACATTGTAGCAGCAGATTATCCTGGTGTCAATCAGGATTTCTCTTATCGGCAGTGACACTCAACTCACATACCACATCCATGATATCAAATCTGGGTTATGAGAGCACCTGAAACAACTCAAGTTTTTAACTGAACATAACCTCAGAAAATGTGTCTTCATTTAATCACGTGCACATACACAACACGAGCAGAGGCACAGCTAATTATCTGACACAAAAGGGGCAATTTCTCACAAATGTTAGACTGTAATTCATTTAACACAGCTCACTATTCAACTTCTATTGACTTATTCTCTATTCCACATAAACAGGAAATTTCAAAGCTTTCATAATTACAGAATGCCATTTTTGTGGCAGCGCTCATCTGTAATAGCAGCTGGAAAAGCATACCATAGGTCTTGTTTGTCTCTCACTGCAAATAAATGTGTTGTTGTTTCCTGCAGCAGATTGCCTTTATCAAATTAAGTCATGTGACTGAGCAGCGAGGCTGTCTGAGAGATGACCTCAGGCTAATCAGCACAAAGGCAATACAGCAGATAAGAAAGGGGGAAGTATTTATTGGATAAGGTGAGAAACGGGCTGTAGTAAACTATTATGCCAAGCCCTTAAACGAGCATAATTAATCACAATGACAGCAGCAAACTGTACCTTTTGTTTCCTTGGCCTCGCTTTTGGCGTTTTGGAGGTGGATTTGTTCACAGGTTCTACATTTTCTGCAGGATTTATGGGTCCAATCTTGGAAAATATATACAGACAAAAAAGATATTAAATGTAGCAGCATTCATTTCTAATAATTCAATTCAGCTCAGTTCAATTCAATTCAATTTGTTTTATTTATAAAGTGCCAATTCACAACAAAATTATCTCAAGGCATTTCAATCATTTAGGTCACAATATTATAGAGGGAAACCCCCCCAAAAAACCCTTGAGCAAGCAGTGTAACCTAACTCTTTTACATTTTCTAAATCTTACTGTATATCATTATTTGTACATAATTTGACACGCTACATTTTCAACTGTGATGTTTGCTTTGACAGTTCTACATCAGGTTTACTTCTTCCATAACATCAGTACCAGTGCCGAAAATGCAACTGTTCAAATATGTCATTTTTAAAGCCATCCTCCTCAGATGCCTTACCTTGTCTCATCATTGAGATTCAGGTAGAAAAAATGGATACTTGTGCCCTTTTCTTTTTGTAAAAATTTGAAACGGGTCAGTTTGACCTGAATACCATACAAGGGTTAAGGTCATCATCTTTTAACAATGAGTGACCTGAAATTCAATTCCAGCCTGTATACATAGTCAGCTGACATTGATAACATCTTTAAAGCTCACAGAAACCCACACAGTGTTGGTGTTAGAAAACAGCTTTTCCAAAACATGTCCATGTTGTGTTAATCACGTCACACAGGATCACATGGTTGGTGTTAATGGAGCTATGTAAGGGAGTTTGAAGGTTTCAAGCAAGTTTGACCTGGCAATGTATGCATAAACAACAATAATGTATTTTAAAGCACGTAGACAAAGGCACACTGAAAGGCATTGCTGCATAAGTATGTACCTTCATCCTGGGAGCTGCTGTTGGTGTTTTTGCATTGAGGTGACCGGGTGACTTCTTTGTGTTTGCATCTGTCACGTGTGTCTCCTGGGAAAAGAGGACAAAGAAGACACAGATCACATTTGTAATTCACATTTAAAATACAGTACAGCAACAAAGGGAGCAACAAAGCATGCATTTTTCTCATACTGCTATTATAACAGGAGCCTCATAATCACAGCAGGGTTATTGTAGTTAACGAAAGCATGTAAGACTAAAACTAAAACGAGCAGTGAACGTTTTTTGTTAACTGAAAAAAAGTTTTCAAAAACATGAAAACTAAATTAAAGCTACAAATGACCACGATACAATGTCCACAATACTATGTCGACTATCCTTGCATCATAATCTCTTCACGCCGTTCTTTCAATTACTAGCAGTTATGACCAAAAATGTGTTTTCTGAGGTCAAAGTGACCTTTGATCTTGAGTCCAAGCAAACGTCTGTACCAAATTTGAAGACATTCCCTCACGGCGTTCCTGAGATATTAAGAATGGACAGACATGAGGTCACAGTGACCTTGACCTTTGACCTTTGACCACCAAATCTTTTCAGTTCGTCCTTCAGTCCAAGTTAACAATTGTGTCAAAATGTTACAACCTTCTGTCAAACCATTCCTGAGATACTGTGTTTTAAACGTAATGGGGACCAACCGACAGACACACATTCTTAACAGACACACATCCCATGGACGGCATCTAAAAATAAAAACTAATGTAAATGTTACAACTGTCAAAATTCAGAATTATTTCCTGTAAGCCTTACTGAATATGTACTCTACTTGTTTTCCTTCTCTGAGCCTTAACAACATGGTCCAGAATAGATTCAAACAGTTTGACAATCTGCATCCTCAAGCACATACACACACATAAACACTTCAATACACACCTCCAGCTCATCAGCAATTTACGACCGAAGCTAAAGGCAACACAGATCATCATGCACCGCATTCAAAGGCATTCAGAGGAAGGTCAGGAGTTGGACGGGGCCTCCGCAGACTGTGTTAGTATTTTTGCGTATGCATGCATGTTTGTGTAAGACAATCTTATTCTGACTGAGGGCTTTCCCAGCTGGGTCTCATGTAGCTGTGCCCTTACATACATTAACAACACACTACTGACAAGCATGACCTGAAATGTATTATTTTTTTATTTTTTTAAACTATTAGATTAACCTTCCTTTTCTATGTGATATCTGGACCTTTGAATATTATGAGCCAAGGTTAATGCAATAGTTTGATTCGTCAAATCATTGACATCTTCAACTTTTTTTTCATGGTAAGCATAGTGTCACACAGGAAGAGCATACTATGTGTGATGTTTCTGAAAAGACACATGAGGTATCCTGCCAGAGGTCAGAGGTCAAACCAAATCCATTGCGTCGTCAACCCCACTGTGGGGATGGTCCTGTCACAACAACACAGTCATCAATCTCAGTGAAGGAAGGGTGTCTTTCTAAAAGTAGAAATTCAGGCAGGTTTTTCATTTCATTGTCACATGAACCCCACTGATGATGTTACAGGAGTAAATATTCCCGCTGTCATTTTACTTTCTTTAATGGGCAGATTTCAGTTTATTGTAGTTTCACTCTACACTAAATGGCTAGCATTTGTCTGATAGCACCGTAAGAGGTGAGTGATGTCTGTTTGCTTCATAGGGTTCCTTAGGGTTAAATATGCACTTAGCCATAACTGGAACAAAAACAAACGAATAAATAAATTAAAAGGGTCAGATGAGGAAATTGGACAAATGATGTCAGAGTTTCCTGGCTACAGCTACATAGTTCTTAGTTTACACTAAAAATAAAGTAAGCAAAGCAAAGTGTTGTGTTTGCCTGAAAATAGGGCCTGAAAATAGAAGCCAGTGTCAATGAACCCTTTAACATCAGTTGTATTCTATTTAACCCTTGTGTTGTCTTTACTTTTGAGATCCTCTGGTCGACCTCGGGTCTTCAACGGGTCGTACTGAGGTGTTAGAT
>JAPQRN010000001.1:1449293-1464577 GCA_037367275.1 Coranthus polyacanthus
CATATGAAGGATGGACATGTGTGACGTATAGTACCATGTGTGATCAAATTGTGTTTTTTTTTTGTACATGTTTATCACAGAAAATAAGTTAAGGCCATTGAGTTTCAGGTAGAAAAAAATTTATACTTGTACACTTTTTCTTTTTGTAAAAATTTGAAACGGGTCAATTTGACCCAAATACCATACAAGGGTTACAATGTACTGCTGTAAGTTACTTCACCAAGTCACATATGGGTTTTAATTGAAAGCCCTAACACAATACTAAATAATCTTTAATTATTATATAACTGTAAATGACCAAGTGGCATAACCATGGGTCTAGGATTTGTTTGAACATTTGAGGCAGGGTCTGGGGTTCCTCCCCCAGGAATCAGAGCATCAGACACTTCATTTCCTGCCTTCTGGGTATTTTATGCAAATGTCTTTACTTGTGTAAAGCAGGGGTTCCCAACCTTTTTTCAGCTTGAGACCCAAAAGAGACCCAGACGTATGAAAACACAACATGAATGTTTCATAATTTATGGCATGGAGTGTATTTCTAATAAACATACATCCAGCAGTAATCAGATTTGCTGAGTGTAATGCCACATTTCATTATAATAGGTTGCATGAACTACACAGTATTCTTGTATTTGTAAATGTATGTTTTAAAACCCTGATGTTGCTACTTCATTTGCCTTACCGTGGTTGCAGAGATGTTCCACCATCCTCCTCACCACAAGGGGCACACCATCCTTCATCAGACTTTGCTGCTGCAGCTCAAACAGGGACTTTCCAAACACTTTGATGTGCTTGGCCGTTACTGTTCTGGGTCTCAGGATGGGTATCTGGACCATCTTCTTCATGTCTTCCTTAACCTGCACCGCTGCCTTGTTGTGCTGCAGGGAGAAGAGCAGAGTGAAACAGTCAAGCACAGACACTGTGGACTCCAGCGCTGAAGCCAGCATCAGGTGTGTGTGATGCGGGTGATTGTCGGGATGTCTCTGTGGAGTCCATACATTCACACCTCCTGCAGTCATGCTGTCGTGTACATAGAGGACAGACAGAAAGCCGAAAGGAAGAGAAAAGGGAGAGCTGGCCGAGCATGTGTTGCTACGACAAATATCAGGTTACCACGCAACACCTTTAGGCAAAGGCATTGCCAGAGTGATCTACACCTGTTCAAATACAAAATACACACATAGACACACATTTATGTTCAGCTGAATGTGTTGGTCAGCTGTTTTTGAACATTTTGAATATTAATTTAAGGTGGGTACTGACAGCTGCAGGGAAAGACCAATAAAAAGGAATGTTTTCTGAGTAAACACCCTTCTATAAGAGCATAACATTTATGTATAAACTCAGTTGGCTGCTTGAACAGAAAGTTCTTTTAATCTAATGAAAATGTGTGTATGTTTGTGCTCTACGTGCCAGGCTTAGTTTATATCCCTCAGTGCACAAACACTGCAAAACAGATGCTAGGCATACAGTATGTGTAATGTGTTAACTCACCAGCTTTAGGTCTTAAATGATATCTTTTATAGGCAAACAGTGCCACATGTCTGTATCTCTTTATACAAATACATAGACTACCCTACAGCCCACTCTCTAATTGTCTTTCTATGAGAGTAAACACAGTGTATGTACACTCCACAGAGAAATTCCACATTCATCCAACAAGCCAATATTAGCCAAAGCTGGGTAAATTATTGATGCATTCACCACATCGACTAATTTCTGGATCTGTTCAGTCTGTACAGTCAGCAAGAGAGTAAAACACGCACAACATATGGTGCTTTTTGACACTGGCTGATGATATACAACTTCCTGCACTTCAGAGAAACACCAATCCAGAGCGAGTTTCGCTCTTGTAGCCATAGAAACAACTGCACCATGTGACATCTTGTTGCTCCAGAGTTCACCGCTTCAAACAAGTGAACTGACCCATGCAGTGAAGTGAGAGGCCCTAACTATGATTATGCCACAATGAGGTCCACAGTGGCTTTACTGTGTGAAGAGGCAATAAGTGGAATATGAAGAAATGGTGACACTTGTGCACGTACCCCAAGCCACGAAAGTTTATTATGGCTTGATTCCATTTGGCTCTTCATCAGCTCAGAGTGTTTGACAATTGGAAAACACACCCATATTTATACATCATTCTATAAATGATGTATAAATGATTGAACTTATCTTGCTGTCCTTCACTGACCTCAGGTTGTCTGTTTGTCTGTTCTTTTACATGTAATATATTGGATGTTAGTGGTGTGAGGATGGACGAGGTAAGCTGCAAATGAATCGCCCTCACTGGGATCAATAAAGTTGTCTGAATCTGAATCTGATTTATGTGCCTTCAGGATGATAAAACTCCAGGGAAGTGAAATCAGGAGACATTCAAAAAAGACCTCATATGTTACTGTAGAATACTATAAAACATTTAATAAAACAGTTAACTTTTGCAATAAATAACCAAAATAAATGACAGTAGTAACACTTTAAAAGTACAGTAAAATACTGGCAACAACAACTAATTTTACAAGAAAATGTGTCTCACGAGATCAAACATTTTCTCTAAATTGCATAATGGTGCTATAGTATCATGATAGCAGACACTATATATTTTTTGGGAAAAAGAGAGAAAAATTGTGATTTAATGTTATAAGATTTATATTTAATATTCTGAAATACAGCTTTTTTCAATGTACTTGTCCAGGTGTTTTGGCTGGTTAACCACATCTGCTGTCAAAGCGCCTGTCAGCCGATTGGTTCAACCTATACTATATATACATTTGGGAGCGTTTTCTCGTTTTCAAACATTTTGACTTGATGAAGATCCAAGTGAATCAAAATGTCACCATCAAACCTTTGTGGCTTGGAGTAAATGTGTAAGTGTGTTTTTCATGGATACTATTTTTTTATGTAATGTACGTATAACTACATTCCTTTAACTGGTGAAGGAAAAAGTACCATGAAATGTATTCCCTATGTGGCGAACTGTTTTCGACATAATGAGCACAAGTCTGTGCCACTTTCAGATCAGCTGATTAGAAACCCACCTCACAGATGGTGCTAAAATCGCTAAGGAGACACGATCTGCACGGCGGCAGATGCTCTGGCATTGTTAATATGTCATGCATCCGCACACAAATGAGCAGCTTCTTCAGGCGACATGATATATGTGGATGGAGCTCAGTTATTTTCCCTCTGCTACTCTCTGGCAGGTGCATAAAACTATGTCAATTGCACATCCCTAGTGACAGTGAAATGATACTTAAATACACTGGAATTTAAATTCTGGCTGATTCATGCATTAATAGTTGCCTGAGAAGTAGCAATACTCAATGGGCTAAACGGCACTCAAACATTTTGATGGAGGTAATGGATGGATGGTGGAAAGTGGTGACGTTAGTCATTATGAATGAGGGTTTCGTAACAAGAAATGTTACTGTTTTCTATTTTGAATAAGAATGAATTAACCTTAATTAACAACACTGATTAACAGTCCTCAGTGTAGCCACTACACGCTTAACGGTACGTTACTGAACATGTTAATAGCCTACAGCAAGTAGCAACGGGAGCTCCTGTAGTACTACTTACTACTCATGCAGGTGCTAAAGACATAAGCTGGTCTGAGCTAGGTCTGGCTGTGAGAGGCCTTTTGAGCAGATGTCCCCTGAATCTGTCTTTACTACTTCATGCACACAATGACACACACACACTTTTAGACCTTGCTGACGGGCTGGGCAGAAAAATAGATACTGTATGTTTATGTACAGTTTATGTACAGTTTTTCAGTCTCAGTCACATGCACTTCTCAGACACACTTAAAACACACTTACTGCACTCACTAACCCTGTCACAGTCATTTCCTTTGCTGCATATTTTACTGTAAACCGTATATGTTATCACAAGACAGAAGTTCATCTGATATTTTTGTATTCAGACAAAATATGATATTGGCCCTACATTATTTTCTTGGTGTTAGAGTTTTCACAGGTTTGCAACTCTAATGTCATTGTCTAGTTTTGCTTTCTTCACAAAAATGTTTTGTAATGTATTGAATTCATATAGTACATTTCAAAAACAAAGTTACAAAGAATGGCAGCTGGTTTGAGGTGATTGTTTTTTCGTCCTATAAAGATTCACTGTATCGCAATGCATCAACTCTGCAATCATGTTGAATTGCAAGTGAGAAAATCATCATTTGCATGTGAAAGAGATGGAGCTTTTGTGAACCAAAGCTGTCAAGAATACGGGGAAACACATACTGTTAGTGCCTCTATTGTTTACAAGGACAGTCTCCTGCGATTAGCCTGATAACCCACCACCACCAACCCTCCCCCCGGCTTTAAAATATCTTCACACTGCAACTTCTGTCAGTGAGAATAAACCTTTTGTCAAGTGACTACTCAAAGACTCCAGGAGTTAATGACTGTTGAAAGTCAGCTCTCACCCTTTCGGAAGTGTCTGAAGTGTTTTTTTCAAGTTTGTTGGGAACTTTTCCGTGAACCATTTGAGTTTTAAAGTTTCTATGAGTTTCCGGATGAGACTGAACACAAGCTGCAAAACAGACGAGGCCATTTGTTAGTGTCTTTAAGTTGCTTATTGGAGGGAACAACAAGCCTCAGCATGTGCCCTCCTTCCCAGTCCCCTCTCCCTCCCCTCATCCATGTCTCTCTCCCTATGTGGGTGGCCATTGAAACAACTGGTAGCAAAGGCACGGCAACAGCTGCAATGTTCAGTGGAAATACTGCTGAGAACACTGTTAAAGTAGGTTATTTCTTCTAGAGATACTTTCTTCTAGAGATATGCGGTGTGAGTTTGTGGAAAGTGACCTCATTGAGGCACTGAATCACCACAAGGAAAAATATGACATATGGAAAGGGAACGTAAAGCTAACAGTGTGTCTTTGTCCCTTTTTTACCGCTGTGCTGTTGTACAAGGATGGCAGACTAAAGGCAGAGGACAGTGCCGGCTGGAAAGGAAACTATTTTCTCTGTCAACAGTCCAAGAGAAAGTGTTCATTATGGCGCCGGTGGTCATGTGAACAAAGTTTTAAGGAAATTTAATGAAGCAAAGTTTCTACTCTGACGTTTTTGCGTCTAGGAGAACATTAAACACACTGACTGACAGTCCCGTTATGCATTCTTTAACCTTTAGTCACAGACTGAATGGGAAGTCTTTGCGCCAACTCAGACTTTGTAGCTTCTACTCACACAGATGGTCAGAGCTCCTGCCCCCATTCTTTCACTGAAGAAACGCCTGCACAGGCAAAGATGAGGGGAAATCTGCTGCTATCTTCCCTCCTCCTCCTCTTCCTTTCCTCTTTACTCTGTTCCAGGGCAAACTAGACTTTTCCCAGTGGTGGGAATCCCTTTCACCCTAAAATGTGCCATCCAAATACCCCAAAACTTAGCACAGATAATCCACGGCGGTAGAGAGAGTAAAGAAGGGCTGTCAGGACCAGTCTTCACCGGTGGACTATGTGCTGTCCAACCCATGAGCGGGGATTAGTGCCTGTCTCTTTTCTCTTCCTCCCTCTTTATTCTCTTCTCTCCTCCTGGGCTGAAATCTGAGCTGTGCTCTCTGATTGGCTAGAGTGGCCGGTCATGTGATTAGGGGGTTAAAACCCAAAACTTTAAATATGTGCCTGTAGGATTCATCTGCAGGGCAGAGAGGCGGAGGAAACATGAAAGCACTGAGGAAATGAACACTGGCCTGCAGTTACTTTTCATTTGGAATGTATTTATTTATGAAGCACCAAGCACAACAAAAATAATCTCAAGGCATTTAACACAGTAAGGTCAAAACTTTAGGATGTAAAATAGAGAAAAACCCAACAAATCTGTTGTAGGTAAAATTATAGCAGCGGAAAAATAACTCAGCGATGTTACTACTTCATGAAACATAACTGACAACGAGTTTCCAGTTGTGCATACTGCATTTTATACAATTTATCTCTTTGGAAATTATTATTAGACCAGAAAAGTAATATGTAGAAATTCAACATAACATGACATTTTGATATTCTGTTCTTGAAATATTAATTGTGTCTAGATTGTTTTTTTTAATGTCACACATTCTTAATTTGTATGTTACTTGTTATTGAGAGAATTTTGGGTTTTTTTTTTTGTTATTCATTTAAACGTAGCTTATTTCTTTATTAAATTTGTACAATTTTCCTCACATTTACACATAAGAAAACCCTGATGGCTTTACGAGTCACATTTATGACAAATGCTGACTTTTCTACTTTGTCGCAGAGCTCTAACAATGACTTCCAAAGCTCGACGTTAATTTATTTCATTAATATTGCAACTATACATAGACATTCTTCAAAATGATCTACTTGTAGATTTAAATGATGTAATAGGAAAGTACTTATGTCATTATTTATTATTTAACATTTTGAATTTCCTTACATTTTTTTGTTTTTATTCTGTTTTATTTACTTTTATAGCAGTTTATGAAAAATAAAATAAACTGTTCAATAAAATATTGTGCAGGTAACATTTCCTTACTACCATCCAAAAAGATGTCTTTTAGCTTAACAGTATCAGTGGATGTAGGCGACAGTTCACAGCGTCGTTAGTTGATGTAATCTTATTTAACTTACACCCTTGAGGCTGAACCTTTAGCAGCAAAGAAATGACAGAGATTAACAACAAACACAGCTACAGTAATATCTTTATTTCGTGATATGCACTTTATCTTCTTTCATACATAAACTTCTTGATGTTGTGGTCGATCCAGTCACTGAAGGCAGAAACACGAGTGAATACCGAGGGTTTCTTGTCTTTGATGCAGCCCCGAGGTCCAAAGCTGACGATACCGTGAACCTCCCAGTTTGAGTTGATTCCAGGAGCGTTACAGGTAAAGGGACCGCCAGAGTCGCCCTACAGGATGTCAGGACAGGGTTACTGGATGTACTGTATGACTGTATTTGTTAAAAATCATCCTCATGCAGAAGAATCATAATCCAAACCCTGACAGTGTCTTCATGTATTGTTTAATGAAGTATTACAAATATTTGACTATTCTTCATTGAATTTTCTAAATTCCCTTTTGCTCCTTTGTGTTCCTTTCAGCACTGTTCCTTTCTTTTGTCTAATTACGCTGGCAAACTGGGCAGCAATTTGCAATCAAGGCTGAGTGCTCACAGACAAAACAGTTTCCAGGATGTTACATAAAAGACCCAATTATAAGATGTCAATGCATTTATATAATAATTTATGAGGAAAAACATTCCAACAACCAAACACCCCCCTCTTCTAATCATTCCACTATGTTCATCTTAAGTGTACTTTCTGTAATTTCTATTTTCCCTGCGGTTTTTCTAAGGTGGAATGTTGGCTTTTACCTGGCAGGCTGACTTAAGCTCATCTGGGGATTCATAACCAGCACAGATCATGGAGGGCCGCAGGGTGTCCCACCAGTAAGCAGGCTTACTGCAGGTCTGGAAGTCGACAATAGGAAGGGCTGCCTGATTTAACTTCTCGGACACTTTGGGGAAAACGTTACCTAAGATAGAAGAGAAACATAATAATCAAGCCAAAGCAATGGTAAGAGATTTGTAAGAATCTCATTTCATCAATAAACCTGAAAACACTCACTGCTGTTGAATGTGGAAATAAGACAGTTTTTTTTGTTGTTTTATAATTTTCAAGTCACATTCTGAGTATGGAGCACACAAACTAGAGGTTACTGATTTTTAAAGGATGTAGGAAAAAGCAGATAACCCATTAATGGTCCGATATCACCCCTGTGTTAATTAACTACCTTTGGCCATTAGAAAATGAATCACTGTAGAACTGTACATCTAAGTCAAAGTAAATAAATCTGTATCAACGTCACACTCAATGTAATAATGAATCAATAAATTTGGAACTGAACATTAAACGGGAAAAAATCTAGGCAATTCTACATACATACATATTTGTTTTTTGAGCTATTATTTTACCTCAAAGTCAGTAATTCCAGTTGAGTAGACTGGAATTAGCCAATAGCTGAAGTTCTGCCGATTTCTGTACTTTGTAAAATGTCCTATCTGTGCAGATTAATCAACCAAAATGATTAATCGGTCTAAATATAAATCTAGTTCCACGATGAATAAAACTGCAGTCACAATTTTCCAACTGCAAAGCCATGAGATTGCATTTTAGGAAAAGCTACTTTTCCAACAACAGTCACTTCTCGTTCCTGGAGTAGCACTTCACACTTTCACAGCTTCTTTAACAGTGAAGTGAAACTGCGTGATTACTTGTACCTTTCTCATCTCCCCAGCCGGTGACGAAGCAGGGCGTCCCACCAGGCAACACAGTTCCAGGTTTGGGCAGACAGATCGGGCTGATCTCCCTCGTCATATTGACAGGCTCAGCCAAGTGAACCAGGGCTATGTCGTTGGTGATATCGGTGCGATCCTGCTCGTAGACAAAGCCCTCGTGGCGGATGATACCGTCTACCTTATAACAGGCCTCTGCTGAGGGGACGTCCATGGAAGAGTTCATGTGGTGCTTCCCCAGACACATGCGCCAGAAGGTGGGTACATTCAGGGAACTGGAAAGCAACGGACAACGTTGTGTAACGTGTGGGCTCTTAACCCTTGTACTGTCTTTATAAAGCATAATGTATAAATTATCACCCAATTGTGTGTTATACCATTTTAGCCAACTTCATTCCAACTTTTTACTACACATTTACTCTTCATTTTGGAATATATTGTCATTGTCATTTATTGTAGACCTCATTTACATTCAATTATTCCACTCCTTTTAGAGGAAAAAATAGCAGACATTATGAATTATTTTGACTTTGAGAGCATATGTTGATGGATAATCACAGACTAGTATATGTCAATCTCAATATACATCATTTACATATTCAAATAAGCAGAAATGCTGCTGGATTCTCTTGGCCATAATATCTGCTGTTTTTTTCTCAAAGGCAAGTGGTATAATTTCATGTAAATTAGGTCTATTGGCCATAAATTCCAAAAAGAAATGTAAAAGTTGTGATAATGAGTTGGAAAGAAGCTGATAAAACGATGTAAGACAGAATTGGGTGATAACTTTATGATTTATAAAGAGCTGATTCAAACCGAGGTCAATTTGACCTGAAAATGCTAGAAATTTGAATAAAAATTCAATGAAAGTAATGATCAGTAATTTGGAAAGAGTAAAGCATGCAACCATCCATTAATTATCTGTTATTTTGGGAAAATTAGATGCACGCAAACCATATTTGTGATATAAAAACTTTTGAAATGGGGTCAAACTGACCTCAGGACAACAGGAGTGTTAAACCTGTCCTATCTGTAAACAGTAGGTAGATTTCTGTTGGTAAAACTTACAACATGAAACAATGTGCAGCAGTTAAGATCCATTCCTCATGAATCAAAGAACCTCCACAACTGTGCATGTGAGGTACAGGATACATAGGTGAAGCCTGCGGAAGAGGAAGTGTACGCATTAAAAGCTCTCTTCTATTGTGTTAGTCGTTTTACAGAGAAACAGCAGCTGACAGTGACCTGCATGGAAACCTGCCAAGGCCAGGAGTGGGGGACCGCCTCCACTCCATTAACCACCTTCAGAGTAGCTGTGTTGGGTTTCACAGCAGGTTGTCCACAATTGTCTGGCCAGGCTAGGAAAAGAACAAATAAAATAGCATATATTATAATTCATTCAATCAGGGTAGTGACTAAATACTTCTACACGCTTTTACACATTTGAGGTGCTTGGTCTTTACTTGAATATTTTCCCATTTCTGCTGTTATTTCACTTATACTCCACTACATCCCAGAGGCAAATATTGTACTTTATATTCCAAAACCGACAAATAAATGATCGTGTGTTATCGTAGATTGAGCATCCCAAAAGCACGGTAATTAAAATGAGACGCACGATAACCAGCTGCAACATTAAACACGAACACATTAATGCATCCATAGTTATAATCTAGATGTACATATTATTCTGAAATGGATCGTTCTGCACTTTCACTTTTGGTACTTTACGTAAATTTTGACACTAATACTTACATTATTACTAACATGAAGTCTCCATCAGTGGAGACTGCGTGGAAAAGGTTCACAACCCACATATCATACGACATCCCCTGGTCTGAAAATACCACAGCTATTGTAAAGACAGCTCAGCAACGTCTGAACTTCCTGAGACTGTTAAGAAAAAACGCCTGGTCATTACCTGTGTGACCTGTTGGCCTCTGGAAGGCGCTTCAGGCCACTCAAACCCCAGACAAATAGACTCAAAAAACAACCTCTTTCCACAGGCAATCAGTACTCTAAATGCACATAAGTACACAAAATGAGCACTCTGATGTGCGATATATTTTAAGTGCAATATCACTTTGATCACATCATTTTTTCTATCTGTGCAATAGTTATTTATAGCCTTGACTGCTAAAGGCACTTTTATAATTAACTACTTATTTATTGTTTTAATGGTTTGAAAATGTGTGAGAATTCTGTTTTATGGTGTATGTGCCAGATCATTTTTTTAATGTGTGTGTGTCTGTTTTTTGTTTTTTTCTGTTTTCTAAAGTCCATTGTATTTTTTGCAATACAGTGACAATAAAAGCTTTCTATTGAATTTCTGTTCTATTTTGAATGCAGGACTTTTAATTGTGAGAGTGTGTTTACGCTGCCTTATGTGTTGGGGCCACGTCTGCACTCACTGATAGTAATGTTGTCCCATGGGTTAGGAGGAGGAGGAGGTAAAGTGGGAATAACACTGGCATTGGTGGTCCAGTAGCCTCGAAAACCCTTCTGCTGATTGGCTCCGTTACTGAGGAAGCGAATGACCGCGTTGTTACCTGGGATGTGAATACTAGGTGGAGGGGCAAAGCCACAGAATCGACCTGCATAACAGACAAGAAAGAAGAGTTTTTCACCACTGTTCAGCTGTTTACTAATGACACTTTAACACACATTCTGTAGGTAATATTGTATATCCAGGTCCATTCAATAACTAACCTTGTGACGCCATGCTTTCTCCATTGAATATCTCCACATAGTCCACACACTTTCCTAATACGTTCACAGCTTGCACCTCAAAATGAGTGAAGACTACATGGATACTTGTTGCTGTTGGGATGTTGATATGCCATGTGCACACAGACCGGGCTTGGTAGTCACTGGGCCAGTTAGGAGAAGTGATTTCGCCCTGCTCGCTGTTGAAACTTCCTCCACACGGAGCTGTGTGAGTGGATAAGAATATAATGAAGTAAAGAATGGAGGGAAAAAAGACAGGGAGAGATGAGATCCTGACAGGAAACGCGCTATTTTTCACCGGAGGCTTGTCCTCAGAGTCATGTCAGGTAGATGTTTCTCATGTCTTACCTTCTGAAGGGTCCACAGCCCTCCAGGTGGCAGCGAAGCCTGTATCCACCACTCTGTCATTGGAGGAGAAGCTGATGTGAAGTGTGTTTCCATCACTGACCATGTCTTTAGGCGGTACATGGCTGCAGTGGGTGCCTGAAGAAGAACATGAAGAAGTGTAAGGCTGACAGCAACCAATGTACTGTACCTTCTGCTCTGAGAGATTAGTCATTACTGCTAATTTGTGTCCTGTTTATTCATTATGTGTAATAGGGTTATTACAGTTAAGCAAAATTAAGACCAAATCTAAAAGTCACGGTGATAAAATAATTTAGGTGATAAAAATAAAACTTTTCACTTTTCATGAAAACTAAATAAAAGCTACAACGAACAATGCAAAACAATAAATTCTGCTTCATTTTGGACTATTGACTGCTTTTGATTTAGCTTCGGGTGCTAATAACCAAACTCTGCTGTGGGTCGAGCAATGTGTAAGGTTCAATATGTCAAGATTTGTGTGTGCTTGTGCGCTTACTTGAACTTTGTTTTGGAGTCTGTGTTGTGCTGGAAGCGGCCATTTTTTGAAGGTAGCTAACTCATATCTTTAAGTTAATGGTTGCTAGTGTTGAACATTATTGCCATTGTAGAGGTGCTGAAGAACCCAGGAGCAACCCTAAGGATTTTCATGGAAAAACCAACCCAAGTGCTCCACATAAAACTCAGTGTGCAGGCTGTTAAGACGTTAGCTTGGAAATGGAGTTAGCTAACGTCAACGAATGACTGGCTCCAGGTGCAAAACTGTCTCTAGCTCAAACTTCACGTGAGCACATGTGCAAATCATACATATTGAACCTTTAATGGGTTAGAGTTCAGCGTAATAAGAATGAAATTGCTTTTTTGCTTTAATAAATAAACAATTTTTGTTTTGTAAATCCTATTTGAGGTCATGCATTCTTCCATCCTACTTTTTTCAGCTTCTATAAGTCAAGACTTTCCTTTTAATACCTGAAACTAAACTAAAATTAACACTAAAGGAATTACTATAATAACTCTGATGTGTACATGACGAGTAAGGGTAAGACGTGGGATGCCACAAGTAACACAGCAACGAGTTCAGAGCTACACTTGTTTTATTTTACTGCACAGTGTCAAAAAGTGTCACTGTGACATGTCATCTATACAAATGAACAGACTGCAGCAACTGTGTCTGAGGGAGTAGGCGCAGAAAGTAACAAGTAATTAAACTGACTGACTCATGTAATTCATTATCAGAAAGAAAAGAGGCCGATATTCACATACCTAGGCTTCCTAGTCTGTCTCTGAGAGTGACTTTGTCGTTCATGCATACATCACTCTCCTCCAGGGAGAAATTGCGGAAGTGGAGGTGGACCAGTTTGCCGTCGGGCACCCGGATGTTCCACTGGCAGCGAGCTTTGTTGCTGTAACTGGCAGGGAATCCCATAGAGGACACTGTGCCTGCTGTGCCATTCAAGTCCTTTGGACCACCACAGCCAGATGCTATTTAGGAAGGACAGAGGGTGAAAACCAGAGTGAGGATTTTCTGACTTTGGACCATATTTAGTTTTTGAGTTAACTGGGTCAGTTTAGATGATCTGCAGTCCTACTGTGCTCATTGTAGATATCCCTGCGGATGACGTTTTGGATCCAGGGGAGGTAAGCAGAGAAGCGAGTAAACACAGAGGGTTTCTTATTCATGATGCATCCAATTGGGCCAAAGCTGGTTATACCATGAACCTCCCAAGGACCGTCGACGGTATCCCGGCACACCAGAGGGCCGCCTGAGTCTCCCTGTACATAAAATCACCAAAAAATATGTCAGTGTAAGTTCATTTCCTAAGACTTCCAGGTTTTTGGATGTTTAGATGAACCACGTGCTTCAGAAGGAAATACGGGATGTCTTACAAGAACAAAAAACAATATCCTTATAAGCGTCAAATGATGTTAGCTACGTTATAATTTGGGCTGTTATAGTTTATTAGCGCATCTTGAGGGGCTGCATTATTCAGTAGAGTTGATCTTGTAGCTGCTGAGAATTCTTTCGCCAAGAGGAGTGTTTTGTATATCAAATTCACATGTTAAGCTAAAACAGCCAATAATATAAACCCATTATAACATCATTTGATCCTTATAATGTCTGAAAATAAACTAAACACTGGCACTTGACTCATAGCACCGCCTGTTGTTGCACAGGTGGACAATTCAGCATATTTACAAGAAAATCATTGGCATCACTGTATTAGAAATGTGTTGCATATTTTGTTTAAGTTTTGGCATGAAATGAACTCCATACACCAAAACATCTTGTTGACCTTTTTATAAACCAGTGATTTTAACACCACCAACACAAAAACAACGTCAGCAATGAGCACGTTGTTAAATACAACCTGTGCAGTTAGATGTGTGAAAGTGATCATAACGATGTGATTCTGTGGTCATCTATTAGTTAGTAGCTCTGTAGGCGTTGTTTTACCTGACAAACAGACTTGAGCTCATCAGGTAGGGTATATCCACAACAGATCATGGAGGGTTTGACTTGAAACCACCAGTAATCCATCCGTTTGCAGGTGTCAAATGGCACAACAGGCAGGTCGACCTGGTTAAGGGCCTCTGAAGCTTTTGCATTCAGCGAATCACCTGATGAACACAAAATTATTATAAGAACCATAACCATGACGCACTCAGCAGAATAAACACAGGAGGTATTTGCATATAAGTCCAGCAGAGGGCATACAAACAATGTCATTTTAAACAGCATCCAAGGTATTTAGCAGTGGTGAGTAGTTTCTGTGGATTATTTTACCACTTCGATGAATACAATCTGATTCTAAAAGACAAGACAAGAGTTTGGATCCATACATGAATGACATGTGCAGCCTATTGAACATGAAGCTCCGCAAAAGCACCTGTTTCATCTCCCCAGCCGGTGGCGTAGCACTTCTTGCCGCCAGGTAGGATTTCCTCCTCAGAAGGAAGGCAGGCATAAGAGATCTCATCCGTGGGAATCACCTCTCCATCCAGCCTGACCAGGGCAATGTCAAACTCCACCGTGGGCACTGTGGGGTACTTGAAGCCCTCATGGCGATAGATACCAGACACATTGAAGCACTGTTCACTCGGCTCAGTGTAGGTCAGGTTGTGTTTGCCGAGGCACATATTCCAGCGATGCAGCTCATCAGCATAGCTGTGAGAAAATAGAAGAATAGATTCATTACTATAATAACTTCAGAGTGTAGATTTTAACAGTGAACAGGCCACCTTGAGATACGTCACTGCCACTGCATAATATTAGCTGACAAGACATTGAGAGTCAGGTTTGTAACAGAAAGCTACCGTATATAACGTCTCCACAGTGCACCAGCATCTCTCTCTAAAGTTAGACCATTAGCCAAGGCGTTGAGGCATCTCTAACAAGGCATCGCTCTGACACAGTAATAAGCCTGAGGTAAAAGCACTGACACCAACAACTGCCATGCAGGATTAGGCAAACAGGCTTCTGGGAAGATTTCTCAAAACTTTTCTGGAAAAATACAGCATTAGCGTGTGGCAGCCTTACATCAATTATGTGTGAAAATGGAATAAAACATTTACTTCATGAAGCAGTGGGCTGCTGTAAGTACCCAGTTCTTGTGAATGAGAGTACCACCACAGATGTGGGTATATGTGGGACGACTGTCCGGCCAAACCTGGAACAAACACAAGAGTGTCAATAAATTAAAGAGCCTGTTAGTCTTTAATTACCTTTATTCTAAATACTAGTGTTGAAATGTAAATAAGTACAATTACTCAAATACTGTAATATAATACTGGATCTAATGGACTATTTACGAATTTATTTAGCAGAAGCAATAAAATCCATTTTCAAATCAATCATAACATTTTTATATCAGTATGTGTCGTCACATTATTGATTTCTTTAGTAAGTAGCCGTGACATAAAGATAATGTAC
>JAPQRN010000001.1:1475882-1494789 GCA_037367275.1 Coranthus polyacanthus
ACTACTAATCTACTAATATGCTGTGTATTTACAAAGTACCTAAAAGAGGCTCCATGTAGACAAACTACAACATTACAATGCTCTAATATTCAACATAACATAATATTCAATAATGCAGTGAATAAGTAACATTTTGAATTCAGAACGTTTACTTGTCATGGAGTATTTCTACACTGTGGTATTTCTGCTTTTATTTAAGTGATGTTACAACTCAGTAATAACATGGTAATAGTTTAGCAATAAACAGGCAATGACAATGTAATTACCATGTAATAACTCCAGTAATAACCAAGGAAAATTCTTTAAGTAAAAATTGGTCATTACTGTATCACAACGCTGAAATTAATCTGATATAAATGATATTTAATGCTGTAAAAACCACGAGACAGGCTGAAAAATGCAAAACTGCCTGTTTCTATTCGATTTCATGTTGATATGATATCGTGGTTATTAATTTGGCGATTACTCCGCACTATTACTAAACCATAACTTCACTATTACCATGTTCTTACCGAGCTGTAAAGCGCTACCAATCTGCTTACTTCACATACTTTGGATTAAGATTTAAACATGGTTTTGATCTTGTTCTCCAGACTTTACTAGCAGAGGTTTTGGAGGAGCAGTGATGCTGATCCATGTCACCTTATCAGGGTCCACGTTGATGTTCCAGGTGCAACTCTTGCCGTTGTCATAGCTACTGGGGTAGTTAAAGCTGGTGAAGGTGCCAGATTCTCCGGACAGCTCCTGAGGACCACTGCAGCCGGAGTGCAGCCCTAACAAAGTATGACACAGCACACTGTGTTATACATTTGTAAATAACTGCAACATAAACCCTGTTATTATTGCATGTGCCGTGATGGTGCTCCTTGTTGACAAAATAAGACAAATCCCTCTTCTTCTTCTTCCAAGCTCATATTTGCTTGTATTTGCTTAGGAATTTAAAAACCCATTTTGGATATAAATGTTGTTATTTTTTTTAATGAGGACCCACAGACTCAAAGGGAAGTGTTTTTCATGCTTCAGTGCACTGGCGTACATATGGAGTCTGTGGAGATTACAGCAAGAAGGCTTTTTAGGAGATAGATTCATCAGCATAAAAGACACTACTGTTATAATGATGATTTATAATTGTACAAACATCAACACTGCAGGTTAAGAGGGAAATGTTTTCTATCAGTTTAACTGATTCTAAAGCACCTTATGGCATCCGCGGTGCTAAATTAGAATCAATCGAGATGCCATGGTAACAGCATTGATTATACAGTATCTTATCGGTGTCATCTAGTTTTCCCTCACGGCTCGAACAGCTTCTGTACGGAGTCTGGAGCGCACTGTGTTTAACAGCAAAACACTAGAACGCTGTTAAGTTTTTTAACATGGTCGCAGTGTGTTCTGTTATGTGAAACAAGAACTCTAATGTTATGACAGTGACCCATTTAATGCATTTCATAAATATTTGATACAGCACATGAATACATAATACAACAGAGGCAGTGTCCAAGCCTCCTCGCGTCTCAAAGAGAAGCGTCTTATCTGTAAACACATTTGTCACACTGTCCTTTATGGAGGTGTGCGCAAGACTCTAATGACTTGTAATGCTAAAAGCAAATTGGTTTAGCTGATATTCATTTCACCACTTTACTCCCCTAACGCAAACACAAACAATTCACCCTCTTCAATTAACAAAGACAGAACAAGGCAGCAGAAATGTGTCCGCTTGCCTTTCACAAGCAGTCGCTCCTATTTCACACCGAACTACATGGGGGTTTTTTTTTTGGTTTTTTTTTCCCCTTGCACCGCGCCAGAATGAAAAATAGGTTTTCTTAATGAAAAGTGAAATTGGTTTCAAAATGGAGCGGTAGAGGAGAAGGTACCGCCGCGTGTTATACAAAATACTACAGCTATGGCACATGCAGGGCTGTCTCTGTCAGACTGAAATGACTGAAAACACTGGGACATTTTCTTCACAGTGAAGGAGAAAAGTAACTGTAGCAACGATTACGATACAGCGCCGTGTGCTTTTGGTTGTCCTGTGTATTTTCATTTCCTCGGGATTAGAAAAAAAATAATGGGATATATATTTATATTTGCCCAGTATAATAAATATACAGTACGACGTCTCCATGCTTCTTAATGATGCTCAGTTATCAATAGTATTCGATGCATGGTCTCCTTTTCTATAGAAACTCCCTACTGTTCCTGTTTTCTTTAGTCTGGCTGTATTTTCCCTTCAGTTAGTATATTCAGTTTCACACAATTCATTTTCACTTCAATACCTTTAAAATGTACAAAATTTCAAACGTCTTACAATGGGTGACATATTAATCACATCCACGACCACATGTCATATGTACCTGGTTCACAGTAAAGAAACGGGAAATGTTTTCTATGGCACCAACATTCTTATGCAAGATGATTATGCAAGAATTATTAGGTATTTGAAGATACATGACTTATTGTTCTGCTGAGTGTAGTGGAATTTCTTATCTGAGGACTATGCACTTATCAGCATGCAAACGGTTCAGCGTAAAGTACTAAATGTAGGAGATATTAAAATATGAATTATCGACAAAACTGCCACATGCAGGCGAGTTGTTCTTAACAGTGAAGAGAAATGCGAAATGTGAAATGTGTGCGAACAAAAACTATACCATGTTATGAAAGATTATAGATGTATCTAGTAATTCTTATACAGTATGTGACACTAGTATTAGAAGCTACAGCATGAAACACTGATGTTTGAATGTTTGTACTGTTTTGTATTTGAGGATTTACATAATGCACATATTAATGATAACGTCTGAGGGTTATGGGTCAGTGACAAATGAAGATTGACCAAAACTTGTTTTAAAACCATGGATTAGATCGGACATTTTGTACTTATTACATGTAATATATTTATAATGATATTTTTTTTTTCATCTGAAGTCTATCTAAGCGTACTCATCTAGAGAATTACTTTGTTTTAAAATAGGAGAATCTCTAAATTCATTCAGCATTCAGCCGCTCTGCTCCCCAACTCTGGAATTCTCTCCCACCAGACGTCCATAACGTTGACTCTTTACCTCAGTTCAAATCCAGACTCAAAACTCATCTGTTTCAATCTGCATGTTCACTATAATTTCACTGTTTCCCTTCTTTCTGTGTTACTTTGTTGTGGTTTTATTTATTTGTTCTGTGTTTTTTCCCTGTAAAGTGTCCTTCAGTGTTTAGAAAGGCACTGTCAAATAAAATGTATTATTATAATTATTATTATTAAATTAGAATTTTCATTTGTTTTTGTGATATTGAGCAGGGTGTGCTGAAAACATGCTCTTTTCTAAATGATCTTTGAAAAAGTTACTGCATTGCAATAGATGTAATAATATAATAATATAATAATAATAATACCGGTTACACCATTTGACACGAACCGGTTACGCCACCTGATGATGTGTCTTTTCACATTTCACATTGATTTTGTTTGTTTCATTTTGATCACAGGAGTTAATGTTATGCGTCACTGGGTCAAAAGAACATATTGCACTTTCATGTTTGACTTCTTCGTGAAAGCAACAAGTACAATAGACCTGGGCACTGCTCACAGTACAGGTGTTGATGCACTTACCTTCTTCATGAGTAGAAGTGTCAGTTTTGTCAACAAAGTAGACGACCACAAGGCCGATGGAGACAGCAGTCATTGCCACAAAGAGAAATATCAGCCACTTTTCCAGGGTGGTCATGCCCTTGGACCGACGACGACCCTTCTCCACGTCCATTGTCCTCACAGCCGCTCAGTCACACTAGACTGTGCCTTCTCCACATTCGCTATTATTACAAACACAAGGAGTGACCATTTATCTGAACTGTGATAGCACGGATGAACCTTGAGCTCCGTCAGATGGTGCCAGCCTTAGTGAAATGTGACTGAGCCATAAATCATACAGTAACATAAAGACAAGTTAATGAGTATTGATGGTGTGGTCATTAAAGGTCATTATGATATCTGACAGGGGAACTGATTGAAAAAGAAGGTTAAAGGCTAACATCTCATCCAAAAACTCAAGCAAGTTGTACGTGTCTAATGCGATCATTATTCCAAAGTCCTCTTAAATATGGAACAACTCAAAATTTAGATCCGCTTGTCCAGGATTTGAGCACCAGTGTTTCAGTATCAAGATGCAGTTTAGGTGATGACAAAGCACAACTACCGGTTGGTGTGATCCAGCTGAAACAAGACGGAAAACCTTGTAACCTTGTATTATAATCAGACAATATCTTTCAATTAGGCTTTTTATCATCTTGCAGATTATTTGGTTCTTTGGAGAGTTTGGAAATTAAGTACTTTGTCTTTTGTTTTAATTGTTTACTACAACCAAGCAAAACCAGCATGTTCTCAGCAAATTAATGATCCTAAAAAGTGATGACTGAATGTTTTATAGGTCGGCCAGAAACAAAACTCAGCATGATATTAAAGTCAATGTAAAGCGCTGTGGCTTGAGATCAGGATGCCCAGAGGACAGTTGTTTGTTTTTAAGTCCAATTTTGGTCATTTTATGGTTTAAGCAACCTTCAGTAATATGATTAGTGTCTAATAAGCTTTATTCAGTGTTTTCTTAGTCTCTGTGTGCAAATATTAGATCATTTTAACTCTAACAAAACGATCTGTGCAGTATTTTGTTTTCATAATCCTGCTGACAGACAGGTGGGGGTAATGAATGTCTGAACATCTCTTCTCGGTATTTTTTAACTGGCAGTGGTCAACTATAAATTCTGAAGGATGTAAGTAATTGTCTGAAAACTTCAACATGACAAGAATTTACTTTCGTTTTCATCTGACAAGAAGATGCTTATCTATGTACACACAATGACAAAATGGTGGTTTTATGAGAGCAGCAGATGCCACAACATTGTCTGTAAATGTATTGATGCACGTGTCCTTCTATATTTGTCTGCTTACATCATATTGCTTCCCCTTTGTCTTTCTATCTACCCTTTTGTTTTTCACCTTTATCTGAGTTCAGTTTGTTTTGGATCTTCTTGCTCCACCAGGGGACCTGTGATGTATGGGCACATCTGTCAGCCATAATAAAGCATTGTCTAATGAAGCCAGGAAAGGTGACCTTTGTGTATATGTATCTGAGTGAAGGTGTGTGAGTGTACGCTTGCATCAAATGTTCATCTTTACACAAACATGCTCTTGTACAAAGGTGACAAGGGCACGCGAGCTGAATGGTAAGCAATCAATGACGAACTGTAAAATATATATTGGACACGTGCACGCGCAGTATGTTGAATAGGTGTTACTAAGAAGAAAAGAAAGGACCCTCAGAAAGGGAGTGCGCTGACCAAAAATTAGAGAGTATTAGCGGAGACAAAACGGGACGCTGCAGAAAACTGGAAATGTTTGATAAAGAAGCACTCTCACACAGCCCAGCACTGCACCACAAACAAATGTAGGCCACATATTCCACTGGGAATGGAGCGGCCATCAGGAGGACGAGCTTCACTTCCAGCTATCTCTCTAATACAATAGGAGGATAAATAAGAGAGAGTAACGGCGGCAGACCATTTTATGGGAAAGATTCTGCAGAGGCGAAGCCAGCAGAAGCTTTAATCACCTCACTGTTACTGGCTTAGGATGCTTCATTATGATATCATTGTCAAAATACGGAAAGAGGCATCTGGGGTGAAGAGAAATGGGGGACTGAGGAGAAAATGGGGAGCTGAAGTTGAAGAGGGAGCCACAGTGAGAAAGATGAACACAGAAGAAGATAGGTGATTATGGAAGGCAGTGCAGAAACTGTTGAAAATTGGGATATTCAGGCTTCTAACACAAAGCAGATAAATACACGGAGCAGCTTTGGAGCCAGTTTAACCACGGCGTTCCCAGCCACTCCTAATTAACCAATCTACAATCTCAAAATATGATCTGTAAATAGTAATTAACACTCATCCCCATGATAAAAGTGAATCTAATGTGCCTCAAATGATCTGCACGGAAATAGATTTTATTCCGATGATGGTCTGGATAATTGTAATGGCTTCTGTCCAAGTTGCATCTGCAGGAGGGTTCCTATATGAGGTAAAGAAGCTAATGTGTTTATGAAGCTAACTGGGTCACTGCAAGCAGATCTAAAATCCCCAATACCAGGACAGCAACTTATCTGTAGGACTTCAATTATAGCTCGAGAATGTGGCTGCTGCCCTGAATTCCCCCTAGAATCGAGGATGCTATTACTGACTTACACATGGTGGGTGTTTACACTTTGAAATCTTTAAAAAAAAACCAAAAAAAACACACATCTGCTGTAGCATCAAAACAGGACACATCAGGCCAAGATAGCGTCTAATCTTTTCCGCTGAAGACGGTCTAATTTGGTATTTCTCTGAACTGTGGATAAAATAAACATGTTATGAATTTAATTAAGAATCGATTAATTTCATAATAAAGCATACATGTTCACCAGGAGAATCCGTTTCATTTTAAAATGGACAACTCCTTTCTTTTATTCAATAAATAACCCAGGTAAATATTTCACACTACAGTAAAATACCTGTATTTTTTGATGTCTATATTGCACCACAGTTTCTCTACTGCCCATCCATTCACACATACAGTGCAGTAGTACCAGAGCCATTAGTTTCAACATCTCAGCGTGAGTCAGGGGAGGCCCTTGGGCTGTAACAGGAGGCTCTAGCTTCTTCTCATGGACTATCAGTCTTTAATTTTAGTTTGTGACACAGCGTGGGAGTTTCCTTGTTAAGTAGTAGCACTTGGGAAATCATTATTTTGTTCTCAAGCTGGGTAATAGCGCCTTACTGTCATGTTTATATAATCCCCAGCAATTTTAACATTGAAAGTGTTATAAGTCAAATTCTTTTGTTCTTTTACACAAATAAAAATGAATTACAAAATGGAAACATGACTCGGCAGCTTTAAGTTACGACGCATGCAATTGTTCCTTATGGTATCAGTCATGTCCTATTATATTAAAGGTTCAATATGTGATTTTCACAGAAAACATGACCATAGTCTGCATAGATATTAGTGTACAGGCTGTTATTACGGATGTTAGCAACTGAGACAGTCAGAAATGGAGTTAGCTAACGTCAAGAAACGGCCGACTCCCAGCACAAAACAGACTCTAACACCATCTTCACACCACGACACGCAAATCTTACTTATTGAGCCTTTAATAAAATACAGATTATCATGGGTAAGGTGGGGCTACACGGGGTAACTGCAGGTTGACTTTTTCTAAGATTATTGAGGCTAAACAGCATAAGTATCGGTAACAGAATAATGCTTAATTTTGTGTCCTGATACTTAAGATAAATACTGTTGATAAATCCCACAATTATTATCCGTTTTTGTCTATAAGAAAAATACTAATCACCTATATTTGTGCCTTAAGTTGCATTCATGTAGTTCATTTTGAAGCGATCAGAAAAACATCTAAATTCTGTCCGTCATTAGGGTGCATGTGTTTTATTAATGTGTAATTGCAGACAGTTCTCAGTTCAGATCATTTTGAAAGGGTGATGATTTCAGTTGGAAGTGCTCGGTGCCGAGAGGTTTTTTTCTGGTTTTGGTTTTTCACTGCCTTTAGGAGAAAGTGAGCAGGCTAACACATAACAAAGATCTGATTGAAAATGGCAAGACCAAGTGGGTCAGCGGTATGCTCCACCGCTCATAGAGCAGTGCAGCCGAAGACCCATGTTAATTAAAATATCCATGGATCTGTCAGGGAGGTGTCTGCTGTACTCTGGTAGGTAGGTGGGTGGGTGGTTTTTTTTTTTGTCCACGTGTCTTTGAAAGTTGATCTCCATGTTCTTTATCTTTGGAATAAATCTCCCTCTGCCTGTGGCCAAATCTAATCTGCCCTTCCAAATGGGAACCAGTCATAACGACACAGTGAGTAGGGGGTTATTAAAAATTGAAGCGCGGCTAATTAAAACTGGGGTGAAAGACTCAAATTGGGTCTACAGAAATGTAGACTCAACACATAATAGGGAAGCAAAGGGTAGCTGACCTCAACGGGGAAGATGAGGGAGAGACTGAGTAAAGAGCGACATGGAAGTCCACCTGAGGCCAAGTTGGTATTTAATACGACTCAACAGAGTACTCCTGGCAGTTTGACACCCTTCGATCAGCGCTGTATTTCTAAGAATCGTCTTATATAACAGAGCATGTATGTGCAGAGGACACAGAGACAGAAACAGAAACACTCGCAGCCTCTTGTTTGTACATAAATCTTAGGATGAGACAGATGTACAGTTAAATGTGACTTTTTCATTGTGTCCTAAGATCAAAGTGGAACAGAAAAAGACATAAGGATTAGGAGCTTCAGTCTGTGTTCTTTAGAGGTTGTGACATTCACGTCGCAGAGACTACAGAGGACTTTTTTCTCCTGCTGCTATCACGTCCTGACATTAACAGAAAGTGACATGCTTGTTAAGACAATAACAGCAGTCTCCTGAAATCAGTGCTACACCACTCAGGACAGTAAATTCACACTGAAAGGAGTATTCACCATCAAATAAAGGTTTGCTGCGAGAATCCCTTTATGTATGAAGCATTAACAACATCATGTTGTTAAATCAAATACAGACTTTTAAGAGGACAGGGATTTTATAAGGCAGAACTGATCATAACTCAGACTGAAGGGGAATACACTTAACCTGTTGTTACATTAGGTGAGCTGACAATCTCACACGAAAACTCTATTTCACACATTTGATACTCAGTATTACATTTCTGCTTAAATTGCCTCAAAATGCATCTCCTGATTTGCTATGCCAACTGCAAAGGGAAAGGAACACGCTTCCTTAATCCAATCAAGGCACGAAATAACCAAGGAAAACCAATTTAAAAGACTCAACATATGACTGGTATGTTAAACGTAATTTTTCAAAAAAAAGAAAGTCTAGTAATTTGGAATTTATTCTGAAATGCCTTGTGGTTTTTAAGTCCTACTTAACAGCTTATCTGAGTGACCGAGTTTTAAATTGTGTTCAGACTTGTTTCTGCTTTTAATCTTGTTTTATTTCGACAACATCTGCCATGCACATACATGTCTTAAATGTGTATATCTATTCTGTGTGTCTTTGTGAAGCACTTTGGTGTAAAACCTGTTTTTAAAGGACTATGTAAATGAAATAAACTTGAAACTTAAAGTACAATCTTGTGGCTTACATTCACTGGTGTTTCTGTTTATTTCTGTTTATTGTCACCCATTGGTTTTTGGACTGCCGTTTTGAAGGCAGGAGTTTGCGTTTTGGCTGTCACCATGTTGGCTTTTAGGAAGCCAGAAGTGACCATATTCGGACAAAAGGGGTGGAGCTGCATGAGTGCAGCGGGGTGATGGGTAAACTAACGCTAAACACTAGCTTACTGACATGGTAAAATACAAAACGTTATCAAACATTTGTGTAACAAAACCATTTAATGGTTTTCTTGGTGTAAGGTATTAACCACAACTACAATGGCAGGAAAAAATGAACAGGAGCTCTGAAAGTCTGACAAATCTTCTATTCACCCTAAAATGTTATTAACAAAGGAATAATTTAAAGATGGACCACCAGAACACTTTGAGGAGTTCAGTGCAAGTCTATGGGAGCCAGGTCCTTTTAGAGCCAGCACCCAGTGGTCGTCAGCGGAATTACACTCTAAGGTACTTCCCGCATTGGCTTCACTTGGGAGCCGCGGTCCCTGCCCCTTGGTCTGCTATGATCTAGAGTTTGGGTATCCCCATAACACTTAATCGCAGCTGCTAACACGTCTGTAAAAGATCTATTATTATCTATTATTATGCAACTCATCACTGAGGTCAGTAACTGTCCTATTAACCATTGTCTTCTGTTGTATATCTTTACAAAATAAACCATAATGATAGGACCTCACTGCTGCGTGTAGATCTCTATTACTGATAGTTCACTGATGATAACGTCTTCATCTCTCTTCATCGCTAGTCATCTGCAGCCTTCATGTAGAGGCTCCTTGTCAATTAAAAGCTATAAGTAAAGTCAGCTCTTGGAGAGCTCTCCACAAATTTCATGCCCTCGTTAGAGATAAAACATTGTCTCATTAAATTTGATGCTAATTTATCTAACGCAGCCTACAAACCTACTGTACCTTTACACTCAGCTGCAGTCTGTCACTCCCTTACATCTCCCGCGGACTGCCCTGACGCTGCCTGCTGCTTTCACAGCCCGACATGTGCATTTGGCTTCTCTCACACACAAAACAATCACCTATTGAGTTTTAACGCGCTTGATCTATCATTTTATTATTAAGATTTCATTTATTTGTATCATCTTTACTTTTTGTATTTATGTTTTAATGTTGTGTGTAACTATAGGAATATGTTCTCTTTTTTTCTCTTTTTTTTTTCCTTTTAATCACCACAACAGTAATACTACAATCCCTGGAAATTAAACACACATGATAAATAAGTGTAGCTTGTCAATTTAGTTTTTCTTGTTTTAATAAAAAAACCAAAGAACATAGATTAAACAGAGCATGTATGCATACAGTCCCTTTTTTTGCACAACGTAGTCACTCACTGAAAATAAATGTGCAAGAAAAGAAATACAATTTTAGAAATATAGGGCCCCAAAACACCTCAACAACATATACCAAATGCACCAAATGTAATGAGATGTTTTAATATATTTGCACAAATATGTTCATATTAAGTAATTATGTCTACCCCATTATCTGCACTTCTTTGTAGGTCATACAACTGCCATTGTAACTAATATACATGCGTTTCACTATTATTGCCTTTATTTAAAAAGAGATTTTTTCTTTTTATAATATCTATTTCTAGAAAATAAGTCTTGATTTGTTCAGTTCATATTTCTATTTCTCTACCTTTGTCTTCTTTGATCAAAAACATCACAAATAGTTTGCTACAACATTCCGGTATACTTACTTTACAGGGATCATTTTCCCATTAATGTTTCACTTGGCATTTTAATCATCACAAGGGGAGGACAAGCATTTTGACCTCTAGGAAAAGGGAGGAGTCTGACATTGGCTACCTCTGCGCTGTGCTACTCGAGGACGGACGAAGGAGGGGGGCGCACGCAGCAGTTGGGCCGTCTGACATTTTGCAGCATTGACCTGAAAATATTCTGCTGCCTCCTTTTGTTCTTTTTGCCATGTCGTGGTGAATCGGCACCAGAGATTGACTTTCGGAACGAGGTCTGCACCATTAGTTTTCTCTCTTGCTCCTTGATTTTGCACTGTAAATGGCTCTGAATGGCAAAACCAAGGGACTCAGGGTCCACAGACGCACCGTAGACCTCCCAAGTCATCCCTTGCTCGTCCCAGACAACATCATGGACACTTTTTCCCTTCTGCTTCCCTGACTGATCACCTTCCTTGTCATGTCTTTCCGGTTCGATTTTGTCCTTGCTGGACTTTGTGTGTTTTGTTTTAGTCTTTTCTTCAGCTTTTTTTACAGCTGCACCTGACTTGGTTGTAGTGTTTGCCGTTGCTGATGTTGGCTTGGTTGTAACAGCAGCCTGAGACAGTGCAGTATTGTTACTGTCAGCAGATCCAGGCTTGGTAGTGCCAGCTGTCTCTGGGGGTGTCCCTGATTTGAAATTGGGAGCTTCAACAGTTGCTGTTTTCACTGTCTGAACACCAGTTTTATACTGGGAGTTACCTGACTCTCCTGCTTCTTTGTGGTTGCTGTGTTCAATGTTGATCTGATATACTGGCTGGATATTGCATAGCGCTGATCCTTCTTTCGGCTTGGCTCCTAGCCTGGAGTCTTGCTGCTGGGATAAAACCATGCTGGTATTTTGGTTGGGGCACATCTCAGCCTCAACAGTGAGTCTCTCAGACTTTGGATCGATATTCACCTGATGGAGGTCCACGCTGCCATCGACCTGGTGGACAGCCAGGCTCTGCGCCTCCTCCCTGGGGACTGCACCAGCACCGCTTGGCCTGCGAGTCACAGCAAAGGGCAGCAGGCTTGGACTCGTGCACACAGCTTTACTGCATGTGCTCACGACCGCTTGGACCTCCATATCATGACATTGCTTAACCGGTGTGGATGTCAGAGATGAGGTCATAGTGGAAGCCTCCCTGTAAAGCTTGCAGTGAGGCTCTGGCTGCTGCCCTTCAAAGACAGCTGTGTTGGTCTGGCTGGGTTCCTCGGCCACCTGCCCGTCTGTCGGCATGTTTTGCATGGCCTGGGGCCGAGTGGAGGAGTCCTTCTGTGAGGGCACTGGCTGATGTTTATCTGAGGAGACTTGTGAATTCTCTGCTGGTTGAAAATCCTTCTCGGAATGAGCTGAACTTGAATTCTCTGTGTCTTCTCTCTTTACTGGAAGTGTAGCAGGTGGAGCTGTAGTTTCCATGCTTTGCTTCATTTTGGGCGCCTCTTGCGGAAAGACAGAGCTTTGTGAGTAACTATGCATATGACAAAGCTCTTTAGATTCCCGTGGTGCAGCCGTGTCCTTGTTAACGTCAGCTGAAACGCCTCCTTTACTCTCATGTTGCGGTGTCACTAAGGTGTTAAGATTTTGATTGTTTGCAGATACACTTTTATTACTGTCGTCTAGTACTGTGGCTTTGTCTGACGACGTGCTACTCCCCAGCACTGTTGGCTTCGCACACTCGTCCTCTGTTGTACCGGGTGCTTTTGTTCTGCAGTCGTTGGTCTGCTTGTCGACCTTTGACGCTGTACCAGCGGGCGACAAACTGGCCTTACACATTTCCTTTTCATCGGCCAGGTTTATCATTCTCATATTAGCATTAGCATCTCTCTGCTCGCCTCCTGCCTCACCCATACCTTGGCTTTTCAGACACAGGTCTGGCATCTGTTGGTCTCCACCTGCCACATGCTCTGATTTTTTCTGGCTTCCATTGGTCGATGCTGGTTTGTCAGACACAGTGCCGCTAACTGGTTCACCTCCCTTGAAAGCAGTTTTTGGGCTATGTGGGATGATGCTAGCGGGAGCAGCAGTCACAGATAGGTTATCCTGTTTGTGGTCTGGAGATGTGAGGGTGGGTTTTGGACAAACCTGAGAGAGTTTGAGGTTGGGCTCTTTAGCCCAGTTGGCATTTGACTCCTTATTACCCAGCGTGTCCACCACAGCCAGCTGAGGCACCATCTGGACTGTCACTGTCCTTTTTGGGTTAGTTCCCATGTTGGATTCACCGGTTCAGTCTTTAAATATTGTTGTAATCCAAAGATGAAAACAGATGAGCAAAATGGTATCAGCCACTCTGCACAATTTCCTAAAGGAAGAAAATAGAAATAGTTTGTTTTCAGGTCAAAAATATTCAGATTAGACTGAAGTAGCTGAGTCTAAGATGAGCATTATAGCATCTTTAACTGTATCATTCTAGATAATAACAATGAGATGACAAAAACAACCGGGGGCCTGTACATATATTTTTCATTCCAAGCATAATGATGACATTAATCATAACAGGATCATGATTAAAACAGTTCTCCAAGTCCAATGTGTAATGTGCAGTGTGTGCAGGTTTTCTCTGTCTCTGTAATGATAACGATAACCTGACTTAACTCCTGATAAATTGCTACAGAATTGAACTTAATGCCCACTTAGAGTCATTCTGGAAGCTGGTCATCTTTTGATTTGGATATTATCCATCACAGAACTGAACAGAACTGTTTTGAAGCCACTTTTATCAAATTGGAGACAATGCTGAAAAAATATTGCAAATGGAAAAGAACAATAGTCGTAATATACATAATGCAGAAATGCTGTGTCAGACCAAAGCAAAGTTTACACACCTTAAAGTAAGCAAAGTACCAAGTTAAGATTCTGACATATGTAGGCTGAAAGTGGTTACAGATGAAGGATATTTTTGATTAAAACTGTGAATGTTCCACATTTAGTGGTATTTTGTGGGGTTCACCAGCCTGTGTTTGCTTAGCAGTATGTCATTGATTTCTGGTCTTTGGTTATATTAAATTTAAACAGAAAAACGAGTGTTACTACAAATGAAAAGGATAAAATATTGAATTAAGTTACTGTAATGTTGCTCATGGAGAGGAGCAAACCAAGTGGTTTGGTTTCAAATGTGTCTTCCTCATACAATTATATTAGAAATAGCAATTGAAATTTTTCAGTAGTTTTACATCAGGCAGAAAAATTTCACTTCTTTTGAAAACATGTCATTCCTATTCATATTTTCACGCTTATGTTTTTTTAACATGATGAAAAATATGCAGGAGTAGCACTAGGCAATATGATGATAATTGCAATATAACATTATAATAATAATAATAATGACCATTATCGCAGTATTTTTTTTTCATTTTGTTTACAATGTCAGCTGAAAAACGGTAAATGTTTCAGTATTTTGTTGTTTTGCCTCATTTTTGATTTGATCATTGTAATAGTTTTGAATTGTTTCTGAAAAGTCCCACTTCCTAAGCATGTGCCACGATCTGACCATAAAGAATAAAACCACGTAGTGTCTTCAACTTTCACTCCGAAAATATTTATCATGCTAACTTTTTCCACCCAGCCCTACAGGAGGTGGTTCAAACAGGGCATTATGCTTTTAGATCCTGTTTAAAATTTAAACAAGGACCTACAATTTCACAAATCTCTTCATCTCTTCAGTTTGATGAATGGCTCCATCTCAGTCTGTCTCCTCAAAGTGTAAAAGCATCTGGGCCAGTTCTGCGAGTAATGTGCCAGCACCCAGCAGACATCTGAAATATCTGATCCTTTAGAGTCAGACAAATGAACCGCACTGATCCAGACTTTAATCATCCATAACAGCCTGTACGTAGAACGACGTGGAGACAGCAGTTTCTAATCAGTAAGAGCATCAGTGAGCCATCTCACAGGCACGACCGATGATGTGCTGTATTGTACATAACATGCAGTTCATCTCTGAAAAGACTTGAGGCTGATCTCAAGAGGCATCATCACAACAGTGTTATTTAAACAGTTTGTTGTTGTCTTTGAGAAATTGAGTTTTTTTTTTTTTTTTAGACCTATCGTGTTATATGTCTGACTGTATTATCCAAAAATACAAACATATTCATTCTTGGCACAATTTACCAATCCATCTCTGAATGTACTTGATAACCTGAAAACGTATTTTCAAGTGTGACTTGAGTAAAACCAGAATAGTAGACTACAGTTCTGGGTCATGGACAGGTGTAGTCCATTGTGTGTGCTCTCCCACTATCCATCTGCCTGTATGCTGTCAAAGTGCAAATATTTATTTTATATTTATGGAAAGCATACTGACTGAGATATTCCACCATCAAAACGCCCCTGTGTCTGGGCTTTTTTTTTTTTTTTTTTTTTTTTTCCTGCAGCAGTTTGGAAATAACAAGAACAGTGGATGCGGAATATGGATTCAGGCAAAACATAAAATGATTTAAAGTAACGCACACGACCTGTTCAGGCCAATTATCATTCCATGTCATGTACTGTAGGGTACAGTCCCACCTCGACAGTATCAAAGGCCACTGATATCTGATGATTTGATTTGACCTTGCGGACGAATTTAACATCTGACACGAAGGAAACGGCCGTAAAACGAAAAGAGGGGAACGGCTTACCTTTAGAGATTCTTTATATCCCGTACCGTGGGGTGCCGCTTGCGCGTCCGTGTCAGCGAGATGAGGCTAAACCCTAGAAATGAATATGGAAAATCAACCCTGTGTCGGTGACATCAAACCACGCCTTCTATCAGAAAATGGGTCTTAGAGGTATCGATCCTTCATTGCAAAAGCGCAAAAAAAATTCAAGCAACCTGGATTGACCGATAGTGCGCAATGAGTCACCGATGCCCGACCGAGGGAAGCTTCCTCGGAGCTCTTCATTAGCATTGCCTCATGCTTAGAAAAAGTGGACCTTTCGCAAAATGGACCTATCACTTTCCCGTGGTGTGTGTCTGTCTGTGGCTGTGTGTCTCTGTGTGTGTGTGTGTGTGTGTGTGTGTGAGAGAGAGAGAGAGCGCGCACTATCCCGGGCTGAACTGGTCCAGCGCAGGCACCGCGGTGCAGCAGCAGAGATGAATGGATGAATGTGGGATAGGATGGAGGCAGCGCAGGAACCACACAGCCTCGGGCATCCAGAGGAGGGTCACTCACACTGGAAATCATTACTTACAGCGTTAGTATTGTCTCCAAACGCAGCCTTTTCTATGCCAAGTACAGGCATCATCGTTTATTTTGCTGAGCATTTAGGGACTGATTTATGAGCAACGTCCTGTATGCTGTGTATCCCAAGAGGGATGCATGGAGGAATATCAGCATTTGTTTGGAAGTCGAATCAACAAGACCTGCAGTATAATTACAACCTGCATTATTAAAAACATTTTAAATTCCTATATGGTTTTAAGTAGAGGTCGGCGAATAGTGGATTTTTAAAGGCCAATATAACGATAGTCTATAGGAAAAAGCCCATAGTCATTATTCAGCAGAGATCACCCACTCAATAAATATTTAACATTGTTGGTAGGGAACAGCAGTCTCTGTCTTGAGAGCTAACAACTATGTCTTATTCACGTCTAAGTCAAAGCAATAAATGCATGAATAAACTATCAATAAATCTGGAACTGGATATCAAACTAAAAAGAGTAAACTCTACCATATAGGAGATTGTAGGTGCAGTTTTTTTTATTTTCCCTCAAAGTCAGTGATTCCAGTTGAGAAGGCAAATACTATCCATTGGCCAAGTTCTGCCGATACCATTAGTTTGTAAAAAGTCCTATCTGTGCACGTGCTATATATAAAATATGTGTCTTAAACAGCGGCTACATTAAAAAATGAGCCACACGGACAAAATAAAGGTAAAGATACACGATACTTTAACTTGTTCCTCAGACAAACAAGTCTTAAAATAAACCCACTTGAAAAAATGTCAGATACCACTGGTAAAATATCATGCAACAAACAGGGCAGGTATGCATTTCCTGTCATTTTTCAGGAAGTATTTAGACGAAACAGACATATTAAAAACAGAATCATGAGTAATAAAACAAAAACGCTGGGTCTGCACTGTTCACTGTTAAAAAGGAAAGGCGTCAAAAGAAATATTTGAGATTGACATGCTTCCTATCTAAGCATTTAACTCAGTTTGCTTAACCAAAGCAGTTCAATATACACGTTGTTTTCTTGCTTTTATTTGTTAATTTGGGATTTCAGGTTTTTCTATTGAGAAAATGCAGGATAATATTTGATGCTCTTTCGTGTCAGCCCTGGCGTCAACACAACACTCAAGAGTCACTTAAATATAGATATCTCACTTGATTATGTTCCAAAAAATTATGTGTCATGTTACGTTAATGTAAGCATTAGAAACTACGTCCTAGCTCGGTCTAATCTCCAGGCTGTTATTATAATCTTAGCGGTTACATAGGGGAGTCTGTATTCAAATATAGCCTCGGTTTGGGACAGGAGTTCCTCTTGAAATGCAGTAATTGTATGGGGTAGACCTCCAGCCTTTAAAAGCCCAGAGGGACTGATTAGGAGGGAAGGTATACCAAGACTTAATTACAGCAGAGAGCACCAGTGTAGAGCAACTCGGGATAGGTTGATGTGTGATTTCAGCTTCAGGGGGAGGGCATGTGTGCACCCAGTGAAGAGGAAGAGACATGGCTGGCGAAAGGGAATATCATAAACATGTGTGGTCTGTCGCTTCCACCATTTTAAATATTTGCTTAACATCATGACACAAGAAGTGTAGCCTACACCCGTGGACCAGTTCTGTCTCAATGGAACAACGAAGACTGACAAACATCAGGGACATGATATTAACCGGTTTGTTTAGCCTAAATAAAATCAGACTGAGAGCAATTTAACACCTAAAACAAAAACAGGCATAATGTGGATCTGGCACCATCTTGTGGTTATACTTGGAAAGACACATTCTAGGACTGTAAAGCACCGTCCATAAGGCAGCAGTACAAAGACTTGGTCAGTAGGTGGTGCTGTAGAAACTATTGACTTAGTGGAATGCAACGTTCACTTCATTCTGTCAACGAGTAAAACAATTAATTGATTTTCTCGTTTGGGGAGCGCGATCTTTTGGCAAAATATGCTACATCTAGTCTCGTAAAGATGTTTGTAAAAGTCGGAGGGGAAACCCAATGTAGGTGTACAGGTTTTCGATAAACTCTCTTTTTAACGTTCAAGCATTGCAACGGCTGTGTTTCTGCTCGGAACCTGAACGCACCACAGCCAGACCGTTGTCAAGTGAAACGTTGCTAGCCTTTCTGTCTGGTAGCTGCTAGCTCGCACGGGAAGTTTGTGTAGCGCTATATCCGTCACTCGTGGCATCGTCTCTGCAAACAAACGGTGAGAATAAAATTAACTTCAGCTATTAAGTCCATTAAGCGCGTCAGTGCTAGCGTCGTAACTAGGTAGCTAAGGGGTTAAACGCAGCTAGCTAAGAGAATACAATGACAACCTGTTGTCTGGACCCGGGGGCTCATCTGTCATCTGAGTTTGATAGTTTGTTAAAAATAAGAGATAACTAGCGTGCTAGCAGTACACTAATATAAATATAGAGTGGACATATTGCTCGTTAAAGTACCAGTATATCACGTTGAGTCTTTTTTATCATACGCTTGAGGGTCATGTTTGTCTGAAGTTAGCTTTAGCCATAATGCTAGCTGTTACAGTGCCATTGTTGTGAGTGCAAATGGTAGCTAGCATTCTCATATTAGCTAGACTTCTCATATTACTACAGACCTACTGAAGGTCTTAACGCCAGTGTTAAACCAGCGTAACGTTGTTATCTTACAAACCGATTACAAACTGAGGTTTTATTGTAGCACACATTGTTGTTAGAACTGTTCTAACTCTTCTTATTGTCACACAAACTGCAGCAGTGGTCACAATAGTGCCATTTAGAATGATGATATGATATGATATGATATGATATGATATGATATGATATGATA
>JAPQRN010000001.1:1494889-1507250 GCA_037367275.1 Coranthus polyacanthus
ATGATATGATATGATATGATATGATATGATATGATATGATATGATAGCTCTGTGTGCTCAGTAGTGATAGAAAGTGGATTATGTAAATGTACTCAAGAACTCCACCAGTGTTTTCCCTAAGGTGTAGTACCTGAGCGCCCAGGTCATTTTGGGCACCACCTGAACCAAATGAATGTAACATCAATGTCAGAGCATCAAAACTAAATGAATTACTTTTCCCAGATCTAATGGATATAGTTGGTCCATAGTGGACTTCTCTGGAAAGTTTTGTTTTTAAACTTCCTGGGTAATGTTTATCTGCTCTAGCTTTTTTCTACACAGTCAATCAATCTTTATTTATAAAGCGGTATTCATACAGATTCATGTAGGTCGAAGTGCTTCACAGATGATTGGTGAGATGATAATGAAACAGAATACACTGTAATAGAGTGAGATAAACATATAGAAAAATCACAAATACATAAAAAAATTGGAGAGAAAAAACAGTAAATCAACATAAAACCAATAAAGTAAGAGATAAAGAATAGAATTGGGGGAAAAAAGCAATTATAAAACCATGAAAGAGAATAAATGTAATAAATAATCATATGGTAATAATGGTACAAAATGATATGGTATTTTATGTTTTTTTTTATTGAGAACCCCCACACTCACCACATGTGTCTGTGTCGTCCACAAACTTAGGGTAAATGTAACGTTCGTACAATAGTCTAAAATCAAGTGAAAATAAATGCACAGTTTTTAGTCAAATTTCACAGTCTCCTCAAATCAACCATAGCACCTTATTTAATTTTGACTGTTATGTTGAAATGCTTGACACTTTTTTTTTTTTTTCTTTGAAAGTCATCCGTATCTTTTTGTGTTTTAGAAAATGCTGGGTTACATCTGGCAGTATGTCTACACATCCTTCTTGAGATACTTGCTCAAGTGGTTAATCAGACAAGCAACAGGGAAATGTGAACTCCAGAGAATATGCTCCGGATACAAACCAGGAGCAACAAGGACAACAAAAGCAGGTGAATTACATACTGTATATCATCCCAAGTGTGGCGTATGTTTCCTTAATGCAAATGTAGAATAACCTATTTCTTGTTTTCTGTTGTAGAATACTCTCTTCAGTCATCAAAGAACCAGGTAAGAAATGTTTTGTGTTATTCGGCGAGAAGCCATTAGTTATAAGTTTTTTGTTCCAAAGCCTGAATCTAGGGTTTGTTTCCATAATTATGATTTAAGAATATCTTGGATACAGCTTTGGGAACTCCCAAATATAACATGTTTAGAAAGAGAATACCCCAAAACCAAAGGCAATACAGACAGAAAAACTCTTTCAAACATCTAAATCCTAAAAACAGACAAAACAATCATCCGATCATGTATAAGCAGTGTTAATACTGTAGGACTGTTGTAGGAAAAACGGGCACCATTTAATGCACAGGAACTGACATGAGCTTTGAAAAGACATCAGAAGCCTTTGTTCTGCTGTCAGACTGTATCCGAATGTCTCAGTGTGACTTCTGCCGTTTCTAAAAGTCCTTTTTGAATCACGACTGTAGAGCGGCCTAACCGAGGCTTAACAGTGCTAAAACGGTGAAAGTATCATTAACAACATGAAGTAGGCGGAAAACCAGGATGTCTAGGGAGTCAGTGTCAAGATGCCATGAGTTGTGTCGTGTGAGCCTTTTTTGTACGTTTGTACCATAAACCTGATTAATTTGAGTTAATTTCTATGCCACGTGCATCCAGATTATGTAATGAAATGTAAAGGAAACACCCTTTGCTTCACTACTGGCCTGTTCGTTATCTGTTACACTATCGTGAACTCCAATAAAATAATATCCTGTGAACATAATCTATCTTTATCTCCCACTACATTTACCAAACATCAATGAACTGACTTGTAATTTATGATCATGGCTGAGTGAACACTTTCTAGAGATGAAACTGCTTGGTCATCCTCCTCATTGTTTCTGAGGTTAACTGTGAGGAGCAGTTTTTCCATTCACACCATTTCCAATTCCCTGTCTGGTAGCTCGCCATATTTGGACTTACCTGTGACTGCACTGTTGTTCTTCTTTTCTGTGTTTTCTTTCTCTAGGTTTTAAGACGTGCTTTGAAAACCAGCAAGGATAACTTAGAGCAATGTGTGGATCAAATAATGCAAGTGAAGAGTATCAAACCCCAGAAAGATCCCTTGTAAGGTTACGTCTTATCTGCCATTTTCCATTACCACGTGATCTTTGAGTTTATGTTTTCATTACTATTTTCCCTCTCTGCTTTTTTAGGTTCAAGGAAAGCCTCTACATATGTCTGCTACAGATTACAGGATACAGTTCTCTATATGTATCTGTGGAAGACTTGAGAAAGGAAGTTTTCAGCTCAGATAACCCTGAGCACGAGGCCATGCTGCTGAAGGTACACCCTCTGCTTCTTGAGCTGTAATTACTCAGGCAGTTTTATGTACTGTATGCTGTATGTAGTGCAGTATAGAATTAAAACTGAGTTGCTTAGGTTTTTTTGTTTTGGTTTACACAGGCCTTAAGTTTTATTTTTTTCCCACAATGCTGTGGTAGCTTGCGTCTGTCCTGTGTGAGGTTTTACAGCGTGAAATGATGCTTGAGGAGGTACCACTTTTAAAATGTGTCAGAATTAATCAAAATGTGTTTAGCTAAGTAACGTTGAACAAATTAATTTGTACTGTCAGCTGTGGGACCTGTTGATGCCGACGGTCAAACTGGAATCAAGGATAACCAAACAATGGGGAGACATTGGATTCCAAGGAGACGACCCCAAGACTGACTTCAGAGGAATGGGAATGCTGGGACTCATTAACCTTGTGTGAGTACATTACATAAGTAAGTCTGGTCTCTACTAGAATATTGCTATAATAGCAGGAATAATATAATCTTTGATCTACTTTTATTGATGCTGAAACGGCTCCAGTCACATTAAAGGACAAAATTGGTATAAATTGTTAAATGTTTAGTTGATGTCAGAGTTGCCTTCCTATGCTTTACAGTCACACCTGTTGCTTTTTCACTGGTTGATGGATGTGTTTTTAAAAAGTCTACTCTTTCTCTAATACATTCAATTAGCTGCACTGTCAAACGGTGTGTGGCCTGTTTAAACATTAAACTGGGTAATACAGTATACAGCAGCGCGTCACTGACCCCTGTCAATAATTTATCTGTGTGGAGCTGTACATGTGTTTACCGTCACTTCCCAAAAAACGGAAACCGTGGCAGAAGATTTACAAAGAAACGCTAGATTTTTGAGCCTATTCGAAGGAAAACTTCTCATTTCCCTTTTAATAAAGGTAGTTATAGCTGTGACTATCGAGTGTTAAAACATCAGGCTTAAACAAACATACACAGGCAACAGGTATTTGACTGGATCCATCATGCTACTGTTCTGTTTTTTTCTGTTTTAGTTGGTGGGTATGTGGCTTGTTTTTAAAATAATAAATGGGTTCAAATGAAACCCTGTTTCAACATTCATGGTTCCAGGAGAAAGAAAAACTGTGATGGTCCCGTGACATTTAATTTAATCTGTCATCTTCACAAAGTCTCTTCACAATTGGATGAATATTTCTGACATTTTTTTCAATGATGAAAAAGTCTTCATTGTTTCAGTACTTTAGAATATTAATCTAAAACTAATTTGATCACCATTAGCACATATGAAAATAAGATGGTGAACGAGGTAAATACTGAATCTGTCAATGATCCGCTTGTTACTATTGTCATTCTGAACATTTTGTCATGATTAACCTCTAACTCAAAGCACCTAAACCTGAGTCCGGCCTCACAGAGCCACTAGACTCTAGACTGGACTGGACTGGACTGACTCTTTGCTCTGTCACAGGTTTTTCAGTGAAAACTACACGGAGGAAGCTCGTCAGGTGTTGTCTCACGCAAATCATCCGAAACTTGGGTAAGAGATTTAATTATACAGGCACAGTCGGAGCCTCTGTGTGTTTTATGTTTTTGTTTCATGCATGTTTTTTTGTTCATCGCGACGTCTTACTTTAAATCTACACATCGTAGGTATTCATATGCCATAGTTGGAATCAACTTGACTGAAATGGCCTACAGCCTCCTGAAGAGTGGCGCGTTGAAACCCCATTTTTACAATTCAGTCCTGGGAACGCCTGAGCTCCAACATTTCCATCAGCTGTACTGTGAGTAAAAACCACTCGAAAGTTAAGTCAGGTCTCCTGCCTTTTTTATCCAGAATCCTCACACGTTCTTCTGTCTCCTCCCCTAGGCTACCTGGCGTATGAATTCGATAAGTTCTGGGTGGCAGAAGAACCGGAAAGCATCATGGAGTTTAATCAGTACAGAGAAAAGTTCCACAACAACGTCAAGACATATTTACAGGACCCTGATGCGTGTCTCACATTGACAGTGTCCAGTAAACAGTGACGTCGTTCAGGAGAATCCCCTCGCCTCTCCGTGACCCCCTGAATGGAGCAGTGCTGCTGAGGATGGTGAAAAATATTAAAACGAAAACTCCTGTATTTATTTATTTTTTTGTTCCATTAATTGTTGCCAGTCCCGTAACAGTGATCTTTGAAGGGTTTTAAAATGGAGCACAAATGTACCAACCTATACCTCAGAAGTGACCATTCCAGTAGTAGTTCAGCCTTTTATATGAAGGGGAAGTGAAGAGGACTGAGGAAATGATGACTTTTGTGAGTGTTTTTGCACTTTCCGTGAGCAAGAAGCCAAATGGTTTAAAGACAGTTAAAGAAACACGTTTAACTACCACATTAAACTGTCTTGTTTGTATTTATAGTGTGTACAAAGCCCGTGTGCTCTCACATCTGTCCTGCTCAGGAATTTAATATTTATGTCCAGAGAGCATGGTTAAAACTTGATGTAAGGAATTATTTGCGTTTTCTGATGCTCCCATCCAGAAACACTTGCATGGTTCAAAGTGTCCCACTGACAACGTTAACACTGTCTGTAATATAAAGAAGGTTTGTTTCATAAATGCGGACGTCTTAAGACTGATTACATTTTCATTACTTGTTTTTATGCTTTTGAGGAAGGTTTAGTTTGTAATGAGTAACATCAAAGTTAATAAAACACATTTTGATGTTTTATGATGTGTTTCAAGTTGTGGAAGTGACTACACAAGTTTATATTAAAAAAAAGTGTGTAAAACAGGTAAAATATATTTAAGATTTACATAAACACGTTTTTACAATTTATTATTTCATCTATTTAAAGCTGCCAAAAAAAAAAAAGTGTCATTGGCAGATTTCAAAGGTCTTTAGTCCCACAGTACCTGGAATGGACTCATTCTGACAAATTATAAATAGAAAGTTAGAACTGTGTTTCTTTCAAACGTAGAGTCAAAATACAAAGATTCCTTTTTCAACAAAGGATCCTTTTCTTTGCCGCCGCGGGACAAGAACCGCACATTCCGTGTCTCCACTGACGTCCCGACCCCGGAGGTGGTCCACGTTGTCCCGTCTCTGAGCGACTGACACTGGGGTCTCAGTTCGTGGCCTCGACCCTCTTCTTGGTGACCATCATGGCCCTCTTGATCTGCTCGAACGACACAAACATCACCACATTCCAGGATCCCAGCCTCAGAAATGAAGGCACGAATCTGAAAGAACACAGAAGGAGGACAAGAAAACTTTGTCATTTAAAAAAAAAAAAAGAAAAAAAAAGAATGAACTTCATGAATGAATGTGCGCTGGAGACGGAGATGGGAGTTTTACCCTTTGTAGAAAGCAGTGGGTCCTTCTTTAGTCATCATGGTCCAGGCGCAGTTGATGGCACTAGTGTACTGTCCCGGTGGGGAGTTCATGTACCTGGTTTTCACCACATCCACCGGGGAGGCGATCACCGTAGTAACGAAACCTGCCCCGAACGCAGACACGAAGTGGCACGGCAGGTTGTCTGTGGACGGAGTGGTCAGGGACAGTGAGACAGAATAAACACCAGGAACCTCGAGGCCTTTGTTCTGAGCCGAGCCGGACAGAAACTCACGTCAGCACGTTATGTAATGTGAGCGGGGCAATATAAATACATGAGATAAAAAAAAAAAAAAAAAAAAAACACACAATAACTACTGTATTTACAGCCGCCTGCGTGGACGTTACAACGTGTTCTGTACGAGCGTGCGTCGTGTTATCAGCTGCTGTGGCGTGAAGGTGTGCTGGGCTCATGCGCATGCGTGGAGGCTCTCCCTCACCTGACATCAGGTTGTGTCTGAGGATGGCCTCCTTGATCAGGTCGTACGTTACCAGCTCGGTGCAGTTAACCAGTGCATTTCTCGTAATGTTGGGTAGCGTGCCTGAAGAGGTTTAAACAACAGTTTAAAGCAGCGTTTCAAACATGTTTTCCCCCATTGTGGACTCACTGTGATTCATAAGAACAGCCAACTTGTGCGTATATGAACATTCAGAACCATTTGTACTGGGGGAAAAAAAAACAGCCAATTCGAAGAGATGCGTGTCTATTGAAAACACGCACATTTGAAATACTTTAATAATCACTCACTGGGACAAAAATAACTGCATTTTGGCAGAGTTAACTGTTTTGTTCCTCTCCTCAGTAAGACAAACAATCCATGGCTTTTATTCTAGATTAAATGTAAGTACAATTATCAGAACTATCGAAAACTTCTTTGAAATGCTTAAAATGCAACTGTACTTGGCGATACAAATCAAATCCCCTGACCCGCTGTTTGGGAATGAATGGTTTAAAGCACTTCTGTCGAGGCACATAAGACCCAAAATCTAACTTCTTTGAAACCCTTCCTAACCTTTCCAGAGCCCGCGTAAACCTTCATTCTGGAAGATGTGTTTGTAGGCCTGCATGGTGCCGCTGTATCGACGAGCCACTCCGTCCAGGTTCATCTGGGCTTGGAATCGAACCTTGACCACATCGGTAGGTTGTGCAAAGGACACCGCCATGGCACCTGTAGTGCAGCCAGCCAAGATACGCACCAGGACACTGGGATCTGGGCACAAACGGCACAATGAATGATCTAAACAAAAAGAATATCTACGTCTAGTGTGTCCAAACATGAGAGGTTTTAATCAAAAACGCAGGATCTAAGGATTAAGGAACGGTCTATGTTGTTGTTAGGGGCTAATATAAATTGCACTTACATGCATCTGGCATTGAAGGACTGAGAAGTTTTTCTATTGTATTTTAACCTTTATTTCCGAGTTTCTTATTTGGATTGTGTCAGAAAACGCTGGCATGGATCAGTCTATGGACCAGTCTGATTTACCATTTAACAGATTTTTTAAATGTTTTGTCCAAACGCAACATGTGCTTCTGAAGTCACCACTTACTGTCTTTGCCACCAGTGTAGAAGTTTTTGACGTTGTCGTACAGGCCGATTCTGACTGAAGCGAAGCACAGTTGTCTCTGCAGCCCGGCCACCAGCCCGTTGTACAGAGACCTGGGCCCCTCTGTCCGGACCATGGTGGCGATGGTCCCGAACACCCCTCTGTAGCGGATGTTTTTGGCCGCCTCCGCTGCCACCTTCTCTCCCTGGATCTGGGGTCACACATTGTACATCGACTTCACAGAACAGAAGCAGAAAACCTTTAGACTAAACGGTGCAGTTGGTGCAATTGATTTTGGGGTTTTAAAGTGGACATAGTCAAGCTTGTTCAGTCAATAAAGGCCGGCGTCACACTGTGTCTGTGTCTTGAGTAGAATGGAATAAAATGAGAGCGAGTAAAATCATTACTGTTAACTAATGAGCAGATTATTTCAGTGAGTGTGAAAACGCGTCGTGACGCTGCAGATAAATGGATTGTCTTCTTTCTTTGTCGGTGTTGCTGAACAGATACCTGTAGCCTGACTTTGGCTGTGTCCAGGGGAAATGTGACAATGTCGCCTATACAGGCTGCTAGTCCAGCACTCGCCATCTTCACCCCCAGAGGAGGAGGAACATCTGAGGGTTTAAGTCCTACCATTGTTTCCTGCCACTGCGGTGACAGGTACACACAAACACAAGCGTTCAGTCAGTCCAAAATATACTGTCAATACTCTCATAGAAAACCAGTATGTAAACATTAACCTGAAAATGATTCGTCTGTCAAACTGAATGAGACTTTTATGAGCCATATATCCTCAACAGGCAAAGTGGAAGTTGATGATAGAAGCATGAAACAGACACTTACATTGTTTGTCTGAAATTGAAGCTTCCTTTTGATCCCTTGGTATTTTGCAGGTCAGATTATAAATCCACAAGGGGCCCCACTCCACAGAAACGAAGAAGTATCTTTTGCTCTGTATTTATATATTTTCTGGCTGGCTTTTTTATGACATCCACAGAGAGGCGTTACTGTGTACTCCTGTACGCCCGGGTCAAATCAAAGTCCACCGACTGCTAGAAAGTCAATGTTCAATTTACCTCACAGTGCAGGCACTGAACAGAAAAACAACTATTTTACATCCCCTTCTGGGACTCCAACGAAAGAGCTATCATCTCATCCATATTGTGGTTTAATATCGAACTAATTGTTCAGATTTCTCACTTGGATTTTCCACTTACATATTCCTTAAGCCTCATCACCGTGCGTTCACATGCTCATCTGCAGTTTTGAAATCGTTCCCTTGAAAGCTTTCCCCTTGTGTGACTGTCACTGAATTAATAATTAAGTAGTTATTGGCTTCAAGTGCCCACACTTAACAGCCGTCATAATACGGCGCTATCAGACACATTCACTGGAGGCTTGTCTTCTCAGCCAATGACAGCGCAGGCGAGGACAAGTGAAGCTGATTTAGCTGTTTAGTGGTCGTCGTAGATAACGCTCACATCCCTGCCCTTTCACTTTTACACTCGAGGACTTGAATCCACGGTATTTGCTCATTTGTTGCAATAAAACCACTGGATACGCAACAGTCATATTCAGTGACTTCTCATGGGGGGGAATAAAGGAGGGAGAGTTGTGACGTGAACAAGTGACCCAAGTTTATCTCTGAAGCTGATAAGATCACATCATGTTTGGCTTCTCAGCAGTTTGGCAGCAGCGGCGCCTATTTCATCACAAGTTCCCTGAAAGTCATCCTTTGGAGTGTCTTAAAATGAACGTAAAGCATAACATTTAGTGGAGCAGAAAGGGGAACATTTCAACGAAGGACACGTTTTAGAAACGATATTCAGGAGCTTCTATGAACTCTGACACTAAAAGGGTTTTTTGTTTTGCTGTTGTTCTTCCTGTTCATACTGGCTTTGAACAGGTTCTTTCATAATGTTCAGTCTAATATGTAATGAGGCACAAAGTTCTCTGTGCATAAATGTTTTTAAAAGGTAACAGCACAAGGATTCAGCATTGCTTTTACTGTCTAGAGTTAATATTTTTGGTAAAAATAAAATCCCTGTCTTCATCCAGGTAATGTTTTCCTCCTGAGCTGAAAATGAGATTGATTTTGGTATTAAAACCACTACCTTTGGATTTATTTGTCCAACTCAGACTCAGCTAAAAGTACATAAAAACCTCATATAAACTTTGAAATCTACTACCACAGAATGAAGGGTAGCTGGAACTGGAGTTTTACTAAATGTGTGACGCGTTACACATCGGCGTTTCTGAAATTTAGTGGATACTTTACGGTGAAAAGAAACCAAAACCAAAATTTCCTAAGTTTGGAAAATATTTCCATCTTACATTTATTTTCCTCCAAAATAGGACTATCCTTTACTTAAAAAAAATACTTTACTCTTACCCCAGTTACTTAAACACTTAAGTAACGATTAGAAAACTCTACTAAACAGCCAGAACTGATACTGTAAGCTGATGGAAAATGTCGGTGACGACCTGTTGGACTGAAAAAATCAGCAAAACTTTATCTGTCCTCGTCAAACACACAGTTTCTAATAGATTAATCATTGGTGGCTTTGCGGTGTGTGTGCGAGAGAGGAGATACCTCTGGTCAGTCTGCCGACGGTCGAGTTTTGCGCGAGCTGTGATTGGTCAACCTCGACCACAACCCCAGTGTGTTTGGTCCACAAAGAAAGAGACAAAGAGGCCCCAAGACCAGCTCAGATTTAATACAACTCTGTCCAAGGTGCACCTCACTCCATTCTCTTTTTGTGTTGTTTTCGATCGCATTTTGGCTCTGTGTCGGGCAGAGAGGACATGAAGGAAAAACAGAGGAAAAATATTAGAATCTGTGCCTGGAAATGAACCAGTTTGGCCTCGAAATGTACGTTTTAAATTTCATAAGGAACAGCATTTAAAGGTATAATTTGTAAGATTTAAAACGTAACTCCAGCAATCAACAGAGGGGGGCAGCGTTTTACCACAAATTAACTCAGCAAATCAATAACATCATACGCCGCTACGTCACATTGACATCTTTCACATAACGTACTTCTTCACACTGTTCGTTTTATTTTCATTTTTGAATGTTTTAAGCTAAATATGACAGTTTTCCCCTTAACAAAAGCTTTAACCACACAGCGTTACACTTTGTAGAAAGAATTGAGTTGCAGTTTTTTGTGCTTAAAATCTGGACGTGGTACATGTGCAGCATTCATTCTCAAACACTGGGTCGTGGCCCACAAGAGGGTCGCAGGACATTTTATTTGGGTCACCAAATAAATTCGACTTAAAAGCATTTTAACAAACCTTCAACAAGAAACATGTTTTTGATGGTAACCTAATGAATTCTTTAGTATTGCTTTAGTGTAATTGTATTAGTATGAATGACAAGCATACATTGTTTTACTGATGAGTTACCTTTGTCTAAATGCACTGTTCACACTGTGAATCAGCTTGTGTTTAACTCAGGGCTCGTTGTTAACTCATGAATTAAATGTAGAAAACAAAATTGTAAGCTACGAGTCAGTCTTAGTAACACGTGTTAAAACTAGCCCAAAAAACACAAACGAGGAGGCAAATTCTGCATGTGAGTCAGATTAGGTGAATGAAAAAGGCTTGAGGCGTTGTGCATTGTGCAGCGTTGAATCAACAATACTATGGTTTTAATTAGATGGAGTGGTACACAATGCATCAGGATCCAGAGCATGAACACCTGGACATTTCAAATAAAAATTCTTCACATTAGAAACAACTTAAAAACAGCAATGTAAAAATGTACTGAGCAGAAAGGTAAAAACACGCTTTAAAAAGGCCAACTCTTCAGTTACGAGTGGCGGCAACAAAAGGCAAACGCATTAGTGGATGGCGTCGTGACGTAAACATTACTGAAAGGTGCAGGCTCTCTTTACAACAGAATCTTTTAGTGTAATCGTCATTTCTAAAGCACAAACATCTTCCGTGTAACTCCTGAACTATCAGAAAGTTAACTTCTCAGGAACCATTTATGTGACATTTTTTCTTTTATCGTTATTTTGTTCTTTGCTGAGAAAAACTAGAATTCTCTGGGAAAATGACCTTTGTCAAGGAGGTGATGGGTGTTGTGTGAAATAAAAACAAATATGGTGAGGTGAAACATTGCATTACAGAGAGCCCAACGTAACAATTCATGGCATTTTCACAGCATTGGTTTGTTTTTTTTCCTTTTCTTTTCAACGCAAATGGAAACGTAAAGTAAGGAAGCAGTAGTTTGATTGTATGTCAGGTGATCGTACGTAGACTATTAATATCCCAGTTTGGATTTGTACTTTTATCTGTGGACATTTACATCTACATAGCCTAAGAGTACTAGAGATTACGATATTAACACCTATGCATAATGTCTTATAAAGTACAGCTACTACATGTACACACCGATTCCATCTGAGCAAACCTTATATTACCGTCGTGTTCCCTCCAGTGATTATTACAATAAAAGTCTTTCACATCTGGTAAAATACATTGCTAAGATCATTTTTGGTCACAACTGTTCAACTATCATACACATAGATTCTCCTCTAAAACTCACTGACATTTTTACACCCGTGACTCAGAATAACGTTTCCCTTTTAAAACAGTCTTTGTGTGAAATCTCCTTTGAGGCCTCAGCCGGATAGCGAGATCTCATAGTCACTTGTTGACAGGGTTCGACCAACTTTCCTCACGTTCTTGGCGTTAGTTATACGAGCTGCCACCTCCACCGGCTTCTCGAAGTAATGCACCAGAGCCTGCTCGGTGAGCACAGAGGCCAGGAACTGCTCAAACGTGATGGCCCAGTCCTTATCGATGCTTGTGCTGTGAGGTAGCCCTCTGTCGTGTGGCCCGCCGCCACGAGGCCTGTTACTTCTCTCGCCGTTGGACCCGCTGTCGCTCCGTACCAGCACCGTGTCGTCCGCGATGTCCTCGCACTGCAGCTTCTCATCCAGCTCGTGGGAGCCGGCGCTGAGCACGGAGTAAGATGACATTGACGTGTCATCTTTGGTTTCATCATCAGAAATGAGCATGGCGGAGGACGTGCCT
>JAPQRN010000001.1:1507350-1519519 GCA_037367275.1 Coranthus polyacanthus
AACTAAAGAACATATAATATGTAATATCATCAAAGAGTCTAGAATAAGAATATTCTAAGATTCTAGATTCTAGTTAGATAATCTTTGATATAATATGATAAATCATAAAAGAAAGATTAGTTTGTCACTACTAGTCACTACTGTTAGTTTGTTTACACTTTAAACTACTTTCTGTCACTAGGGGGCGACAAAGCTCTGTTTTTGTCTGTTGTTGGTGACGTGTTAATAACGCGACTGTATCAGGCCGGTGGGTGGAGGTCGATTCGGCTTGTTTTTGCACATGTGTGTCCTTTAAATCTCTGAATTAATAATTTATTCTTAATTTATATTTGTAAAACAGATGACAATGCTTCTTCTGAGGAGAGCTTTGCCTTTGGCGGCGCGGAAAAACCACTGCAGGTCGTTTTCTGTCTCCCAGAGTCAACTGAGCGACAGAAAAGTAAGTAACTTACTTAACGTAAGCTGACTGACAGTGACATTAAAATGACATAACACAACGACCGGTTCGCTGGTTTTTCCACCTTTTAATGCGGTAAATGCGTTTTGAACCTTTTAGGTAAAGCATGACTACTCTCGGAGACCCACTTTCAAATATATATAACCTTTATTATATTTTGAAAAGGCAAAAAAGGGAGATTTTACTGCTTTTTCGCTTTTCAGACCAGGTCCAGATGAAAGACCTCTATACTTAAACCAGTCAAACCTGGACTGGAATATCCTAGAAAGGTTGAAGACTGTTAAGAACAGTTTTAGCTCCATGTATGTATATCTGTGTATATTTGTCCATATGAGCAACAGTTTTTGGGTGTGTTTATCTGGGTGTTTATTGGGTAAATCTTCTCTTAAACTAAGCTCTCCTGTATTCATTTGTCTTCTGCAGGGTTTGGTGCTGGGAGTGTTTGAGAAGGAGGGAGAGGTTCATCTGACAGAGGCAGCCGCAGGATTTGACAAAACCTTGTCCGGGAAACTCTCCGAGCTGCTGAAAATGTGAGTCTTCTGCGGTTTCTGAATTTTGGGCCTTAAGATGTCCTAAAATGTCTTAAACATGATTTTGACAGGTCTTAAAAGTTGATTGGATTTAGTGCTTGGTTGAAGCCTTTAATCTAAAGGCTGTTGCACACTGGACGTAAAACAAACTCATATTAGGAACTTTGGTTATGAAGGCATTAGAGTCACTTGGGAAGTCAGAAAAACATTAAGTTTAAAGTAAAAAGACACCAGCAAACACCTGCCCACACCCAGTATTGTTCTGTATTCACATCAGGAGCATCACCAAAGTCCCAGCTTAACGGGACGTGAAATAGTTCTTAAACTGGATTAATGATGGCCTTAAAAACTGTTAAATGTAACTTTATGAAACCCACAAGAATCCCTGTATAAGTGCAATACTACTGCAAACAAAAGATATGAGACAGTTTTGTGTGTTGTGTATGTGTGACTGAATCTGAATCTCATTTTTGTACTTTTCCCAGATCTGGACCAGCTCTCAAGAAAGGCAAAAGCAGAATATTTTATGGAATCCACAAGGTAAAAACGAGAGAGAGAGTATTAAAAACTTCCGCCAAACTGGCATCAGAGTGATGTTGCCCCGTGTCTTCTCCAGGACTTCCCTTGTGTCGCTGTAGTCGGCCTGGGGAAGAACAATGCAGGTGTGTGCGGAGCAGAGAACTGGGACTCCAGCAAGGAAAGCATCAGACAGGCCGTGTCAGGTTAGACGCAGAACTCCTGCTCGTCTTCGCTGCATACTGTATAGATGATTTGCTGATATCTATGTGTGTGTTTTGGTGTCCAGTTGGCTGCCGGTTACTGCAGGACCTGGAGGTGAACCACGTGGAGGTGGACGGCTGCGGTGACGCTCAGTCAGCTGCAGAAGGCGCTGTTCTGGGCTTGTTTCAGTATGACCAACTTAAATCCAAGAAGAAGACAAAAGTGACCACACAGCTCCATGGGAGGTAGACAGCCTGCAGCCTAAAAGTGACCCCTGGGTAAACACAGATGTGTGTAGCAGTATACTCTTATGTGTGTGTGTGTCGTTATCCTTAGTGCCGACTCAGTTGGGTGGGAGAAAGGTGTCCTGTACGCAGAAGGCCAAAACCTGGCACGGCTACTCATGGAAGCTCCGGCCAATCACGTCACTCCTACGGCTTTTGCCAGAATTATTGAAGACAAAGTAGCACCTCACGCTGAACGAGTCACAGTTCATAAGAGGTTTGTTCAACACTCACTACATTTACAACGAAGGCTCCACACAGTCCTAATTCACACAGCCAAAGTAAAAACCTTTTACATAATAGAGTCATTCATGCCAATTCACCCAGAATTCAGGGACCGTATTCACAGACGTTCTGAGAATCCTCTCAGAGAGCTCCTACCCTCGCCTAAAAAGTTTTCGACTTTACTGTGAGCAAGAAGAGACAAAAACTTTTATCCCAGTGAGGACGCAGGGTTGATCCTGTCGGTGGGTATGACATTCCTTTAGTGTGATTGGTTGATTGCAAAAAACAACCCCACTAAAACTAACAGAATTTAGTGTCTGTTAAGACATGTATTACAATTGTATGTAATGCTTTCAAATGTTGATTCAGTTCTAAGGTCCAGCATAAAGAGTTGACCGCAACAGACATTACTAAATATAGTTGGTATGGAATGACCTAAATGCAACTACAACATGTAGAGCATTTGAGTTTTTCAGATTAATAAAGGGTCATTAAGATGGCGTATGCTGTATTTTTGGTCTGAGAGCAGATGTAAGTATGTTGTTTTTTTGCGTTTGCAGGTCCCAGGATTGGATAGAGAACCAACAGATGGGAGCGTTCCTCAGTGTGTCTCAAGGTTCCGAGGAGCCCCCTGTCTTCCTGGAGCTCCATTACAACGGTTCTCCTGACACTAAGCAGACACCGCTACTCTTAGTCGGCAAGGGCATCACGTTTGACAGGTAAACCATAATAAATCAGATGCTACAGCTCGGGGACGGATCTGCCACTTATTTGTCATTTCACCTCCTGTCTCCTCTGTGTGTTTGGTGGTAGTGGTGGTATTTCTCTGAAGCCATCGCTTTCTATGGATGCAATGAGAGCAGACATGGGCGGAGCAGCCACTGTGTGTGCATCTGTTGTCACTGCAGCAGCTCTTAAACTACCTGTCAACATTATTGGTGAGCTTCTTGACACTTGGTACATTTGGTACTTGGGTCGTTTCTTAATCTTCATACATGTATGAATGAGTGAATATGGAGACAGTTTTAACTTAATGAATGCAGGGTTTCAGCAGGACTAAAAAAAAAAAGAGTATACATTTCAATAATCTGAATTTTAGGCCTATAATATCTTAAATACAAGTTTGATGGGCCTTCAACATTAATTATATTATAAAGATAACATTACTTTAAATTCATTTATGGGAGAAATTTGCATCGATCATACTTTAACACAAAACAAAACCAGCATGGAACCAATAACCACTAATGTGAACTCTGCAGTCCGGTCAGAATTTATCAGAGCACAACCGGTGTGTGGACTAATAAGCTTCTTCTAGAAGAAATAAGTTAAAACTGTTTCTGTAACATTACTTTCACCTAGTAGTGAAAGTTCAATGAGATATGGCTCAAGAACACTTTTTAACTTGTTAACACTAGTTGAAAGGTGTGGAAAACTAATTAATGTGGATCCTGCTGCAACTTGTGCAAGAAAATGCTCAAATTATGTACTTTTGGAATAGAGGCATTAGAGTCGCATGGGAAGTCATGAAAACCTGAGACTACCATAAAAAACAACCAACTGCCATCAGCCAATAAATTCATTTACTTTCCAAGAAATTTCCTTGACATCTGTCATACTTTTTTCCAGGATGGATGTGAAACCTGCAGAAACCCTGTGAATAAGAGTGCCTGTAAAACAGATCACTCACCCTTTGTTCTTTTAATGTTTTACAGGATTGAGGTTAAATCCTGGTGGATCTCACCTGTCTCTTTCCATTCTTTAAAATTCAATCAGGTCTGGCTCCGCTTTGCGAGAACATGCCCAGTGGAAAGGCCACGAAACCTGGAGACGTGGTGAAAGCCAAGAATGGAAAAACAATCCAGGTGGGAGGAACCACATTGAAATGGTACTGGTACTGTCTGGCTTCAAGTGTTTTCCCTCAGTTTGTGGAAGACTTAGACAAACCATTGGTGGATTTGGGGATCTTCTTAATTAAAAAAAAAAAAATATATATATATATGATGTCACATTGTTTTGGAAAATTATCATTACCATACCTGTGTGTAAAAATGTGGTGAAGCTTGAACAGAAAACAAATAAACAGCATCGAAAAAAACCTCATTTAGTTTTGATGCTCTTCACATCGCTGTGCACATTAATTTGGCTCAGGTGATGCTCCTTAGTCTCATAATGGCAGGGAAAACTCTGTTAAAGTATATGTTTGTTATGCACAATTGTATGTGTGTTCAAAAGAAAAGACGCTACTGTTGTCTCTACATACAGGTTGATAATACAGATGCAGAAGGCAGACTCATCCTGGCTGATGCACTGTGTTATGGACACACTTTCAACCCCAGAGCCATCATCAACGTGGCAACGCTAACAGGTGAGAATTGGAAAATAATCAATTGGAAAAGTTACATTGGGGACAAAAAACACTGCTGTTATATACGTACATTACCTTTATATATTGTTATTTAGGGATGAATTGCAGAGTAGATGATAACAATGTCATCGCAATACAGTGAGATAAAAAAATTATATAAACAACTAAAATGACAAAATCGAATAAGGATTCGTTCTTCTCTCTCCAAGGCGCAATGGATGTAGCTCTCGGCTCAGCAGCAGCCGGAGTATTTACAAACTCTGACTGGCTCTGGGAGCAGCTGCACAAGGTAATGTGGACAAAACACACACACACACACACACACGTCAGACATCTCAGAGCTCCCGTGTTGACCAGTCATGTGTGTGTCTGCAGGCTAGTGTTGTGACAGGTGACAGAGTGTGGCGGATGCCTCTGTTCCAGCACTACACCAGACAGGTGACTGACAGCCAGCTGGCTGACCTCAACAACATCGGCAAGTACAGCCGGTACGTATCTCCTGCACTCAGTGACTGCCTACTACAGGCACCGGATAGTCTCATTATTATCTACTCGTGGATTTATTTTTCTTGTACGCCTCATTGTCTCTTTCCTAGTTCTGGCGGCGCATGTACAGCAGCTGCTTTCCTGAGAGAGTTTGTCACAGCTCCTCATTGGGCCCATCTGGACATTGCTGGAGTGATGAGCAACAAAGATGAAATCCCCTACCTGAGAAAAGGCATGTCGGGAAGACCAACCCGTACGCTAGTAGAGTTTGCTGCTGGCCTGGCCCACACCGGCTGAAGGCTGGACACACCATCAGCGTATGGAATAGTCTCTGACCACAAAGACTGGTTAGGGAGTCCACGGACAGCTGGACAGCAATCATAATCACGTTTTTCAAATTAATCTGCAAAACTAATCTGAAGCACTGTTACTACTCATTAGTTACAGAATTGTCCTGATGTATCATGAATAAAATCTCAGTCTTTATTTGTGTGGTTCTTCTGGTTCTGTGGTTGACACATCACACAAAAGCTTCCCAAAACTAAAGCATGGAAAGCGACCCCAGACCTGTATATAAAGATATTATTAAAGATACAGAAACATCTTTATACACAGCTATAGCTATACAGCAAAGACATCTAAAAATACCTTTTACAGACTGTGTCCAAGACTGGACCGATAACTAGAGTAGCATCCGTGTGCGCATGCGGTTTTACCACGGAACAACATCCAGTCAAGATGGCGTCTTCCATGAGTGGGATTTTTCCCGGCCAGCAGCCACCTGGTCAGCATCCCGTCGGGGGTCCCGGTGGACCGGGCCAGCCTAGCTTCGCCGGTACCGCAAACAGAGCGCAGGGAAACAACACGCTGGTGGATGAACTAGAGGCTTCCTTCGAGGTAGGAGGCTAATGCGTAGCTAGCTGCTGTTAGCTTCGTGTTTCTGCCTGTTGTTAGCTAACTGTGGCTTAGCTTTTACATAATGTGAGTCTGTTGTCGATGCTGCTACAAATACAGCGGCTTCTAGAGACGATACACGTATCTTATAAATCAACTGTTTCATTGAGAATATCACACTCAGGATACTCTTCTACGAGCGAAGAAGTATCTTAAACTAAATCTGTAATGCTAAGTAGCTAACTCAGTCTTGGGGCATTAGCATCATACATCATACCAACAGTATAAGATCACAACATTCAGTCTCTGAATTAGATAAAGTATCTATCAGACAGAATGCAATGGCAGATATAACCTGTGGTGCCTGTATGCAAGATTAAAAATCTACATAATCTACGTAACATGACATAAAACGTCAATTTTCAGACGTTACAACCGGAGCTAGTGTACCTTAAGTTGAAGCTGTTTGTCTCTTGTGATTATGCCTCTAAACTGCATTGACAAATGTTTGCTTTAAACCTTGAGGCAGTGAATAATCCAGTGTGCTTTCCAGAAAGTCCTGTGTGCATACTCTTAAGAACAAACATTCAAACAAAAGACCTTTATCAGAGGAGACAGTTTGACAGGATTCTAATGGCTCTGTCCAATGACTGTGTGACAGTCAGCTACGTTTCACAATGAGGCCATTATTGTTGTTATTGCACGTGGTCTTTTCACAACCTGACAAGTCTAAATGTCAAAAAGCCAATCATACAGTTAAAACATAAATAAGTGAGGCAGTGAAGATGATTGCTTGCAAGTTAGTCTATGGAATAAAAATAAATCCATCATCATTTTTAATGCAAGGATGCAATGGTTTTATGGTTTTCTTTGTGCATTAGGATGAAAAACTATAATTGTTAACTTCGTTTATTATTTTTTTTGAATCATTTTTTGTATCTTATAGACTAACATATAGTTTGACAATAAACAGAATTGTTACAGCTCTATAGACAAGCACAAAATCTATTCAGCTCAGAGTTTTGTTAAAAACAAAAGACTTCACAAATGTATTTTGAGGAAGGAAGTGCAGCTGACATTTTTGTTAGGCCTTAAGGATAAACACAGTGGGTCTTTGTCAGAAAGTGTAGCTTACAGTCAGTGAAAACTCACAAGGTTTTTCCTGGTTCTAAATCAGGCAGAGGTGGTACCATCAGGATCACGTGTAGTGGATGTTTTTACAAGTAACCATCAACTGACAATGACAACAAAGACAATGACAGTTATCTCATTAAAATGCTTTATCAAACACTTCAAGTAATCAGGGAATATAGAGACAAAGTTACTCTGATCCCAGATTTACCGATTATCTTGTTATCTCCAACATTGTAGAAAGTCGGCATCATTTGTTAGAGGTCTTGAAGAAAAAGACGTCAGTGTGGTAAACCACTGGTTTGGCACCCCTCCAGAAAGTGTAAAAGCTTTTCTACACCAGTAAATGAATATTTCTTGTTTGAGAATAGTGTTTTCAGTGAAGGTATCCATCAGAGTTTTGTCGACACCGTTAAATGTCAAATATGGCAGGATCGCCCATCTAGGGAAAAAAAAAACTCACTTATGTTGCTTTCATTCTCCAGGCCTGCTTTGCATCGTTGGTAAGCCAAGACTATGTTAATGGGACTGACCAGGAGGAGATTCGAACAGGTAAGTAAAGTCTCATAAAGAGCTTCTGTAATTGACGTCGTGCCATCCAGGCATTCATCAGTTAAAATCAAATTGCTGTCATTTTGGCAGGAAAGTGGGAGCCGCTCATCCACGGAGCTGCTAGCAGCAATTTTACATAGGAAGTACAACCATGGATGTACCGTTAGAGCTATTACTCTACTATTAGAACTATTATTAAAATAATGGTGTATAATTGGATGTGTGTACCTCTTGGCATCCCTACTTATGTGCATAGCATATGTTCACATCACGGAGCTAAGTATAGTTTTTTTCTGGGACTTAAGGTCTTTAAGGATCACTGAAATTGCTTTTAGAAGAGCTTTAAGCCTTTTAAACAACTTTCTGGCTTTGCCATCTGCAGTGAATTAATTTTAGAAAAACCAGAGGTTAGCTCTGTAATCCGACCGTGTGATAATACATGAGAGGCACAAACTGGGGCTAGTATGACATGGTGTCTTTGGACATATATTCCCACAGAGGTACAGTAGTTAACTGTTCTTGTATGGATTATATATTGCTAAAGCAATACAAACTAGCTACATACGCCGTTTCCATTGATGTTTTACTTCAGACTAATGGTTTTAAAGGCCTACTTATGGTCATTTCAATTTAGACTTGTGTATTATTTGGTCTTGTCTGATTAATTGTTCTGTCTGTTTGATTTTTTTTATTGTTTTTGTTTATTTCTATCCCTCCTCATCTCCCTTCCCCCTCAAGTGTCTTCAGGCACTTGCCAGGCCAACATTGCAAATAAGAAAGAATGTTCTTAATGTCCTGCCTGGTTAAATAAAGGATAAAATAAAAAATGTTTGACAGCCCATTGCTTATGTTAATGTTTGGTAGCTTTTTAAATTACGGATGTGACCTTTACCTTTCCACTGTCGACAAAGGAAAAAAGCAGATTATTCATCGTGAATCCCAATTAAGTCCTTTTGTAGCCCTCTGGGCATTTGTAAAGAGTCTCTAGAGTACCGTCAGATTGAAGAAAAGTTGGTCAGATTTCTGGAAAGGTGTGCGTAGTGGTTTTCAGTACTAGTGAAAAGCACCGTGGTGACATTATATAGGTCCCTATGTTTTAGTCTGTTAAGGTTTGCAATATAGTGTTCAGTGTCTTGTGAATTAAAATGTGCAGTGTACTCTGATGGCCTGATGGTAGCTTTAATTTCTCTTACATTGAAATGAGTGTATCAGTGTTTTATGTATTTGCCTGTTGATTGCAGGTGTGGACCAGTGCATACAAAAGTTCCTGGATGTGGCTCGACAAACAGAGTGCTTCTTCTTGCAGAAAAGGCTTCAGTTATCTGTGCAGAAACCAGAGCAGGTGGTGAAAGAGGTAAAAGACTCTTCTTTTTACATTGTATTAATATAACCTCTAGCCAAAGTTAATCTCCACTTATAATAACAGTACAAACACAAAAGTGGAATGCAGTTAGTCATGTTTACCTCTCCTTTAAACCCCTTAATCACTTTATAGGTTTAAGTTTGTGGATCCTAAACTCCTTGATGAGTTAATTGGATATGCCTTGAATTAGTGACACAGTGTTCACATATTATTTGTTTGTCTCCATTTGTTAATGTGCCCTCTCCCTTCTCACTTACTTTTCACTTCAGGATGTGTCAGAATTACGTAATGAGCTCCAGAGGAAAGAGATGCTGGTTCAGAAGCACTTGTCCAAACTGCACCACTGGCAACAAGTGCTTGAGGATGTGAGCGTTCAGCACCGGAAACCCACGGACCTGCCTCCTCCCGGGCCGCTGGCCTTTCTGGAGCAGGCCTCGGCCAGTTTGCCTCCCGCCCCTTTAAAACCGAACTAACACAGAAGAGTCGCATTAGTCCAAGAAAGGCCCTGCAGCCAGCCCCCAAAAAGGATGTTATGTCACTGTTATGATGATTACAAACTGTAAACAGTCTGTGGGAGTGATGAAGAAGACGTTTGTCGTCTGGTAATGTAATAACCTAAACTGTGCGATTGCTCCTGTCTTCTGGATGACACTGAAACAGAGTCATTTAAGTAAATCAGATATGAAGCCCATTAGACAGAAGCGTAACACGACCATACCTACGCATTAAGTACACACCAACGTACAGTGACCACCACCAACATATGAGAAAACACAAGTACAACTTGTTTCACAGCTGAGGGGACACATTATTTTATTTAACGCTTTTTTCTGTATTTTGATTTGTGTAAATATTTCCTTTTTTACTGTAATTATAAAATAAAACTGTTAATCTTTTCAGCCTGAGTTCTTTCTTATCCCTTCTTAATACACTGACTTAGTTGTGATTTTATTGATGGTCAAATTGTTGAATGAAATGAATCTTGCTGGGATGGCGTCGCATAATGTGATTTGCAGAAATGGTATATTTTCAGTTATACAGACAAATGTATATATTTTGTATTTTATGACTTTATTTAACAGGGACAGTGCACGTCAATAAACACTGCTATGAATGTGCCAGAGTTACCCAGGAGGCTTGTCTTCGTCCCTGGACAGATTCAACAGAGTCACCCTAAAGCAGAAACAGAAGATTAGATTTTCAATTTAGATCAGTAATAAAATAATATAAGAAATCCAGGTCCATAATAATACATCGAAAAGAGAATGAGAAAGAGATGGGGGGGGGGGCAACACAAACCATGACATCAGTAAAAACAGAGAATCTAGCTTTTGTGCTAAATGAACCTCAATCTAAATGTCTCTGAATGTGGAGAATTCACAACGTAAATACATCCTCTTAATACTAGAACTGGGAGTAATAACAGTAATTTGTTAAGTTAATATTACATTTGCTAAGGATTATTTCAGACAGTGGGTCACAGTTGCCTGTTGTGGCATTTATTTTATTCCAGGGGTATATTATTATATATTGGGCACATTTGAGTACTGGGGGGGTGGGGTGGGGTGGGGGTGCGTCCCTCTTGATTGAGCTTTCCACATGTTGTCTCATTCTGCTACTCACTGGCAACGGGAATCACCTCACCCCTTACACCATATCAATCTGTAATATCTGAAAAAATCTGTTTCCCATAATGCCCTTGCTGTGTATCTAGTCTGGGCTCGGTCTTGACCCGGTCTCAGTTTAGGTGGTCTTGACTACAACGCTCTATAAAAAAAAAAAAAAAAAGCACACCCCTTATACTACATTATCAGGTACTACAGTAACACGGAGGCTGATCATACATGCAGACCAGTAAAATGACAGACATTCAAATTACACATATGGACTAAACAAGACCACGCCGTGTTGCATTATATGGACAAACCATGAAATGACTGGAGAGGCTGAGCTGCCTGACATTCTCTTGTCTCTAATGCATTCAGTGCGTTCACACTATAACAGACTTGTTCTCCCCAGATTCACAGCTCTTTACTGTCCGCTGACAGAACAGCCAGACAAAAAAACCTTCACAGATGGGTCTCTGGGACGACGCCTCTTGCAAAACCGGCTCTTTTGGTCTTAACTTACAGAACCTGGTGATTGTGGATTTACAGTACTTCATCACGAGCCAACCCCTTATTTTCATACACTTGCTCTCTTATCTGTTCCTTATAGAAGCCCATATCCATCATAATTAAGACGTAAATAAAAGTTTGGATAATTAAGGTAATATTGTGTCATTCTGAGGGACCAAAGCAGTACTTTGATGACACTTTGCTCAAGCAGCTTACTTTGTTTCTTGAGCAGGAGTAATTTTTTTTTTTTTACACTGCTGTATTGGTACTTATACTTAAGTAAAGCATCTGGATGCGTTTAAGAAAGACTGATCAAAAAACTTGAGTTGTTAAAATCTAAAATGCCTGAATTTCTATTTATTTTTTCCCCCAGTAGATCATTCTAACCTGCTGTCATAAAATGTCCTGCGCGTTTGGTGAATTTTTTGTTTCTTAGTCCAAACTTCAGACTTCTGATAGGATTCGTGCCATGTTTAATTTGAAGATGTGCTATAGTAGAAAAGGTCTGGGCCCAGTCTCCCGTAGTACTCGGTTCGTGTGGTACATGGTACCCTCTCTGGTGCCCCTCCTCGGTGCGTGCAGTCCTGTCCGCGGTCAGTCTTCCACAGATAGAGGGAGACAGTGCTTTCTTCTGGGACGCCTTGGCTGCTCAGAGGACCGTCTTTGCCGTCATGTCCTTGTTTGCGCGTTTTAATCAGCGATTGGAAAATAACAGGTAGCCTCGTCCGTCCGTACGCCGCCTCTCGCACCCCGTCTGCACCCAGGAGGACGGAGAGAGAGAGAGGAGGGGGGGGATTAAAGCCCGGTAAAACACATCGGACGCGGCGGCTTGGCTGGCTTCCTCTCTGCGCGTTTTTCGGGCCGAGGGAAGAAGCGGTCCGCTGGGTACAGCAGCCGGGTTCATTCGCAACGTGTTTGTACGGAGTGTCACCGCAGTCCGACTGTGTATTTCTGTGAAACAGGCTGCCGCCGCCGCCGCCGCCGCCGCCGCTGCTTTAATGGGGCTGCCGTCAGCCCGTCTCGCCGCCTCTGGACAGATGAT
>JAPQRN010000001.1:1522503-1537145 GCA_037367275.1 Coranthus polyacanthus
AGTTTGAGAACGTCTGGCTTAGAGCATGAGCTTATTAATTTTCACTAACCTACAGTTAACAACCCAAAGATGTTTTGTTAATTCACATATTTTTACATGTGAGAAGCAAGAATTATCAACAAATGTTTCTTAGATTTAGCTTGAACAATCACAGTTAACAGATTATCAAAGAAAGTTGCTTTTTTCTCATCAGTTCATCAAAGAATCTTTATAGCTCAACAACAACAAATACTTGATTCATGTTTGCTTAGTTTTGTAAGACGTGCTACCGGCAGGCGGTTGCTTTGTAAGTATCTGCTGATGTTAGTATGTTTGCTTGCTTTGTGTCTTCATGTCACTCTCAGGTGCACTAGACTTTGTCCACACACTCTGGACAAAGAAGATGGAGTCGAGAGGCAAGGTCCTGTCACTCTGAACCCGCGGCACATGAGGAAGGCTTTCAAAGTCATGAACGAGCTGCGCAGGTGGTGAACGCTCTCTCTTTAATTGTTTTGTTGTCTCCTCATTTAAAAATCCTTCATGTTCCTTCGTGTTTTTTTATATATATCGCAAATACTGAACGTCCATTGCCGTACGTGAATTATGTTATAAAAAAATAGTAATAAAAGGGGAAAAAAAGGAAAATAACGCCATCTAAACATTAACTTCAGATGTTGTGTTCTTCCTCAGCCAGAGCCTGTTGTGTGATGTGACCATAGTGGCGGAGGATGTCGAGATCGCTGCTCACCGAGTGGTCCTGGCTGCTGGGAGCCCTTACTTTCATGCTATGTTCACAGGTAAGGACTTTTTGTTATTGTTGTTTGGCATGCTACACGACGCCTGCCTCCTCACTTGTGATGGATTGTTAATGTGTGTGTGTGTGTGTGTGTCTTCAGGGGAAATGGCAGAGAGCAGGGCCAAGCGGGTGAGGATAAAGGAGATGGATGGTTGGACTCTGGGCCTGCTGGTGGACTACATTTACACAGCAGAGATACAGGTCACAGAGGACAATGTCCAGGTAAGCACACACAGTTCAGCTAACGAGTATAAAAGCTTCGTCTGAACGCCTGCATCCTGTCAACCTGCTCATAAAAGCACCATAATATTGGGCTAATTTCACTGCCATGGTTCATTTCTAATGGCAGCTTCACCTGCAGTCTGCTCATACTTCCACTTAAAAACAGGTTTTTTTGTACCGGGATCTGGCTTCATCTGTTATTAAAACAACACCTGTGTTTCTGAAACACAGACTTTATATTCGAGGGTCATCCAGGTATATTAACAGCCCCAAATCGTATTTAGGGAGTAATTTCAACATTTTTACCTCCACCAAGGAGATTATGCAGTGCAACCTGCTGTAGTCTAATTTGACCCACCACAGTTTCATAATAAACCAAAAAAAAAACTGCAGTGGGGAATGACTTAGTCATAACAGAAATAGCAAAACAATTTGCATTCCTTTCTACACAACTTTCAGTTTTCAAGCAGAGCATCCCTGTATCCCTCTATTCGCATCTTATCTCTAGAACGCAATCTGAATTCGTTTCAAGTCCAACATCGTGACTTTTCAGCGGCAGTAAAACACGTTACATGAACTCCTGCAGGTTAAAGAAAACGACCCATGATGCAACGCTCTCCGTGTAATGACCCCCTATTTTGGAAAGGTCCGAAGTGAACAAGTGCGGGTTGGAATTTCAGCTAAAATATCAACCTTTTCAATGGAATGAATCGTCGTTTTTACACACCCTTGGTAAGACTTTCCGCACCAACCCCCCCCCGGTGCTGTCGCAGAAAGTCTTGATTTTCTAAGTGTGCACACATCACAATGTGAGCCACACAACGTCTAAAGCCCAGAGGACAATCATCAATAAAACACTATGTTTTACAGCCACGTAGACAAAATTATGGGTCTGTCTTTCCACCGTAAACAGAGTTTTATACAGTCAGAATTGCTTTAAATCAGTACCTTGCCTTTCTTCCATTGTATTCCAGCCTGAGTATTAACACATTCGTTGGCTACTGACGGGCGACTTTGTGAGTTGATGTAAAAACCTTTTGGTTATATTGGACGAGCAATGAGATTAAAGGTTCAGCGTGTGTTAAAAACATGAAAAGCACCGAAAGGGCCCTCCTTAGAGCCAGCGTTTGTTTTATTTGTTGCGGCCTTTTTTTGGTTAAGGGGATATCATCTCTGGTCAACGTCCAAACATAGTAGATGACGTTAATGCACCTTAAGGCTGGATGCCACCCGCTTAAAAAAAAAAGACGGCCGCTCCCTCCCTGTAGATAAAAGGCTGATTCTAAAGTAACGGGAACACGATTCTTATTTTCAGGTGATTATACGCTAATGAAAACATCTCGCGATAGCTTAGTTTATTTTGTGCGGAGAACCATTAATAATGGAAATCAAGACATTTCAAAGTTAAGATTCCCCGTCAGGAGGGAAAAAAAAAACCGACTTGGCACACTCTGCTCTCCAAATGTCTGAAATGAAGAGGCCACCTGGTGTGACTAAGACGGGTGTAACACTGTTGTGCTTCATTTGATGTTGTGCGTCAAATTTGCAGTTGAGGATTATTAGAACGGCCTCAGTAACATTATTGTTCACTGACTGATCGTTATAAAGCAAATTTAAAGTGAGTAAAAATGTCATTTTTTTGCGGGTTTCTTTCAGGTGATGGGAACCCAGAGATTTACTGTATTTTAAAATGTTCCTAAGTGTCTCTTATTCTTAGAGCCCATGGCTATTACTCATTGAATTTGTGTAATGTTTTTTGAGTAAAAAAAAAAAAAAAAAAGCTTAGGCTTAAGTGGGTTTAATCTTCTCGCATAAAAGCTTGTTTGTTTGTACACACAGAAACATATTACTGTAAGATATCGCATAAAGGGATTAAATTTGGATTGTTTTTATGTTAACATGGATGTTGTTGACAGATGGCTGCTAAATTAATGAATAATCATTATTACTCCAGTGCACACGAGAACACGAAACTGGTTCTAAGTACTCATTCATTTCCAGGCGTGATCATATTGTAGTTTAAACTAAAGTTGGAATTATTTCTCCGCTCTTGTTGCTGTGGCGGGACGAGCCTTTCTTAGACTTTCACAGGAAATGAGGGAAAAGACGAGGGTATGAAATGAAACAAAGGGGTCTGGTTGGGTTTCACCTGCTCCAGTGGTGGAACGTAACTAAGCAGTTTTACTCAAGTACAAATATGAGATACTTGTACTTTACTTGAGTATTCCATTTTATGCAGCTTTATACTTGTACTCCACAACATCTCAGAGCCAAATATTGTGTTTTTTTACTCCACTACATTTGTCTGAAAACTTTTACTTTTCAGATTTTCTGTCCAGTGAAAACCGTATGCGTTGATTTTGAATGTTTGTGATATATTTCTGCTCCTGTTAAGATAAATAAGCTCTTTCAAAACCCACGTGCTTCAGCTGGAAATGCATTATCACGAAGCTGAAAACACACCTGTTCTTCTGAGCTCATGTAACGCGCCTCTAGACATACGTGGTTCTCACAGGACAGTGACGCTACAAACATATGATCATCTTATAGATTCTGATGGATCGCTGTAGATTAAATTAGGAAACAGTGTAAAGTAGTTCAAATGAGCTCAATGTTAAGCATGTACTGCAGTAAAATACAACATACATATGAATGCAGGGGTAAAATTCATCTAAAAACATCATATAGAATAATACAACACAGACAGGGACCATTTTGAGTTTTCATACTTTAATGACTAATACCATACTTTGATTTAAGTAAGGTCTGGGTGCAGAACTTTTACTTGTAGCGGAGTATTTACTTTTATTTAAGTACTCCATATACAGTACATGTAGTACCACACCTACCACCTTATGCGGGATGCTGTGTGTGTGTTTCACAGGCGTTGCTGCCTGCAGCAGGCTTGCTCCAGCTGACGGAGGTAAAAAAGGCTTGTTGCGAGTTCCTGAGCTCTCAGCTTCATCCGTCCAACTGTCTGGGAATACGAGCCTTCGCTGACCTCCACGCCTGCTCACAGCTGCTCGCACAGGCTAACAGCTACGCAGGTCCGTGTGCGCAAATCTCTATTTTTGTACCCTGTGTGTGCGTGTGTGAGAATGACAGCCCTTATTCCTCTGTTAAAGTGGTTTTGTGTGTTGTAGTGGCCGAGACAGAATGAGAACAGGTTTAATTAATGGAACTGGGGAAACCTAGTTAGGGAAAATGGCTCATCTGCAGTCACAAAGTTATAGTTACACTTTTATGTTTCTGCTGGCAGAGCAACATTTCACTGAGGTGGTTGGAAGTGAAGAGTTTCTCAATTTGGGCATGGAGCAAGTGTCCAGCCTGATCGCCAGCGACAAGCTCACCATCCCCACAGAGGAGAAGGTACACACAAACACACACAAACACACACTCTTTGGCTGTGTTCAGACTGCAGGTAAAAGCCCAAATCTGATCTTTTTAATTCTGATTTGGTCCACTTCCATAATGTGGTGTGAATCAGATACAGATCTGATCTTTTGCAGTGCAACCACAGTCTGAACAGTCAGATCAGGATTCATGCCACTTTTACGTCACTCTAGATTGAGATTCGTCACAGCAGAGCACTGCATGGATGTACTCATATACTATATAGTTCAAATGAGCTCAGTTGCAGTATAATGCAACATACACATTAAAGTGCATTAATGCATCAGTAAAATGAATCCAAAACCGTCACATATAACAGTAAAACACTGAAAGGGACCATTGTACAATGACTACTTGATAATAATGATAGATTTTTACTTAAAACTAAGGTTTGAAATGCACCACTTTTATTTTCACAGTGTGATATTAGTAATTTTTGTGAAGATAATGATCTGAACACTTCTAACACCACTGGACAGGACAGTTCACACTGGAATCTGATGTTGGTGACATTTTTGAATAATTTGAACAACCAAACTAAAAAACTGGAACAATAGATCTGAATTGAGGCTGGAAGTGTGAACGTAGCCTTACGCTCATAGCTCAGTAGTCGCAGTTACAACTATGCAACCAGGTTTTCAACTCACTCTGTGTAACGTGTTTGTCTGCATTATTGTGAAGGTTTTTGAAGCAGTTATAGCTTGGGTCAACCATGATAAGGATGTTCGCCAGGAGCACTTGGCTCACCTGATGGAGCATGTCCGCCTGCCGCTTCTCTCCAGAGAGTACCTGGTGCAGGTATGTGCATCTGTTTTTTGTATTTTCTCATCTTTATTGTGTTTTTTTTTTTTTTCCCCCCACGCCAGCAACAGCCATGTTTTCGGTTTGCCCATCCCATTCTCATTAGCGCAACACGTCACGAACGTCTGCAGGGAATTCCTTCAAATTTGGCACAAATGTTCACTTGGAGCCAAGGATGAACTGAATAGATTTTGATTGAGTTGGTGGCCAAGGGTCAACGGTCACTGTGCCCTTATAAAACATGTTTATAACTCAAGAATTCATATGAAAATATTTCAAATACTCTTCTGACCATTATTCAGATTCATTCAAACTAAACTGGAATTAAAAACCAAAGTGAAAATGTCAAAACTATAATAACTTCATACAGTGAGATGTTTAGTTTGACAGTTGAATCAATCCTAGACTTGATTTTTTTTTTTTCCTTTACTTCTTAGCTCAAATAGTTCAGAAAACTTAGCTGTGTGTCTCTGCTGCTGTGTCAGATTATAACACGGTAAATCCTGGTTCTTCTGCTTGTGTTAGCGGGTGGAGGAGGAGTCTCTGATTAAGAATAGTAGTGCGTGTAAAGACTACCTGATAGAGGCCATGAAGTATCACCTGCTGCCAGCGGACCAGAGAGCTCTGATGAAAACTGCACGCACACGCATGAGGACTCCAGCCTGCTGTCCCAAGGTAAAAAACAAAAACAAATAAAACAACTGTTTCTGCTGAGAGTCTGCTGAGAAAAAAGCACTTCGGTATTGTACATTTTGCACTTCCTGTGTGTAGGTGATGGTTGTGGTTGGAGGCCAGGCTCCGAAGGCCATCCGAAGTGTTGAATGTTACGACTTTGAAGAGCAGCGATGGTACCAAGTGGCTGAGCTTCCTACCAGGAGATGCAGAGCCGGTAGGAAACCCGCAACAGCAATGATGATAGAAACTGCAATTCGAAGTCCAGTTCCTTGACAAAGTCCCACATGAGATGGTCTGGCATCATTAAACTAATGTCGTATTAAGGTGGTTCCTATTAACTGCTTCATCACATCAATGGTGGGATCTTAAATTGTGCATGTGAACAATTTTACGAACGTCTTTGTTTTTACAAAGGATCAAAATCTTGTAAACAAGTACAAACAAAAGGGGCAGTGGGCAGTGCAATATGAATAATTACAATAAAAACAATTTACTTTATGAAAACACAATAGGAAAATGTGTTGCAGGTTTGAATTATACAACACATGCAATGCTGACAAATAATGTACCTGGTTAATAGTATCTAAGTATTTAACGAGTGAGGTTCATGTTTGACTTACATTATTTACTTCTTGCAGTGCCTTTTTCTCTGGTCTACCTCAAGTGATTAAATACTAAATACCTGGTGAATAGCCTGACCATGTGATACTTCCACACCGTAAGAGTTGATGAGGATTACAGGACTACATTAGAACACTGACCAGTGCACAATGGATTATGGGAGACTAAAAGGCTGCAGGGCTGCATTGGCTGTATGCGTATACGAGTTCAGGCGTTTTTCTTGATGAATGAAAGTGGGACATCCTTAGCGACATATTTTAATATATTTTAGCCTGTCCCTTCACCAGGACACTGTCACAGTTTATGTTGCAGTGATAGTTAACTCTCGGGTCAAACGTATACGTATGTTGTCATTATTGCATGGATTTCAAATGCTGGTGAGTCAGGGTATCTTAAACAGCATTATGTATTGACCACGCCCCCTGGTGGTTTCTGATGATCACAAATCACATACACCCACAATAAACCCCTCTTCTCAATTCTCCAGTTGTAGCTCCTCGGGTCCTCGCCTTGACTCCTCGCGGAGGATACTGTACCTACAAAGGTTTCATGCACAAATCTGGGATTCATCAGTATTTTTTCCCCCTGAATTTGTTCACACGTGAAGACCATGTCAGACCATGTGTGCACACAAAAGATAAAGGCCTGGCTGTCAATATTTAAAACAGTTTTCTTGGAGTGCTCACCCTCACTGTGTGTTTGTGTTTATCTGTGTTTTTCTATGTCGGTGTCTTTAGGTGTTGTGTACGTGGCTGGGTGTGTGTACGCAGTCGGCGGTTTCAATGGTTCTTTGCGTGTGCGGACGGTTGATTGTTATGACCCAATGATGGACCGCTGGACCAGCGTGAGCAGCATGCAGGACCGTCGATCCACACTCGGAGCCGCTGTGCTCAACGGACTCCTGTACGCTGTGGGAGGCTTTGATGGCAGCACAGGTGAAGATGTGTTTACGTCTGTGCTGCGACAAGCTGTAGTTTTGTAACTACAAAAAAATGATGTCTTTTTGATTCTTGATTTGATTTTTGTGTGTGTCTGCAGGTCTGTCGACAGTCGAGGCGTACAATTCAAAGACAGATGAGTGGTTCCATGTTTTACCCATGAGCACCCGACGTAGCAGTGTGGGAGTGGGCGTTGTCAATGGTGAATACAATTCCCAAGTCTCAGGCAGAAATTAGAAATAGATGCAGAGGACTGACAAAGTAACTGAAATACCTCGCAATATCACGCTTTGTCCTGAACAGACATAAACTGACAGTGCAGTCACTGGCGGTACAGAATATTGTTCATCAGCCCTGAAATATAAGGTATTAAGACACGGGGTCAAATGCCAAAAAAAAAGGCCTGAGAAAATCCTCAGCAAAATGAACTGAAAGACAACTGAAGAAGTTTAATATTACTGCAAAATATGAAGCTGCTGTATTTTCTGCCTCTTTGTGAGCTACAGATTAATTCTTTTTGTTTTTTTTAGGGATTTTGTATGCAGTTGGAGGTTACGATGGAGCGACGAGGCAATGTCTGAGCACAGTTGAAGCCTACAACCCAAAAAGCAACACATGGAGCTACATCGCAGAGATGGGCACGAGGCGGAGTGGAGCAGGTGTGTGTTTTAAATAATTAAAGGTATAATATCTAACAATTCTGCACTAAATTATCTAGAAGCTAGTAGGCCTGTGTCATATATTTTGTCGACTTGTGTACTTGCATTGTATCGAATGTTTCCAGGTGTAGCTCTGCTGATACACACTGATGTTGCTATTAAACAAAAAAATAGGATTTCACTTCTTGTAAGTCTTATAAGTATATTCTTGTAAGTTGTTTTACAGTATAGACAGAGATTAAATGTTTGGGAAGCAGAAATTACATACTGCGTGTTTAAATGCACCGGTTAAAAAAAGATTCAAAGAGGAAAACATCATCCAAACGTAGACACATAATTACGCTGACTGACAAATTAAAGGGTCATTTTGTAAGATTTCTTCGCGATGCTTGTGTTGGTCGGAGTCTGTTTTGTGCTGGAGCTGGAGTTTGTTGACTCACGACTAACGACTTGTCCACATCGACGATAATAGTCCGTTTCTTGATTTCTATGTAGAGGTGAAATCCTTAAGCTAGCTAGCTAGCTAGCGACAACAGTGTGCGACACTACGTAGCTGCCGTTAGCTTAGAAATGGCGTTAGCTTAGAAATGGCGTTAGCTAACGTCAACAGAGGAGGTAGTCTGTTATCATTAGCCAGAAACGGTGCCGTGCGTGATTCGCCGTGTCTTCCCCAGGTGTGGGTGTGTTAAAAGGCTTACTGTACGCTGTGGGGGGACACGACGGTCCGTTGGTGAGGAAGAGCTGCGAAGTTTACGACCCGGCCTCCAACAGCTGGCGGCAGGTAGCGGACATGAACATGTGCCGACGCAACGCAGGTAAGGACGACGTTCCTGGAGTTACTGGAAACACGTCCCTCCGTCTGGGAGCCTTCATTGTGTCGCCGTGTGTTCCTCAGGTGTGTGTGCTGTGAACAACTTACTGTATGTGGTCGGAGGAGACGACGGCAGCTGCAATTTAGCTTCTGTGGAGTTTTACAACCCGAACTCGGACAAGTGGACGCTACTGCCGACCTGCATGAGCACAGGACGCAGCTATGCAGGTGTGTAGGCTTCACATGTCACTGAAGAAAGACCTTATTAATGCAGTGTTTGGGCCAGAAATGTTACTGTTAATTCACTGAATTCTATCAGAATTGTGTGTTAATACATTGGTACAGTTTTTAGGCAGCCCCCATTTATCATTTATTGTATTTTTTTTTTTTCTTTTTACCTTATATTGAACTAAATTCCTATCATTTAAATATTAAAATCCAGTAGTGGATATAAAAATCATCTATATGGGATTTTTTTCCAATATGTGCTTCATATGATGACGATGTTGGAAAGAACTGACATTGCAATACTGTGGTATCAAACAAAGAAAAAAAGAAAGAATTGGTCTTTTGTAGAACGACTGGAGCGGTTTTGTAAAGGAGAAAATTATAATGCAACAGAAGACAAAAAGGCTGAAAAATTCACATTTCACTCCCGTAACTGTGAACCTTGAACTTGAATGCTGCAACAGGTTTTATTGCACCAAACACACAACACATGCTGGGACTACTCTTCTCATTTTGGAGGGAAAATCAGGTTGTTTAATACACTGGTGACCCATCATGAAGATAAAGCACCTGCTTTTGGTCAATATCATCCTTTCTGTAGCTGAAAATAATTCCGTACAACTGACATTGCTTTTCTTTTTGAAACCCAATCTTCCCTTTTGGCGTTTTCCTCGTGTCCCTCGCTCATTTTCCATGTTGTTGTTGATGCGTTGCCATTGATGCTCTGTCATGTGACTATTGTGCGTGCACCCACACATCGCGATGACTATGCTGACATGATACAGTATATTTTGCAGCCCTAATCCTAGTCCCCTGTTTGTCTCCAGGTGTGACCGTGATCGACAAGCCGCTATGACTGCTCTCGACTCCTGCCGCTGATTCGGAGCAGTACGAATGCTCCTACTGAATACTGATCTTGGATCTGTCTACGATGCCAATGATTCGATGTTGCGCAGCATTAGCACAACAGGCACTGACGAAGATGAAGAAAAGGACAAGATTGTTGTTGATGATGCTGATGGATGATGAAGATTTTTGCACTTACTGAAGGGGGGAGCTGAAACAACTGGGGGGGATTGTACCCGTGTTTTAACCCCCTCGTAGCAGGACTGCAGATGCGACTGGGCAAACCAGTTTTAAGCACCACTGTACCACTGTAGTGCCATTGAAATGCTACTGATATGAAGCTAGTATAACTGCAAAGTTACTCTAACATTAGTAATGTTAACAGCTCTGAGAAAGACCACTGATCCATGGGAGAGGAAGGCAGAGAAGGACCATTCGGAACTGAAATCTTTGTTTCTCCTTTTGTTTTTTATTAACCTGAATGTGTGTGTCCGTGTGTGTGTGCTTGCATATAAAGGTGCTCATTGCTTGCACATGTGAGCATGTGTGTTTGTGTGCTCTGTGCATCTGAGTCTCAGTGTGGTGACGCCTGGTCTGACGCCGCATGAACGCACTCTGTCTGACCTCTGACCTTTACAGTGTTGCAGTGTGGCTGTTCAAGAGTGCCTGAATGTCAAATTACTCCCCACTTCCTACTCTTTCACCTTTGTTATGCCTCTAGTACTGTTACCGGACAGAGCACAGCTGGACTCGGTCGTTGTTCTGGGATGAAGGAGTACCTTTTGAGAACTGACTTTAGATTGGAGTTGCGTTAGCCGCATGATTCAGAACACGAGAAGCAGCTTCAGAAGACGATAATGTACATTTATTCCGGAAAAAAACAGACTCTCGCTGGGATATTAACTCTTCTGGTTAAGGAGAATCTTCATTTGCCAAATGCAGTGACAGACAGAGGGAGAGGCTGTTTGAGATGAAAACAGTCACGTGTATCAGTGCTTTACTGTCACCTGGCAGCCATTTTTGCTGTGGTTGCGACCACTAACGACAACAACAGCCTGAACTCGATGCATGGTCCCCGACTCTAACCTCTTACCCTTAAACAGTACCCTGTCCTGTTGTCCCTTGGTGTAGCAACCCTATTAACTACTGCACACCCTGACGTACTATGAATGTGCCAATTTTAATATGTCTCTTTATTTCCGACTGTCTCTCTTTATTACATTACTAATGTGTTTTCTGCAAAGTGACCAAACCTACTCTGTTTTTCTTTTTTCTTCAGTCTCTTTCTTTTCCCTTTCCTCCTATATTGAAAATTGCTATAGTAACTGGTATCGCTGTTTCTTGTCAGTGTATTGAGGAATGTCATGTAGGCTAATGACTATGAAACGTTTCATTACTGTTTTATATTGTCATTAATAAATATGCTTCTTGTATTTAAAGCTGTGAAATGATATACTCTGTTTTTAAACCTTTGCCAAATCAGTAAAACGATGAAATGGAATGAGCCGTGTGTGATATTTCAATACTTTTTATTTCCATTTTATTTTACCTTGGGATGTAACATTCACATTAACAAAATAATTCTACTTGTTACAAATGTAAGGCAGTTATTTACATACTTACATATTTTATTTAGATTTCATGCTGCTTTAAACCTCTACTTAGACATATTGTTATAACATAACATGTTAAATTGATAAGTAATCGATTGCATTTGAAGCTGGTTTTACATCAAGTTACACTAATGATGACGATAAATAAATCATATAAGTCACAGGAAATTTAGTGATATCCCTGCAGCTGTGGATGTGACCGGTATTGAAATAAATTGCAGAGTCCACTTTGTCCAAGACGAAGTAGAAATGTGGTTGAGGCCGAGATGAGACCTTCAGAATGACTGATGTCGACTTCTACAACACCACTGTAATGTCATTTAAGTTCTAGATTAAACTGTAAAACTATAAAATACTTAAATCCTCCTCAACAAGCTGATTACATCTGAGTAAATTAGTAATAATATATAATTTTCTCATGTACATTGATTATAATATATAACTTTCACTTGATATGAAGTATCCACAGCCGGGGTTTTGTGGAAAAACGTAGGTATTAAGACTAGAGCTCAAAAACTTTAATGCTCTGTCCTTTTATGACATGAATCTCTCTGTAATGAACAGCAGTAAACGTGTCTAGAATATAGTATTACAGAAAGTAGGATTCATTTAAAAACAGTATAAAAGCAGTTACATTATTTTATTTCATTTGACCTTTTAACCCTTTAAACACAAAACAAAACGTTAAGTTTGGTGGAGGCGCTAAAATATGATAACGCTCTTTTAACTATTTTTATTTTATCCCTCAGGCATTACTTTCAGTCCAAGTTCAAATCTGTTGAAGTCACCCTTTTAGGTTGATTTAAAGGTGATGTATTATTTAATTTTTCCGACCACCCCATTTCTCCCTCACGCAGTCAGTTCTGTTCTGTTACTGTTATGAAAGTCTAACCGGCTTCTGATTGGCCGCTGTGCTAGAAACCCTCAGTCTCACTATCATCACTCCATCACGCGGACCAATCGGCGACGTCGCTCGGCCCTCCGACGTCAGTCTCCTCCCGCCTCGGCCAATCAGGTTGTCCGATATTACCGTACTTCATCCGGGCGGCCGCCTCTCGCTCAGGTAGACGGAGCAGCGCACCGCCGAAAGGTGAGAGCCTGGTGCTGTTGTCGGGCAGAAATTAAACCTTTAGCTGAATTTTTAGCTGCAATGTCAAAGGTTTATTGATTTTTAAAGCATGCGAGCGAAGATTATAAAACGGCGTTGAGTTGCCTGGTGTGAAATTTAGTCAGAAATGCTGCCGTTGTGCCTGTTAGTGACACACAATAATGTTTAATGTTTAAACAGTTAAAGTGTCGTAGTATTAGTGAATCAACGGCCGTGTACGGGGTTTAGTATTTAGAAATACTGACATTTGAGGGATGTTTCAGTTGTTATGGTCTCTTGTTAGCTGTGGCTGTCGACTTGCTAAACTCTACAGTTATGCAAGCAGTATTTATTAGTAATAATACTTTAGAGTCTGAATGCATTTAAATTGTAGGCAGTTTAATTCATTTCAGATTGCGCTACTGCTTAATACACATTTAAGAGCACCAAATCCAAGTTTTAACAGTTGTACAATTGATCAATAACATTAATTATTTAATAAGGTGTGGTAATAATCAGATGTGTGAAGTACTGCAGCACATAATAAGACTTTTCACTGCATTTACATCATTTACGGTAACCCTGTTAAGTCTAAACTGAGCTGAATTTCTGTGTTAAACAGTATTTGGTTCATCAGTGTTACAGTACGTTACATTTTGTCAGATGTGAGGTAACAAACCATTTACTCCAGCTCTGCAATATCCGTGGTATCTTAATTGCATTGCTCTAAATGTCAGAGGAAGTGCGCTCTTTACACATATGTTTGAAAGCTGTTGTGACTGTTTCAGGTGATCACTGACTTTTCATAAAATGAAAGTAGCTTATGCTTGATACAACTCGACAGCGGTGGAATAAGTGTTCAGGCCTTTAACTTAAGTCAATGCACTAATGGCACATGATGAAAATACTCCACTACAAGAAAAAAGTTCTGTATTTAAAACCTTACTCATGTAAAAGTATGTAAATATTATCAGGAAAATGTACTTGAATGAAAAGCAAAAGTAGAAACTGTGCGGTAAAATGGTTCCTGTCAGTGTTTTAATCTGATATATGATGTTTATGTATTCATTTTACTGCTGCATTAATGGGTATGTTTGATATTCTATAGAATCATCATGTTTGTAGCGTCGCTGTCCTGTGAGAACCACGTGTCTCTAAAAAGTCTACTTTTCATGAGCTCAGAAAAACAGGCCTGTTTTCAGCTTTGAGACAATGCATTCTCCAGTGAATCCAAGAGGGATTAAGAGTTTATTTAGTTTAAAAAGGAGAAGAATTTTAAACTAAATCCATAAACAAACGCTTCATCCTTCAGTTTATCACAAATATTCATCATCAACACATTTGGAAATATGTGGTTTTCACTGGACAGGAAGGTGATGCTTTGTCATTTGAAAAGTAACAAAAGCTGTCAAATTATCAACATAGGTTGAAATGGAAATACTCAAGTACCATAAATTAGTACTTGCAAATTGCAGAGTCCAAGTCTTTCTTCTTGAGACTTTTCTTGCTCAACAAAAATTCAAAATGCAACCTGTTGGTTGCTTGTTTGTTCATTGTGAATGATTTTCCAGTCATTCCTACCAATACTTTATTGTTATTGCACATTTACAGCTTATAGTTTTGACAACTGTATGGAATCACATTTTGTCTTGATTTCATGTAGACCAAGAAAAAAGTGAATCGTAATCTGTAATACTTAAAAACACACATAAAATGTGGGATTTATTTTTTTGTCCATATCACCCAGCCCTATTAACCCTTGTGTGGTGTCGTCTTTTGAGATCCTCTGGTCGACCTCAGGTCATAAACGGGTCGTACTGAGGTGTTAGATCGTGTACTGTGACGTAGAGGTATTGATCTCTTTCATGTGCAGGTTTGAGGCGTATAGTGTGAGAAGATGTTTGATGTTTACAATGTTATGAATAACATTGTAAACAAGGTGTTTGAAGGTGGTCACATGACAGAGGGTAAAG
>JAPQRN010000001.1:1546831-1561888 GCA_037367275.1 Coranthus polyacanthus
TTCTTTAGTTCTAGACTCTTTGATGTTATTACATATTATATGTTCTTTAGTTCTAGACTCTTTGATGTAAGCACATTTGATCAGTAGACTGTGGCCTCAGTGCATTTCAACCTTTTACATCCACAAATGATCTTTTTTGTTTTTGTTGTTTATTAACTTTACTCGACTATTGTTATTTTAATAGCCTATTATACACCAATAATAATGAAACTTTATATATAAAATATACCTTTTTATGTCACCTATTAGACTTTCAATTTGTCTGTTTGACTTGAGTAAAGTTGTAAGCTATATTTTATAACATAAGAAATAAAACACAGCTGCAGGAGGCATTCAAATTACCTACCGAGACACAAAAAAGAAGAAACAAATGCTGTCAGTAAATGTTTTAATTATTGTCTTGGGTATACAGTAAATGTAAGTTTGTCAGAAATTTCACGTTTCTCCTTTTGGATTCAGAACTGATTGAACAAAACATGAGTTAATGGTGAGCAATTCTCTATAATGTCATTAATAAACATGCAATGTACTAGTGCCTAATATTTGATTACATTTTATGAGTTACAAAATGGTTTGTTTTGTTTTTCATACTTGCAGTTAAAACTGCACAGGGTGTAAAAGAACATTTCTGTAAAAGACGAAGAGTTCAAATCCTACAAAAAGGGACTTGATGCGCACTCTTAACCATTAATGAAGCAGTGTTAACAACATTTCATACATATAATGAAAAATAATCATGTATTTACATCAGTAGCATCAATTGCAGCTATAGACAGAGTTTATATGTAGCACAAAGTTCAAAGTGTAAGTTTGGGATGCAGGACTCTAAAGGCCTAAAGGTCGATCAATCAAAAATAGATTCTCTGGAACAGAAACATAACATTTATAATGAAATGCAAATACCGAAGGCCTGTCAATAGTGTCAGCCTCCTCTTTGTGAATGAACACAGGTGAGCAGTGACTTTTGACGTCACGTTGGCAGAGCTCAATGAGGGGCGACAAGCACATAATCCATCTGGTCCAACCATGGTCCCTTTGTGTCCGGATGAGGAGCACTGCACAAGGAAACTGTCCCCCCTCCAGCGATGGACTCTGTGTCTGCTTGGCATCATTTTAGAGGGGATTAAAAGGAAGAACTTGATTATTACATTGTCTCTATGTTATGTAAATGATTTCCTCTGCGTCATGGTATGAAGGAGGTTACAGTCCAGGTCCTACCAGAGACGAGAGATTTTTATGCTGTGACCTGTTGTCCACAGTCGTAACTCCACACACTTTACATTTAAAGGTACAATATGTAACACCCGCCTCTGCTTGTGTGATTTACGTGAAGTTTGTGCTGTGAGCCAGTCATGATGTAGGCAACCAAGAAACATATTGTACTCCATTCAACAAGTTAATGTTCCATGTACCATGTCTGTTCCAACTGAGCTGTTTCAGTGTCTGTTGCTTTGAATACAGATGAGCTGCTGCTGACCACGCCCCTTTCCTGTCCTTTCCTTGTGATTTTGAGAGATATAAACAAATATGTAGAACTGACATGACCTGGCTGCTCATTTAAGTGTGAGGAAAGAAAAACTGTGGCAGTGGTTTTCTAAAAGTCCACAAATAAAATTGTTCTATATTCTGTCAATGCCTGCATCCAACAAACACTCAATGGAAAATACTGTGTCATGTTTGAGCTTCAATAAAAAAGTAGTCTCTTGAGCAAAATTTTGATGTTTAAAAGTCATAAGTCATAGTGCTTACACCCTGTTCAGTCTGTCAGACATCTGCGTTTCTCTTGTCCATCAGTGTCTGACCATAACTGACGTAAGTGCTAACATGAAGCTACATGGATGGTTCTTCAGTAGAGCAGGTCCAGGGCAGAGATGGTGGGCTCTTCGGGCTTCTTGATCTCAGGTTTAGGCAGCTTGATGCGACTCATGGCGACTACTCCACAGATGGCAAAGTGAGTCCCAATGCTAGCCACACCAAGCCAGAAGGACATGTCCAAGTCGTCGGACACGACGACAAGGACGAAGAGGTTCTCCCCATAGTTGGCCACTCGCTCGGTTAGACTGTGGTGCCTCGCAGCAGCCAGGAAACAGAGCATACCCAGGGCCCCGAAGAAAGCTGGAAACACAGATGGAGAAAAATGTAATATTTTAAGAGAACTAACAGCGGCAGGAAGGGGAGATTGCATAGATAAAACCCCCTTACCAGCGATGACGTTCCACAGGTAGAGTCCCTTGTGCCCTTTGATGCTCTGGTAGGGAACCTTACGTGCATTGTAAATGCAGAAGGACAGACTGACGATGGCAAATCCAATGGCCACCAGCAGGAAGAGGATCACCATCATGTGAAGGCCACCATTCAACGTTCGCACAAGCTTTGGGAAAACTAGAGACACAGAGAATAACACCAGCTCTAGGAACAGGATGACAAACTCAGAACATGTTTGTATTCACTAATGAAGAGCTTGTTTAAGTACAAGTCAGAAAATGTGACGGTTAGAGAAGTGAAACTGTGAACAGGTGAGAGTTAATGTGCCATGTGGCATAATCTCTTCAACTCACTATTTATTTGACACCCAAAGAGTTTTAGATTGTATATTTGCATTTTTATTTAACCTTTATTTAACTGAGATTAAGAAGCTTTTACAAGAGCATCCAACCCAAGACATTAGCACAGTCAACACACGTAGGCTACATCATACAGTTTTCATGACAATAAGAATAAATTACAGAATCAGAAAATATCAACATCTACAACCAGCCGTTCCTGCTTCAAAATCACTTTGAATGCACTTTGAATGTGGCCACTTCAGGGTGTTTTTTTGTTTTACATGCGAAGTATATGATAAACAGTAGCATGTGCTTTGTTGCAAGGCGTGATATATAAAATAATCTGCAATTTCTGCATCTAGAAACAAAAAACAAAATGTGCTTGTATCATCAGAGGAGGATGGCAACAATGTGTTTAAGATACGCAGAACTAAGGGTGGAACATACAGTTTGTATGAGGGTTGAACTACATTTTACTTCATTCTATTACACTCAATTTTAGACAATTTGAAACAAACATTGCACTTTTCATATAAAGTATCTGACTGCCTCAGTTACTTGAGTTTTATTCCTTACACATGACAACTGAAAGGTGCTTGCAAATCATCCTACACCAAAAAGGTCGAGTGAATGGACCGAAAGGCAGAGAAAATGGGTCAACTGTAGGATATTATCTTACTGTAGATTTTGGAGCGCCTCTTCCCTAACCCGCACTTCTTGGTCTTCCCTCCCTGGAACAAACCGAAGTAAATGTCTCCAATGAACTGTTCGAGCTCCGGGTTGGACGCGTTCACGATCTCTGCCCCGGTTTTACACAGGATCCGCCCGGTGATCCACCGCTCCGTGGACAGGGCCACGACCAAGAGGACCACAGAGCCGACACAGAGAACCGAGGCCACAGAGAACGTTATCCGTTTCCACAGAGAAGGCATCTTACGAGCCCATGGTGCCCCGAGGAGAGTAACACGACGCCGGGCAGCGACCGCGGTGCGCGCTCGGCAATCACCATGAGTTTATTCTGTGGTCCGGTCAGAAATAATAAACCATAATCCCAAAGCCGAATTATATCTTGGTGAGATGTGGCGTGTATTGAAGTGTAGTCACAGGGGAAGAGAAACCGAATCCATGGCGGTCAAAGAGATCCCTTACCGGGAGAAACTCTATCCCTGCCCTTGGTTTCTGCTCTTCTTCTCTTCCACTCACTGCTCTTTATTCAGGATGAATTAACCTTTACAAGTTGGCCTTTGGAGGTACAAATCCATCATCTAATTTGTGACCTATGGTGGCGACTATGAAATCACTGAAGCACAGCAGATGTAGTTTAGTTGTAACAGAGCCTAAAGGTCAGGTTAGAGACCATTAACCACAGAAGAATGACTTCAGTCTGATAGTGTAGCTATTATGGCCCTGCATCTCTTTCTTGTATGAACCACTTGTTTATTTAGGTGTATGTTGTGCATATGAGTGTTTTAGAATGAAGAACATACACTATGCATTTTTCTTTACTTGACTAAAAGACTTTCAGAACTTTGAACTTCAATTAAATTCACTTTGCTTTATTGGCATTGGAATGTTAAGTAATGCAAAAATTCTGCTTCAGCTACATAGGCTACTTAAACTTTTTTTTCCATCTTTATGTCTTTTTGTTGTTTTTTTTTTTGGTTGTTTTTTTAAGAAGTTGCTCCCTCTGCCGTTGATTCCGTGGAACTGCAGTGCGTGATGACGTCGAAGCATGTGACGCAGATGTCAGTCTCCCTGGCAGCAGCTGAGACCGTTTGGCGAAGATGGCGGACTCGCTGTCGACAAGTCTGGGAGAGGAGAAGGAGAAGGAGAAGGAGGACAGGGAGAAGGACAAAAAGGCCGCCAAAACAGAGAAGAACAAGGACAAGGATGGAGTCACGGAGACGCTGGGGTTTAACGACAAAAACGGCAGCGGTAAAGGCAAGAAACGCAATCTCTCAGGTAGGAGCTAGCCTCGTTTACACAGCCAAATACCTCTAGTTTGACAGCGCTAGCTTGCTGCTAAAGTGATTGTTTCCCTTTGCTAGCAAACTACCTGCGGTTAGATAACGATATTTTATTGTGTGCCTGGTTATGTGTGACAGGAAAGAAGCACCCAGCTGCTATTTGCAGTCAGTGTAGTTTGTGCAGCTGTAGGCGCCTCAACGAGTCTGCACAAGAGGCGTAACGTGAGCTCCCACCTCCACTGCCGATGGTTAAACACATATGGGATTTTTAAAAGAAAAGACATTGTTCAACTTTTGACAGGTAGCATGCTTCTGGACGGCGACGTAGCACAGCTGCGTATAAACCATGCAGAAGTCGCGACAGACCAGGTTGCTCTTCTGATGAGAAGATAAGAATAACAAAGCTCTATTGTTTTGCTTTTTTTCAGGATGCAATAACCCAGTAATTTCACACTAGCTTAACAAGTTACATCATATTTTCAAATCTATACTTCTGCTTTCTTTTGTTTTGGGTAGGGCTGTTTTGCAGTGTCTGTGCAGAAAGTCACATCCATAAAGAAATGGTTAAGTTTGGTTAACTAAAGTTTATCAAGCCCATCTGACATCTTTAGGCTAGACTAAAACATCATTACCTGAACTCAGTAAGTCTGTTAAATCTGAATGGCAATGCAAGTCACTGAAGTCTAGTGACTGTGAGGATTGCTGTCTGCTGTAGCTGCATAATAATGCCCAAGGGTTTGGATGAGTTGTTTGACAAGTAAGGAGTAGCTAAGTGTTCACCTGATTGAAAAAAAATGCTTTGCATATTATTTTGGCTAATGACTCCTCTCTGTCTGAGGAAGAAATGCATTAGACGGTGCAGTCAACCTGGACAATAAATCAGCAACACAGCCATTATTATTAATGTGTAATTATAGGCTACTTAAAATTACACACGAGTTGTTACTTCTCAAGTGTGTGTGGCAGAGGAGCAGAAGTGGCATGATGAGAAATGACAAAGGGGTGAATTGTCAACATTTTATTGCTTTTTCTCTGTCCATGTGCTGCTGTAGACCTGTCTCTGGTCAGGTTTATAACCGCTGAGCTCACCAGAGGCTACTTCCTGGAACACAATGAGGCCAAATACACAGAGCGCAGAGAGAGGGTCTACACCTGCCTCCGCATCCCCAAGGAGTTGGAGAAGGTAAAGAGTCAAAAACAAGTAACTGTCAAAATATAACTGCATAGATACAAATGTATTTAATCTATCTTTCTTCTGCTCTAATGATTTCTCTTTAGTTGATGACTTTCGGCTTTTTCCTGTGTCTGGATGCCTTTCTCTATGTGTTCACCCTGTTGCCCCTCAGGGTGTTGTTGGCCCTTTTACGGCTCCTCACATTGCCATGCTGTGGCATCAGGTATGGTACACAAATATGTATGAAATTCCTTAACAACCCTCTAGCTACATTAAAATCAGTCAAAATTAGTTTCTAAAGGCACTACTATGGTAGTAGTTGCTGTAAACACGTGAAAAGACTGAACTGTGTACTGTTGAAGTGTGACTGTCATCAGTTTTGTGTTCAGGATTTTCTGGGCAGGTTAGAAATTATGCACTGAAGCCACAATTATCATACCCCCTCCCCCAACACTATAACGATATAAAAGATATAGAGCGCATTAGCAACAGTTGTTCCCCTGTTCCATTGCAAGTTACTATAGCCACTACAGCCAGGCTAGGTTTTGCTAATCTGATATACATATTGCTAACTTGCATAAAAAAAGTTACTATTCTATTGAAGATTGAGAGCAACATGGTTGATTTTCAGGTAGGTCAGTGTCCTCTTAGCCTGGGAATAGGCTACAGACAGTAAATGTTTAATTTGCTCTGGCAGATCAGTCTGGCACTGCTCCAATTCAAACTGATATCCACTTTGAATTGATCAGGCTGAGCCAGTCATGGCTGTTTGTCTGATATGAGGCGAATTTAATGTGGTTTGACTCAATGACCTGTGATTCTTCCAGTCAAGCATTGCCTTTTGTCTGTGTAGGAGAATGCAGCATGACACTCTGTTACATGCTGACCTGCCTCAGTGCAGTGGAGTTTTTTTTTCTCATTTGAGAATTATTCTGGCATTATTCAGCCTAGTGACCTCTGGCTCTGAACTGGATTTTGGCTCTTGTGACTCAAACATGTACTAGACTGAGTATCACTTTTTCAGGTCATTGTGGTATTGGACACTTGAGACAAGGTGCACCTCTCCAGTGATTAAGTGTGTTTTCAGCTCCTTCAGTGGACACATCCCCAGCATGTCAGAGCAGAGACCTTATAAAAGCATTTATGTTGATTTGAACTGTACTATACAGAAATGCATTTCACAATAACTGTCATAGTTCTACACCACCCCAACAGCTGCAGCCTAAAGAGTACACTCCATTTGAATCAACACATCTCTGACACATTTTTGGCACAGAAATTGAACATAGTTGGAATGTTGAGCTGTCGTACTGGTTTTCATCATTTAAAATGATAATGATAATAATAATACCCATGGCCTGCATAGTTTGTTCTGTAGAAGAGTACTATTCTTCTGAATGTGTTTGTGTATCTGTGGCCAAAATTGTTAAAAAAATAATTAGGTTAATCCAGATTTGTTACCAGAAACAACGGTGTACTGTATGTTTCAACCTCTAGAGGACAGTAGAGCCCTGTCTGACTTCAGACTAATCAGATTATAACAGCCTGTATTTTTTTTTCTTCTTTTTTCTTCTAATGAACATGTGGACATTTTCTTTGTGTGTGATTTGTGCTTGTGTTTTAGTGGCTCACGTTTCCTTCAGCCGGCCCAGGTGTGTGACGTCCTGAAAGGCTTTATTATGGTGCTGTGTTACTCTATGATGAGCTATGTCGATTATTCCATGATGTACCACCTCATCAGGGGGCAGTCTGTCATCAAACTCTACATCATTTACAACATGTTAGAGGTACACCTGATATTGCTTAATGTTTATGATGCCAACAGTGTCATTTACTCAATCAACTGGTTTGGTCTCCTCTCATGCTTCCTCTGTCGTGTTGTCAGGTGGCGGACCGCCTGTTCTCGTCTTTTGGCCAGGACATTCTGGATGCCCTGTACTGGACGGCCACAGAACCAAAGGAGAAGAAGAGAGCTCACATAGGCGTGATCCCTCACTTCCTCATGGCTGTGCTCTATGTCTGTATCCTCACTCTGTTCTGAACTGATTCGCTGCATCTTTGTGCTACTGTACGCTTCTTAATGCGGCTGAACGATGTGCAACAAAAACCATGCTGTTATTATTTTTGCTTATTGTGATAGGAGGCACAATTTTAATGGGAAAGTGGGTATTTTGGGATTTCATTTTCACTAAAAAAAAAACATAAAAATGATGATGTCATTTTTGGTCGGGTCTTTACCAAACAAGCATGTTCCCTTATGTCAGGAGAACATGGTTTGTAGGTCGGGGCGTCTCAGTAGCGGCACGGTGCTTCATTTATAATGATATTTTGTGTTTTTATCAAACTTGCAGCTCCTGTGATTTGGATATTACATGTTGTGATTTCATTTATATTTTGATTAATTGTCAGCCCTACTAAAAAAAACAGGATATAAATAGGAACAACACCATATTTAGAGCTAAAATGATCTTATCTTATTGGTATTCAATTATATTGTGAATGTAATGAAAGACGATCAGCTGAAGAAGGGAGCAGGTGTTGAGCAAACAGAATATATTTCTATTTATGTTTTGGACCACACACAGGCAATCTGATGGTGTTATGATGAATGCACCATGCATGGTATTGCATATACTGTAGATAAAAAAAGGAAAAAAGTATAACATTCTGCACAAGTTTTTCCTCAGCGTATTTGCATCTAGTTCTCCATGCCATCCTCATCATGGTTCAGGCCACCACTCTCAATGTAGCCTTCAACTCCCACAACAAGTCCCTGCTCACCATTATGATGTCAAACAATGTGAGTATGATGCACAGGCTTGAATTTAACTCTGTGAACAGCACATGCAGCTTCAGGCTTCAGCCATGGTATCGTTTTCTCTCTTACAGTTTGTTGAGATCAAAGGAAGTGTGTTCAAGAAGTTTGAAAAGAACAACCTTTTCCAGATGTCGAACAGCGGTAAGTGATATATGATGTGTAAAAAGAAAAGCCCAAATATGTGCTGCGGAATCATCAGCCTTTGAACATTTTGTACCTTGATGTTTCAACTTGGTGATTTAGTACAAGGTAAATTTATGGAATCAGGCGCAGTCACAGTGAGTACAAAGTAGGTTAATCCAGGATTGATTTGTTTGTTTCACACAGACATAAAAGAGAGGTTCACCAACTACATCCTCCTGCTCATCGTCTGTCTGAGAAACATGGAGCAGTTTTCCTGGAACCCAGGTAAATAGAGTACCACAGTGTTGCACAAAAAATATATACCATGACTTAAATCTATGCAGCTGCCGCAGCTTTATTTCAGGTCAGTATGTACATCACAGGTCCATGCTCAGATTCATCTTTCAGTGTAGATTGAAAGTTACTGAGTTACTTATTTCTAACATTATGCTAAATATTATACTAAAAATGACACTAATGGGTTTTGATGTGTTTGGTTTTTAGACCACTTGTGGGTGCTGTTTCCTGATGTAGTTATGGTGATAGCCTCAGAGGTTGCCGTGGACGTTGTCAAGCATGCCTTCATCACCAAATTCAATGACATTAGTGCTGATGTAAGTGCTTTTTAAATGTTTTCACAGATTTGTTTTGCTTTGGTTTGCACTGAGTGTGTGGACAAGTGTAGAAACTGAGAAAGCAATGTTGTTTTAAAGGACATTCCACCACAAAAAGCTGATAGAAATTTGACTAAATAATGTTAGCTCAAGGTAATTTGACTGTTTATTGTTTGTTTTGTTCTGTTTTTTAATAACAAATAGCGATGCCTAATAATGACAACATTTTTTGTTACACCATCCACGACAAAGATTGTGAAATGCAGTTGAATGCTCAGGAAACAACTTTCTCACTTTTCTATCCTACTTCACTTGTAGTTCTTTCAGTTTGCCTCACAAACACAGTCTTTCACACTAGACAGTTTCAGTATCAGTATCAGAGTGAGACTGTCAGTCAATGGAGGCATTTCGTTCTCCTTTCATTCTGACCTTCTTCACTTCCCACCTCATTCCCTTTGAGTTCCTTCAAAGAAACCACCATGTAACCATGGTTATGTAACAGAAACTACCTCAACAGGAAGGGATTAACCCCTTTATCTCCAGACTGTCAAACCTAATCACACAAACCTCACTCACACATAGATTTCAAGCACTTTAATCCATGTGCACACATTTTTACCTTTACTGTCATTGCACTCACTAATCTATTTTAGAACTCTGATACTCATTCCGTCTATGCACATAAGCTCATTTTGATGTTACTTCTTTGGCTCACAAGATTTGTGTCATTTTTCAGGTATATGGCGAATATCGAGCAAGCCTCGCCTTTGACCTTGTCAGCAGTCGCCAGAAAAATGTGAGTAAAATACACAAACTCATCTGGTCTCAACACAGTTGTTCTGCAGCATCAGAGCTACCTGGTTACAAACAGGAATATCATTGTTTCCCTGAGATAGGCTAAACTAAAGAGCTTACTTTCACTTAACCTGTGTCAAAAAGCACATTGTGAAGAAACACTAGACCACAATTCTCAGATGCCGAGCTGGGATCCCACAATAGGCTAAAACGCTGTATGTAGATGGGGTGCAACGGTTCTGAAACTGAGACTGAATCTGCAGCACAAGTTAAGGGTAGACTAATTATCATCCGATTATCAGCACCTGTATATTTTTTTTATCCAATGTCCGATTAAAATAAATGAATTTTAAAATGTTCTACTTTGACTCTTGTGCAGCCGCCTTTCTCTGACTAAAGTGTCTACTCTATCAACAGTGAAATGAGAAAAGAACATTTATTTATTTACTAGTATTCTTTTTTTATAATCCCTTCAGTTCTATGTCAACTCAGTATACATTGTGTTGAAATGTTGTACTTTCTGATTTGACTGTGATCTTAAACACATTACCACAACATTTTGTGTGACAGTTATCTAAATGTTGATACCAAGATGTTATTTTTACTACAAATATATATTGTTCCAAATATCGGTTAACGGTCGTATTGATCACTAATAATCGGCATCACCCCTGAAAAAAGCATATCGGTCGATCCCTAGTACAAACTTTCACAGTCTTCAGTTGCAGGTTCACTTCCCCATGTCAGCTCAAACCACCATTTCTGCACTATACAAGTCTGAAGTCGCCACTGTCATCCCACAGTATAAATTGATGCTGTTCACACAGTAACATTTCTTTCTAAGCTAAATAACTTTTGTTAAAGGCGTCTTTTATTTATGTGTTATAATGTGATTAATGTTGTTATGGACTGACTAATGGAATGGTGTAGGAAGTAAAACAATGGATTATTGATGCATTATGAGATGATGTGTTAAATGTGTTCACAGGCTTATACAGACTACAGTGACTCAGTTTCCAGAAGAATGGGCTTCATCCCCCTTCCTTTAGCTTTGCTGGTTAGTTTATCAATATGATTATCCGCTGCAATTAATTTAGTGTATATTAATGTATTATTTTTCAGTGTTTTGTTGTCTATAGATCTGATGGTGTGTTTATTTTTTTAGTTGATCAGAGTCGTTACCAGCTCAGTGAAGATCCAGGGCTCACTCTCCTTTATGTGTGTGCTGCTGTTTTACTTGGGGTAATTATCAATCGTGGACTGCCACGTTACAGGCAATAATAAATAAAGAATGCTGTGTTGGTGTTCCTAATGCTCGAATTTAGTTTTCACTTCAGGTTTCTTGTGTGTGATTTGGTAAACAGGATGATCACTCTGAAGGTGCTCAACAGCATCGTTTTGCTGGGGACGTCATGTGTGTTCGTCAAAGAGGCCAACATGGAAGAAAAGCTCTTTGACCCCCCTCCTTCTGTCGCCTCGAGCCGCGCAAACTCCAGAGCTCACCGAACCAAACACATTCACACGTCAGCACAGCAAGGTAGGACACAGTTTCTCAGTCTATCACTTCCTAAATGGGTGAAATTGTACGTCATGTGTGGGTTTTTTTTGTTTTTTTTTCCTGACACCAACAGAACCCACGACGACTGACAAAGCAGGAATATCGCTGGCTTCCGTCAACCCTCCTCTGCCCAACATGGCAGAGAGCTCCACTCCCACACTCCCCAAAAGTGACTCAGACACATTCCTCACTACGCCTGACGAAGACGACGAAGACAAAATCATCAACGCCGACACAGGACTGGAAGGGGAGGGGCTTAAACACAGAACACCTAAGAAAGACTTGCTGGAGATAGACCGCTTCACCATCTGTGGCAACCGAATAGACTGAACGCCATAGTTAAGTGTCGGGCAACACAGCAAGATTCAGGGATCAGACGCGGGTCACGGAGCATGCTCAGAATGGACTTGTACTTGTGCACCTGACCCCTGAAGTATTTATTTATTTATTACTGACAAAACCAGCCAAGGAATAAAGCTGTCACTAGCAAGCATCAGAGACCACTTCACATGGCTCCAGTTGGTCCGGTCTATGTCCCCTGAACCAGGTAGACTCTCAGGATGGGATGTTGTTGTCACCGCAACCGGCAAGCAGCTGATGATGATGGCGGGGAGCTCTGGCATGCGCAGCTGGACCAGGATGTAAAGAGAGAAACCAAACTGGCTACATGACCTGTTCAAAGTGTGTTCATAGGACGCTTTACAGCTGGACTGTGCAAGTGTGTGTTCAAAAGCACAATCACGTGTAGTGAGAATTCATTTTTAGAAAGTACAAACTTGTCAGTTTTTAAATTTTTTTCAAAAGTCTGCAGACTTCTAATATTTGAAATGAAGTTTTTTATGAATTTCAGATCTTTTTTCTAAAAATCAGCCATGTTCAGCTACAGGACAATGACCCACAATCACATGAACACACATTGAAATCTCTGAAGTCATTCGGCGGACACACACCAACACACATTTAAATTGGGTCTTGTTTAAAATGTAATTACTGATGTTGAGCCCAAAGCTGAAATCTGATGCTTTTAACATGGCCGCTGTAACAGCGCAGTTAGATATATAGTTCTGTGGTACAGGGACTATGCTGCAGCTTGTTCCACAGCTGACATACATCTCCTTATAGTATAACTACAGGCTAAGGGAGATGCCATGTCGGCACTGAACGAACTGGTCAGATTCTGTTTTCTGAAGCTAGCTAAGACTGAGGACAGTGTAGAGACAACTTCAGGGAAGTTGGAGAACGGTCCAGTAATTGACACCTTTTTATCTTGCCAAGTCATTTCCGCTGCAAACCTTCTGCTGACCATGATATAAAAGTACACCTGGACTCTCCATCATTTGTCTATATCACAAAGTAAATGAAAGAATGTAAACTCAGATAGTATGAGGAGTTATATTAGAGCATGAAACAGCCTGATCACATAATATATGTGTTGCACTTGTGAAGGCAATGAATGAAATGCGGAGCTGAACCACAGATCAAAAACCTGGGCTAGATATGGACTACTTGTAGCCCCATGTATCACACAGGCTACGTTCACACTGCCAGCCTTAGTGCTCAGTTGAGGTTGTTTGTCTTTGTTCACATTATTTTTGAAATGTGGCTAATATTAGATTCCATTGTGAACTGGTCACAGTCCTGAAGTGATCCACAAACGCTGACGATATAAAGATGTCACATGCAGCATGTTGTCATACTGAGGCAAACACGGAGGTCGCTGATTTTTTTAGAAGTTAATGTGCAGTGAAAGCCAGCAAATTTGAGACCAAATGATAATAAGGATGAAGTGGAAGAGAGACACATTTTTTCAAGTGACTCCCGCCTGTGTAGAATTGTGACAAATGTTGATCTAGCGTGTCTTAAAACACACATGAATGCCATTATGATTGTTCAAATGCAGGTTTCTTTGCAAAAATTCAAACCTGTCCTAGATTTGGGGCCACATATGGAAGTGGGCCCAATCAGTATTGAGAAGTTCAGATCCCATGTGACTTGTGCTGTTCACACTATTATGAAAAAAAAGGAAAGAAAACCAAAAAAAAAAATCAGATTTGAGCCACTTTGTCTGCAGTCTGAACATAGCCATGTAAATCCAGCTGAAGTACATTTTTGCATGATCTAGTCCCTATCCTCACAGCTCTGACACAGAGGGATGTTTACCTTGTTTGTTTTGAGTTTGGAGGTTCAAGTATCATGCCATTTGTGTTTATATTGTTACTTCAAAGCACTGAGATAGGACAGTGCCGCACTGTTACGGCATTTGTATTTATTTTGAAGTCAACTCCAAGCTAGAGAGGCATAAAAATGTTTAATTTTGTGAGACAGTGGTTTATTTAAAGTGTTTTTTTTTTCCCAAAAAGCTTCTTGAATATGCTTCATGTGTTCCCTCATCCGTCAAGCACATACATAGGCTTTACAGATGGGACAAATCAAAGGAAAAACCAACTCAGTGTCTCAGTGCTGCCTCAGCGTCAGTTCTCCTTGGAATTGATTCTCTTAGTCTGTGAACTCTACCGGAGGGATGAACACCATTCTTCCAAAAGATATCGCCTCATTTGGTGTTTTGATGTTGGAGGTGGAGAGTGTTGTCTTACATATCGGTCCCATAGGTGTTCAGTTAGTTTGAGATGTTGTGACTGTGAAGGTCATAGCATATGAGTCACATCATTTTCATTTTCATCAAACCATTCACTGAGTCCCTTGTGCCCCATGGATGAGGGCATCGTCATCCTAAAAGACACCACTCCCGTCCGGTTTTTCCTTTCATTTGTCACTCGTTGGTAGATAATCAGAACCACAAAACGGGCACACAGCATCTTTTTTATGTTGGAAAATGCGATCTGAAGAAAAGCTTCGTCTCAGTTTGGTGCGCAATTCCAGCATCATTCATTTTTTTCCCCTTACAGTAACATGAAAGGAAATCTTAAAAGTGTGAAAATGACGTCACCACCACATAAAAGTACTGAACGCAACAGTTGTTCTTTGCAAAGACGACAAAACCCACTCCCCTCAACTGGCTATTGTTCGTCGCTGGCTGTGATTATTGAGGCTCTTTCCAAATGCTTGTGTATCTATAGTTTTTAGATGCCGTGAAAGCTGGATGCGTTGTGTAACCGTTTGAGAGCAACATACATCATCATATGTCCACATGTCCAAGCCATGTCCCTGCTCGTCCCTGTCATGTAGCCTTTCGTTCAAGCCACAGAGCTAAGCATTCAGTTTTCTAAAATAATAAATACCTGGTGATCTTTCAAGACCCCAGAATGCCTTGTAACTCGACTTGCCACTTTTGTAATCCATACAAAGATGGCAGCCAGAAAAGAAAGACTGTAAGGTATGCGCTCTTTCTTTTAGTTTTTAGATGCATAGTATTTTTTTATTATTTATTTTTATTTTTAGACAAAAGGCTGCTTAGCTCTATGATTCATGTGTAACGGTACTACATTAGGGACACAAACTGAG
>JAPQRN010000001.1:1561988-1573769 GCA_037367275.1 Coranthus polyacanthus
ATTTTTATTTTTAGACAAAAGGCTGCTTAGCTCTATGATTCATGTGTAACGGTACTACATTAGGGACACAAACTGAGGCTAAGTCCGACCTTATTAAGAGAGGACAGTCGATAGAAATAACTACATTCTGCAAAAGAAGTGTGGATGCCTCATGAGTGTGTGTGTGTGTGTGTCTGTGTGTGAGTGTGTATGTGCGAGATGATTTGAAGTGCATGGATGGAGCTCTCTCTACCTAAAGACATACTATATCTACGAAACAGATTTCATTGTTTTTGTTTTTCATGTACAACCCATCTGTGTAATGCATCTCCGACATGGATGAAGGAGAATAAAACCAGATTTTGCTTTGTAAGCCTTTCTGCGGTGTGGTTTGAACGCCTCGCGGTTGTGTGTTTGTGCGTCTGTGTGTGTGTGAAAGCTCGGTTGGGATCAGTGGCGGGTGTTTCGCTGAAAGGAGTCAGTGCGGACTCTGTTCACAGGGCAAACACTGCAGTCCACTGTTCCCCCTGAATGGCCATTTGGAAGGGAGTCTGTCATCACACACATTCAGACACAGGAGGGCTGTTTTTTTTTTTTTTTTTTAAACTCTGATAAAATATCTGACACTGGATACGCGACTCGTGTTTTCCTTATTGTGCAGACGTATTTGACATTCATATTTTACCTGTGAATGTGCATGTGAGAAGATCGGAGAGGAAGTGAGAGAGCACTTCCACATCAAAGACTTCAAAGCCATTTCCCAAGACTTACACAACTTGTGTAACAGGCTAATGTTACTTTTTAACTGAATTGGATTTACCCTTCTTGAACTTAAACCTTCTGTATTTCACCCTACACTTTGTACAGTCACTGACCTGCCTGCGGTTCATACAGAGAGCCTCTGTGATTGTTAGTCCGAGCCTCCTGGTAAACAGACACTGTGAACACTGCCTGGCATAATGCTCAGCCGAGCAGGTGCACACACAGACACACACATTTAAACTACAAACGTGCAGTCTTTAGAAGCTGTAAATAACCACGCGTTGCACACCATCACCATGACTGTTCCCAAGAGAGTACAGCTTCAGCAACAGCACTTAGTCGATAACAAGTAAAAGTCCGATATTTTGCGTCAAATGCCTCTGTTTTAATGGTCAGTGTATCACTAATGCGAACAGGTGCCTCGTTCACTTTTAAAGTAGTTACAATAAATATCTGAAAGCAATATAGAATGCATTAATGCCTGTTATATTCCATTATATTGTGTGTGCCTGACTTCTGTGTTTTTCGGCATAAATAGCCTAAAGACATTTTGACCATAAACCGATACAGAAACATTCACCAGACTGCGGGAAAATCAAATGTTTGTCGCCCAAAATGTCCTGTTGAGAACCCCCAGACCCCGACTTAGGGGGTCCCTCCAGTATTCAAATGAAAGTCACGCCCATACCGGCAAACCGAGGTGTTAAATAACTGGTTAATAGAGGATTGGTTCATAAACTCTGTCTTCCTCGTGCGGTACGTGGCGCCGTCGTCTTCGTTACGTGTCGTCTTCGGTCCAACGCCTCGCGCCATAACGTGCGCTCACGGGGGATTGGGTCGCGCGCCGCAGATGCGCCTGGCGAGCTTTCGGCGTGCGCGAGCGTTCTTGAGCTTCACGTGCCCGCGAGATTAGGCTCCTCGCAGACCGGAGGGTGAGAGTGAGGGCACCGAGAGAAAGCGCACATCCCCGGCCGTCCTGAGTCGTCGAAGACCCCCCCCCCCCTCTCTCTCTCTCTCCCGGGAAGATGTCTGCGATGTGTCCGTACCGAGGAACCAGCAGGAACTGAGGGACCGCTAGAATCTCGACCGCTGGATGGTAACTTTCCAACTTTCCCCTCCACGGACGGGTGTTTCTGCGCTGTGGGGATAAGCCACCGAGAGAGACAGGTGTCCTCTCACGTCACCGCCCCGTCCCCCCCTCTCCATCCCCTGCTAGGCTGTAGTACGACCGGAGCGAGGAGTTTATCTTTCTTCTAGTTTTTAAATTGTGCGTTTGTTGTACGAATTTGGACTTTTTCTGAGCCATGTTGTGGGCGAGGTGGCTCGTCCTGCTGCTCTGCTGGGGGGCCACAACCGGCGAGCAGCGGGCGGATGAGAAGGACGGAGCCGCGGCTGAGGTCCGGGTGGACTCCCGCAGACAGCGGTCCCCTCCACCGGTGGAGCCGCTGGACTTTGGCTTTGTACCAGCAGCCGTTTATGATACCCATGCTTACTACGAGCCAGGGGCCATAGGGATCCTCTTCCATATGGTCCATGCGTTCCTCTACGTGGTTCAACCGAACCCCTTCCCCAAAGGTGAGATTCCTGTCACCCCTCCTCTCTATATTCTGATTCTTTTATTGATTAATTATTTGTATTTTATCATGCACCCAAAGTGCCCAGGCCTCGTGGGTTTACACCAAAGATGTAGTTGCAGTGGCCACATTTCATAACAGAACTTCAGCTTCTTTTTCAGCTTCTTCTGCTTCAAAAAGGTTCCCTTCCTGAGGCACTGCTCTACCTACCTTTCCATTTCCATCACAGCCCCTATTTTATTTCTGTGTCCTAGGATTTCTCTCAGTGAGGCCGCAGTTACCCACGAGATTCAGTGGCAATGAGGAATTCTAGCACCTACGAGTGTTTTTACCTGTGCCACACACTGTGTTTTGGTGACTGATTTACAAAATGAGGTTGGATCAAACATGTGAGAAAAGACCCTGTAAGACCATGTAAGATAAGACTAAATGGAAATGTATTCATCCTGAGAGGAATTATTGTGCCATAGATGCTTGATATAGTATGCCTTCATTGCATTCTTAAAATTGTCAAATTTGTACTGTACATAGATTGTAAAAAAAAAAAAAGCTTTTATACCCTATGTGCAAATAAGAAAAAAACACACTCCTTTTGAAATACTTGATCTCACATCTTCAAGTCTCCAAATCTGAAGCAAGCTGAGACTCACTCCTTGAATGAACTGCTCACAGATCTTCTCCACACTAGGACCATAAGCCGTGTCGCAGGGTCACACGAAGGCTTTGCTTTGTTTCAAGTTGCTGTCACAAACATATAGCAGTCTGTAGGGGCTCAAAGCAGTGTGCACTCGGAGCGATACAGTGTGCTACATTTTCGTGAGCTTCAGTGATACTTTTTTTTTTTTTTTTTTAATCCAGCACCTGAATATTTCGATCTGGATGTGTGCACCTTTGGTTTCTGTTTTTTTAAGGGGTTGTTAATCCTGTGGCATCGCAGAATACGTCCTAAAGTAAACAACAAAGTCCAAAAACTTCAAAGCTGTGGCGTAAAGGAGTTATTTGCACACATACGCTGTTTCTGAATTCGTACGGTCTCCCTGAGCGTCCGCCCTTGACTAAAATGTCACTGGGTCAAAAGATCATGTGCAAGTAGGATGCACAGGTGGGTCGTGTGTGTGTTGAGCCCATAAACCACCAATATGAGCTGATTACTGGAGAAACACCGCTTCAATAGCTGCCATTGCTCATAAATGATCCCCTCTGGGCCCTTGCTTTAAGGAAGTGATTAATGGGTGGTCAGGTTTGTCACATGATCAGTACATACATAATGAACACTGGTCTCTTGCCCTAGTGGTGTAATCTAGTAACCCAGTGATGGATATAGAGCTACACCCAACTCAAAGGGGTTTGTTTGTGTGTTGTATGTACGAGTATGAGTAGTCACGTTGGAGGATGACACGGTGCAATAGGATTGGAGGTTTTAAGTTGCTGCCATTTTGGTGTCCAGGGTTAGAGCCGCTGGCTGGGTAATCAATTAGCAGATCAGCGATTAGAGGAGGCTTTCTCAGTCACCTGCATCACCGCATAATACCTTAATCCACCGGACCATATGCTGCTACTGCCAGGGACTTTCCAGTATGATTCACTGTCACCCCCCCCCCAGGTAGACCACCCGGACGTCAAACACTCCAGGAGCACATGCCATGGTCCTGCAAAATCAAACATGTTCTTCTCTACCTGCAACAATTACATGCACAGGCCGCATTCAACAGTACACTTTCGCCTTAAGACCGCACTTGGCCATAATACTACTTGTCTAATTATGAACACTGTACTCTCAACTGCGAACTTTAAAATAAGTCCATGTTAAGCTGGTAGTAACTGAATTAAACAAGTCATTAAAAGCTCTTTGCATAGAGAGTAAATCTGCGTTTGTTTAGCTTTACTGCTTTATCATTAGGCAAATCAAAATAGCTATGTTGAAAAGGTAAAAAAAAAAAAAATCTACAAAAAATTCGTCCCGTGCCGCATTGTTTCTCATAATGCTACATCACTTTAATCATTTTTTGCTACTTAGAAATATTTTACTTTACTTTGCGGCTTTATTCACAGGTGGTTTGTCAGTGAGTGTTTAAACTTATAACGGCAAATGGATCTTAATTATTTAGTACAGGACTGACTTGAATAATCTCAAAGGTAATGCTGACATTTTCATCACTATCATGATATGAACATGCGCGATAAACACATCGCAAAAGACAAAAGAAAGGCAACGAATAAGACCAATCATTTTATTTACACTCGCCATCCATTCACTTTCCAAGCTACCCTTCACCTCAGATTAAGGGGTGTCAATTTGGTGGTGACTGAAAAGTTAGTTATTTAGTCGAACCGTTATCGCAGTACTGAACAAAGTCATCGCGCATTGCAGATTTTCCACACGTCATTCAAAGGTATGACTGGACTCGAGCGTAGCATACGCAGCCTTTTATTTTATTTTATTTTTATCATGCTCAGTTCATTAAGCTGTCTTGTGTTTGTTGAGTGATGAGGCAGAGACATGTCAATTAATCAATACATCTGGAACTGAATATCATCGTGTGCAATTCTAGGTGCAATTTTAAGTTTTGACCTGTTATCTTATCTTCAAAGTCAGTAATTCCAGTTGAGATCAGAGCCAAGTTCTGCCAGTACTGATGTTAAAACGGTTCTAGTCTAGTCCATCTCTAGAACAAAGCCACCAGAGTGTGTATAGACATAACACCAAAGGAACCAGATTTGTTTGATGCGCTACTTCTAATGTCATAATAAAGCCTACCTGTCTAGAAAGAACGCTACATTAAAGTGTAGGATCTGCAGAAGCAGTAGAAAAAGTAGATGGTGGTATAAACATGTTTTCTTGGTTGCATATCAGTTTGATCAGTGTTTCTATTTGTGTATCCTGTGGAGCTGTGGTCAATGGTCAGGTTAATGCAGAGGTAATTTATATTTAGCTCTTTCAGACCTGGCAGGTTGGGGTCAGGGCTAAAGGTTGGGGTTGAGGTTGGGTAAAGGTGAAAAGGAAACTTCAAATTAATACATAACAGCGATGCACAGAATGACACGAGGACGCCTGTGAGAAAAAGTAGTCGATTAAAGTGTTGTGATCAGTCCCACATTTGGTGACGTGTTTCAAAATCTCCACAAACCATACCGTGACGTTGGACACTCTTTACTTATTCTTGACCAATTCATGTTTTTCCTCCTCCTGACTCACAGATCTGTGTGGAGGCTGCGTTTATGGTGAAGAAGTATTTTGAGTGTGTGAGGAGGCAGTGTCTTATCCCTCTGATACACACAGGGTAGATTAGAGGATTAGCATCCACAGGGCTAATGCTAACATTGCACTGCTGCTACCACTACTACAGATGGCATTGTCACACACACACACTACAAGTGGGTCATAGTCCTGGTATTCGTCAGTTTGCATTAATTACTATGATTGTTGGTAGACGACAGGTTGTTTATCAGGAATCAAGTGTCTTATGTCAGATCCTGCTCAAGAGAAACACAGATGAGTTATCCTTATCTGGAATGACTTTACTTCTCCAAAAGGCCTACTTTATTATGTGTTTATGCTTCAGATTTGCCTGAGTAATTCAGGAGGAGTGACTCTTTATATAACCGCATGTTATACTAAAATACCCTTACATTTGCCCATATTTTCATATTTCATATTTCATATATTGATTTCAGGATCAATTCAAAATAAAACAGGAGATGTCGGACTGGACAGCATCTCTTTTCAGTTCTGATCTTGAAATATAGCCAAAGACTAGAGAAAAGACATCCACATAATCCTCTTTAGTTATTTTGCTCCAGCTCACAGTGTGCTGTTAAACTTTCTTTAGCTTACGCTGTTGAAAATGCATCCTTATAGCATTGTATAACACTGAGTTAAACTTACTGTACAGTACAAACTGCACACGTTGCAGCGCTAACATCATTTGTGTGACTGCAACCCACAACGTCACTTCTTACAGGATGTTGTGGCTTTTAATAAAAGTTATAATTATTTCAAAATATTCAGGCAGCAAATGTCCATATGTCTACATTAGTTCAAAACCTGAGGGTCAAAAACCTCAGGGACTCATATTTATGTTTTTAAGATGTTCCTTTAATATGTACTGTTTTTGTAAGCTATTAGAGACAGTTTCAAGGATTAGAAACAGTAAAACTATCTGTACTTGAACTGATAACACCCCATGGAAATATACTATAATCTCTAAATTACAAAAAACCTCCTCTTACCTCCTCTGTAGTGAGCTCCATGTTGGCCTCACTGACCAACATGTCACTTTACCCACTTTTTAACTTGGAGAAATTCAGAACCTCTGGTATTTTGAACAGTGCGGCTTTAACATGGCTTAAAAAAACTCCATATTTTACCTGTGAACTCATGCCCATCTTTTTAGAACTGACCAAGAAACTGATTAACCATGTCAGCAGCTGCTTCTATAGAACGTCAAGCAAATATGAAGCAAATTGAAATGTCACAAAGAAGAAAATGTCAATTTTACAGTTTCCATAAGCATCTCTGATGCACAAAAAAAACATTTATGGAAACACAGCGCGTTTGTGCCGTAATAAGTGTTTTTTCTGGTCGTAATTGTTTTAGCTGCAGAAATAATTGTGCAGTTGCATAAGACCTTTCAGTAATCTCTCAGAGCAGATCACTGTAGAGGATTGTGTTCACCTATATTTACACGTTACACAGAGTGTTTCTCATTTACATATCACAACGGTTAAAGACAAGCAGAGTCTGATGACTTGATGTTGATGTTTTAATGTGGTTTCATTTCTGTTATCTGAATGTAGTGTAATGTTTACTCCTCTTTGACTGATTGAATAGAATAAACTCAACTCTAACTAAATTTCCTTTATTTATGGGTTAAAAAAAAGTCACATTTTTGTCTGTGTCAGAGAAAGTAGTCTCTGACACAGAGAAAAATAGTAGTCTCTGACTACTCCAGTGGACTTTTGCATTTCATGTTTCATGTCATGTTTATCCCCCTCGCTCCCTTCGTTTGCGGCACCGTCCTCTTATTCTGGGTCACTGATCTAAGCTGTCTAAGCTTAACTCCCCTCCGTGGCTAATGCTAACTAAGTAGCTGAGAAACAACAGGTGGCATCAACACGACTCAGATGTGCTCATATGCTGCATCTGCAAAGTTAACACGGATTTTCACCTTACATGACAGTCTGAGATGTCCTGCAGTGGGACAGGTCCTAAAACAGTTACACACAATAACACCGATGTCAGACAAAGTAAGACCGACACCTTCAGACATGAGATGAAGCTGGTGTTGAGAGGATTATCCATATGACTACAAAGGATCCTCAAGATGCCTCCCTTTTACTGACCAGAAAGGCACATTTTCACTTTCATTGTTTAACCAAAACAGTTGAGTGTAGACTGAAAACTTCTGATTTGTAGGCAGTTTTTTTTTTTTTCATTCAGCCACTAATAATTACACCAGTATCTTAGTAACCTCTGCACTAAAGAACACACCTATTGGTTATGTTTAATACAAGTACATTAATGTAACTGCTTTAGGGCGATTCTTAATGTAAATATGAATATTTTTAATGATGCAACAGGTTAGAATATTCCTTGTCCAATTTACAGTATTATTTCTCTGTGAATCTCTTTTATATCCAAAGCAAAGTTGGTGTTGTACTTGAAATACCCCCACGTCAGTTCATATTTAATCGAATCAGAATTCTAATCGAGTCGGGACCTCGTCGATCGGAATTGAATCGATTCAGTAAATCGGCGGCGATACCCGTCCGTAGTCAGCGAAGTAGAGTTGTCGGGGAGAGGGAATGAGATTTGGGAAAAGATTTAAACTGTGTCCGGTTATTTTATTGCAGCTTCATGTTCTCTCCCACCTCACCTGAGGGTCAGCAGGTGTGCACCGTGTGTGTGTCTGTGTGTGTGTGTGTGAAGGAATCAGTGTTTACCTGCTGAGTAACAGTTTGGGCGAGTCACTGTGCAGGTAGGCTTAGCTGGCTGACCTACATACCGTAAGCACACTGACAGCTGGACTCAACCGCAGTCTTCACCGTTCACTTCCAGAAAAACACCCCAAAGTCAGATGCAATGTATGAGGAAATATATAGTGACGCGACCATTCACATTATTCCACATGATCTGTGTTGTCTGTTGTATCTGAAGTGTATTTCATAGTCTATGTATCTGGTGACTTAGTTAGCTCCATAATTACATAATACACTGGATTATACAGTGGTGCAAAGTACAAGTGCTGTACTTAAAGACACATTTATGGTGCTTGTAATTTACTTGAGTATTTTCCATTTTCTGCTACTTTTTACTTCTACTCCACTACATCAGCTTTCTTTACTTTTCAGATTCCAGTGTTTCATTCCCTTCCTGTCCAGAGAAAACCACGCCTCTCCAGATGTGTTGGTTTTGAATGTTTGCGATTAACTGAAGTAGGGCTTTGCAATATATTGAACTAGTTCAATTAATCAAGTTTTGTCTGAAATGAAGATGATGAGCATCTGGAGACCTTTCTCTCCGAACAAAAATTCAAAATGCAGCCTGTTTACTTATTGTAATATATTAATTGTGAATATGTTTTTTGAGTCATATATGACATACAGTTTTAGTAAATAAAACTATTTTGCATCGTGTTTTGCTTTCAGTTCATCGATTAACATCGTTACAGTGGAAAAAAATCGAGGTGCGACGTTTTGGCCAAATCGCCCAGCCCTAAAATCAAGAGTGAAATGTTCATTTATGAGTTTAAATTCAAATTCTCCTCCTTGTTTTTCTGAGCTCGTGAGAAGTTGACTTTTTAGAGATACGTGGTTCTCACAGGACACTACAAACATATGATGATCTTATAGAATATGATGCACCGCTGTAGATCAAACTACCAACAGTATATAATATCATATATAATAATAAAACACTAATAATGCTCAATGACCGCTTTTACTTTTCATATTTCAAGTACATTCGCTGATAATACATTTCTTACTTCATTAAGGTTGTGGGGCTTTTTGTATTATTGTCGTATTTTCAGTGTGCTATTGGATTATTATTTAAATGCTTAACCATATATTCTGTTGTTTTTTTCAGATCTCATTGTAAAAGTTATTCAGCAAAACATGGGGGGAATCAAAATTGAAGAATGGCGAAAGGTATGTAAACTGAACTATGATCCTGTAGCCATGTTTTTGTAATTCAAACGGCTCATAGTTTAACACGGTGTAAAGATCACGTGGTAGGACATGTAAACGGCTTTCAGTTTGTAATCGTAGACCCAGTCTGACATTACTTGACAGTATTAAACATTGTACTTGGAACACATGACATTAAAGATTATCTTAATAATTGAATAAACATTTAAAACAGGCTGGATCGTATGTATTTATTTAATTTCCCTGGTTTGAATGTATTGTATCTTGTTAGCAGTAATTGGACTGTTTTTTGTCTTTTGTTCTCCTTAACTCATGATGTTGCCTTCACTTACCTCTTTAAAATTGGAGTTTGGCTCCCTCCTGATCTCTTGGCTGTCACACTGACCTTGTTGTGTCCCTTTGTTTTCCTCTTGCCATGGCTTTGACGGTTTGTTTGTTTGTTTGCGTGTGTGTGCGTGTGTGCGTGCGTGATTCCACAAACGTCGGTGTACATGTGACGTGATGTTACAGCCAGAAAACGTCGTCCTCTTACTACAGGTAAACGCCTCTTCACAGTGTCCTCAAAATCACTCACAATTCGAGCTCCAGCTCTGAATTAAAAGTTCGCACAAAGAAGCGAAGGCTGACTGGATGAGCTCTTTTTCTGCAGTGGATCTACTACGAGGCCGGATTCCTCATATGTACGTCCGTCGGGATCCTGTTCATCGTCCTGATCCCCGTCATTGGAACGTGTTTCTGTGTGTGTCGATGCTGTGAGAACTGTGGAGGGGAGATGCACCAGAGACAGAGGAAGAACGCAGACTGTCAGAGAGGCTTCTACACCGCCTCACTCATCACTACCTCCATCTTCATCATGTGAGTTACCATCATCTCATCGTCGTCTTTATGAATAGAACTGGTAGGTGTTAATGCTGCAGCAGTGGGTTCATTCTGCTCCAAGGTTTATTGGCAGATATAAACATTTTAAAACTTGAAGCGAGGCTTTTATAGTTAATGAAACCTAAGACTTTTTAAAGGTTCAGTGTGTAATCTTTAGTGGCATCTAGAGGTGAAGTTTCAGACTGTAACCTCACCCTCCCCTACGGTGGCTGCTAAAAACACAAAGGGCCATTGTTAGAGTCACTGTTTGTTTTGTCTGTTCTGGGCTTTTCGGTTAAGGGGATAATAACTCTGGTCCACACTCTTAGTAGGAGACAGTTATACACCTTAACGATGGATGTCACCCGCCACCACAAAAAGATAAAAATGCAACATGGCGACTCCGACGAAGGAGAACCCGCTCCCTCTGTGGATATAAACGGCTGATTCTAAAGAAACAGAAACACAAATCTTATTTCCAGTCGATTATATGCTAATGAAAACATAATTATCAATATTATATTCCATTTCTGCAGTCAGATCCTCCTACATTTTACACACTGAACCTTTAACTAGTCTTCAAAAACTAAAAAAAGAAACTAAAATGAACTATGCAACACAAACTATAACAAAATAACCCTAATATTTCCCGAATGGTGGTTTTCTTCTAGATGTAGCTCCATAACTATTGAAGATACAACAAATCCGTTCACACTCCACTGATTCAGCAGACTCTCAGCCACACGTTGGTACTAGTTGCATGTCTTTGTCTTCATTCGTTGCCTTACAACCTATAGCGAATGTATCCTGTATTTTTTTGCCAAACAATCTGAGCATTTATTGTGGAGTTATATCCACATATGCTGAAACCGGCCCTATCTCGCAATGATAAAGAATGCTTCAAAATATTCCTGGATGCAGATGGTAATCCAGAACACCAGCAAAATGTAATCATCTCTTCTTTGTCCCATTATCAACATTTCCTGAAAATGTCATTAAACTCAGCTCTTAACTTTTTGAGTTATCTTGCTAACAAACAAACAAACAAAGAAAGAGACAAACAAACGCCAGCAAAAACATAACCTCCTTGGCGGAGGTAATAATAATGTGCAACACTGTACATACATCACAGGTGTTGCACATGTCTGCTTTTAAGTTCATGCAGTCTATTGTTTTTATATGTGGGTTTTTGTTTTTTGGGGGTTTTTTTATGCAACGTGTGTCTATATGTGCACACAGACACATTCAGCACATTCAGAGCCGGACATGTTGTGTAGTCCAGTGTACCTGGAGACAGGTGCAGGGTTGGAGAAACACGATCCAAACTGTGCAGGACAGTTAGGTGTTAGTGATATCGCTTGGCTGACTGTGAGAGGGCCCTCTGTCTCACTGAGTGCTTTCACATCACAAACATGCATGCTCACACACACACACACACACACACACACACACACACACA
>JAPQRN010000001.1:1613031-1634699 GCA_037367275.1 Coranthus polyacanthus
TAATAATAATAATAATAATAATAATAATAAGTTCATAATTTTCAGTGACATCTAGTGATATTGCAGATTGCAAGACTTTTATTAGGATTATTGAAGTCGGTAAACTGTTAACAAGATTCTTATAAGTGCCTAAAAATGTGTTATAATCTAACAAATTATTAAATCTTACATAGTCTTATTAACATACAATAATGTTAATAAGCATCTTATAAGGACTTATAAGGGCCTTATTACCTATTAACTAACACTTCCCTCAAACCGTCAGTTATTATATACCTACTACACTGAAATGAATTTATTTAACTTCATCTGGATACATATGCCATTCATAGATTTTCATAGATATTCATATATCTAGAAGCTGTTGCCTGAGAAACCGGTTAAACCATCTTTCCTCCTACCTTCATGGAGTAGTACAGGGTCTCAGCAAAATAAGCTGGAACACTCCTGGCACACTTCACTTTAAGACAAAGGACAAAGATTGAACATATTATTATGAGTTATACAAAATTAAAACTCTTCATAAAGTTGACAACAGACCAGGACCGTCAATACAGAGTTTTAATTTCTTACCAACAGCAAGAAGCAGGTCTCTCAGACCTCCAGATGTCTCCCTCTGAATGCTTTCCTCCATTTCATATCCAGACAACTTCATGTACGCATCAAACACTAAGAATCAAAAGGTTCACATTAAGTCTGGTCATTATATGAAGCTGTAAAATACTGACAGTCAGACATCTTTTATTTATTTTCCTTTTCATGATCATAACTACAAATTCAAACCACACACACACCTTTCCTCAGATGCTCTGAGCTCCTGTTGCCCAGGATGGTGACAAACGATTGTTCATCAGTGCCATATTTCTGCTCTCCTGCCTTGAAGAGAGCCTACAACCACAAAAATACAAAGTAGACTTAAGCAAACAAACCAGACCAAGTAGATTTATCCAGACGTCTCTGCTATGCTCACATCTAATCACAGCAACAGTAGAAATAACTTTCCAATCCATTAAAGTTGTTAAAGTGCCCTCACTACACAGCCAGTCTACTCTAAAACAGTCGGAGGAAACAACTTTTTTTTTTTTAATTTGAAGAAAATCATGAAAAAAAGGCAATAGATAAGCCAAGTTATTAAACCTAGACAACAAATCTGGTGAATTCAAACGTCAGCCAAGAAAATGAACAGGTTTTATTCACTTCCTCCACTAGAGGGAGTCATAACACCGAGTAACATCACCTTTAAAACACACTGTTTAGATCCACCAACAAGCGCATGTGACAGTCACACCCTCAGATTAAAAGACAAAGATGCCATTGATGGTGGGGAGTAAAAACATCTACTGATCAGCAGTGAACAAAGAACTCACCTGAGCATCAGCCTCAATGTTTCCCTGCTGGATGCCCTTCTGCCTGTTCGCCTGAGGACAGACAAAACATTACAACATGAGTCGAGTCGAGTAGAGTAGAGTTGAGTTGAGTCAAGTCGAGTCAAGTCTCACCTGGAGCAGAATAACCAGAAGTCTCTTGAAGTGTCCTGAGGTGTCTCCACATACATCCTCCTCCAGGTCGTCGTCATACTCTGACAAAAACACAAAGATACATGACACACTTTTGTCACATTTTTTCAAAAGACTCTTTTTTAAAGACCCACTACCCACCCTACAGCTGTAAATAATCACCACCGGACCAAATGTGTATTAATCCACAGCTGAAAATAGTCCCTTAAGAAAACTGAACTATTAACTCTTGCTTTTGAGTTATTTACTGAGAAGAACAGTTCCCTGTAGTTGTAGAAATGATGTTCCCCATTTTTAAAATGAGTCAGTAATTTGTGACTATGTTTAGAGATTTCGATTTCAACAGGAACCAGTCGGACGGGGCGTGGAGTGACTCAGGCTTCACAGGGAACTTAGTAAGCACTTATTTCAAAGAAAAATTGTTGATACAAGTCATTTCAATTTGTATTTTTAAAACCTTATCACTGTGGGAATTTAAACATTTTTTTTTTTACTGCGGCCATAACATGCAACTGTAAGATATGTGAGAAAAAAGGCTCAGAATAGAATATTTGTGAGAAACTTAAAGCTTAATTTAACTTTTGTTCCCGTCGTCCATCGGGTTAATTTTTGACAGATGCATTTATTGACAGACATTGTGTCCAGCAGGAACTACGTTCAATACTTTATGGGTAGAGAACAACTTAACTTCTGTTTAGCGGTTTCCTCCTGGTCAATCATTACTTTGCGGAATCAATTTTCTACATCTGATGAATAACTAACTTGTGATTATGCCTGTTGTAAACTCCATCTACACTTCTTCTTCTTCTGCCATCAGCTATGCATGTATGAGTAAGCGGCGACGTGATCGCACTTCTTTAACGCAGGCCTTTAAAGAGAAAAGATGAGTGAACTCGTCGATCTGAGCAGTAAATGGTCTGCACTTTAATCACTATATTATCACTAGTTTTACTGAAGAATACAGTATGTAATGAGAGCAAATGCATGCAGTCACTATTTTTAAGGAGACAGTTTTGTCGGCTGTATGATTGTAATAACATTCACATCCAAACTTCTGTGACGAAACTGACCAGAAAAAATTAGCTCATAAACTACACTAATCCAAATCCCAAAAGGTATTCAGTGTATTATCAGATGGAACAAAAAATTAACTAAAAACTATTAATTGATTATCAAGACAATGTCCAAAGAATCATTCCTGCTATGATGATTAATGATAAATAAATGATTAATCAACTAACTAGTCTACACTCAAAAGAGGTGCTGACCCACGCCTGGTACCTGTTTAGAAGATCTAACTCAATTTCCCTTTATATGAGATGTTTTTATTATACCATCTTAGCTCTATTTGTTAAGGAGTTATGGTGCTAACAGAATTACAAACAAACAAACAAACAAACAAACACACAGACAGACAATCACTGCAACCACTTCTAATCACTGCAGCTCTTATGTAAACATGCTACGATCACATCACTTTTTAAGACAGTGTCGAAGATTTCCACATTGTACTAGTGTGTGTGTGTGTGTTTGTGTGGTAGTCACCCTGTCTGTAAGCAGCAATGATGTCCTTCACCTGCTCGGGCGTCCTGGAGGCGAGAATCTCCACCAGAACCTTCTCATCTGTTCCTGCCCCCTAAAGGACAACCAGGAGACAAGATGGACGTGGGTTTCAACCTCCTGCTCATGCTCATATTTCTATAAAATATCGACTGTACATCTGTCCCCGTCTCACATCTGGCAGCTGCAGCACCTACCTTGATGGCATTGCGGAGGGACGTCATGTCGTAAGCGATGGGTGGGGTCATCAGAGCGACAATGAGGGTCTCAAATTTGCCACCGAGCTCTCCCTTCAGGTCATCGATCAGATCCTGACATGGAGATACAGCAAGGCTTTTAATCAGTGTAACTGTGCTGTAATGTTACGAATGTTATGGTTGTTGTGTGTGGCTGAATTGTAAGAGGAGTAGAAGGACTATTCAATTCAATTCAATTTTATTTACATAGCCCAATATCACAAATCAAGATTTGCCTCAAAGGGCTTTGACTACTTTATGTTTCTGTGGTGTTATTTTAAACGTTGAGTAGAAATATCTGTATAATTTGATTTGCGCTTGTTCAAAGAGTGTGACGATGAAAGCCTTAAAGACCAAAAGTTCAGTTATATTACTGTTCTGATGATGTTTATGTCCTTGAAGGAGGTATAAATCACAAAAAAGCAAAACAAACAGAAAATAACATTGGCATTGCAATCAGCTATCGGCCAAATTGCTATTTTAAACTTTGCCTCGGTAACGGCCCACAATTTCACAATTGTTGCATCCCTAGCGATAAATTATCCAGTCGTGATATGACTGAAAACAGAGCCTTGTTTCATTGCAGCAACAAAAAATGCTGTAAATGATTGGGTTTTGTGAATGATGAATGGTAGACAGCAGGAGCAACACCATTTGAAATAGAATGTCACTCAAGTTTATTAAATCAATTGACAATTTGTCACTCCATTTTTCAATTCACACACATTTCATCACTTTCATTTGTTTTTTTTTTTACTTCTTTTGTTACTCCCACCCTTGAGGCCACTGTCCTGAACTGATAAAAGGTAATTGTGCTTTATGTAAAGACAGAGAATGATGAAACGCGGCTCCGTTTTCATATCAAGTCCATTTGAATCAAAACAGCTTTAAATGAATGAAAATCACTTGATGATAATAATTCACATGCATTTTCAGCACATCGTTTTTTTTGTTACTTTCATCCTTTATATTATTATTATTATTTTGGTGTGGATATTGTGTAATTCTTTCTTTCATGTCACTCATTAGTTATGTACTAATCGTCATCACTTAATCAAGCTGGAGCTGTCATGTTGTGCAGTCACTGTGCTTCAAACAAAGTGTTTTTTCTGATCGTCTAAAAGCATCTGAACCACCCTATAAAAACACTTAAATGTAATCAGATGATACTTGGTTGTAAATAAAAAGTCTAACCTTTCCAAACAGAGTTTTGTAGGTATTCTTGATCTCCTGCCTCTGGCCGTTACTGCGAGCAGTCAGCAGCTGCAGGATGGCGTCCTCGTCGGTCCCTACGGCAACAACCACCACGGTTACTCAACCAGTGTTTACAACTGCCCTCACATGATATGCATAAATACATAATGAGCATGTGCTGTCAAGGTGAACTGTTGATTACATTACAGGCCACATAATTACAACGTTAAGTCAGGATGTGTGCTGGCTCACAGCGAAACATCTCATGTTTCACTGCTGCTCTTGTGTTTTATGACTCATTACTGTCTGGGTGGAGCTCGACATCAGCAACAGGACGCTCTTGAAAAAAGAGATTTTTAATCTCAGTGAGTCCTTTACTGGTGAAATAAAGGCTAAATTAAAAATAAAATTACTACAGTAACTTTTTAGGGAAGAACTCTTAAAACAGTGCTCTCCGATCGGTCTGCTGCTGTTGTACTACTGACGGACACGCCTTTAACGTATCACATTACACTGCACTGACAGCAGATATAAGCGTCTTACCCAGCCCTTTCATAGCCTTCTGCAGGACCTCAGCATCTGCACTGGCGTTGAAGTTTCCACTGGCTTTTACAGTTCCTCTGCTGGCCTGCAACATGGAGGACAGAGAGAGATGAAGTTCTAGAAATCTCAAGAAAAATACAGATACAGCAACTATAACACTACTGCAGAATAGAAATAAATAATCTCAAGATTAATACTCAGAAGAATATAACAGAGGTTTGTTAAGATTCATTCTGTGGAAACGCTCAAAGACACATCCATTTAAAAATGCACTTACTTAATGAGTAACACATGTAAAGCAGCTGTGCCACAAATTCTCACATCTTTATTCATTTGTGTTTCATAAACAGGGTGTTTCATGTCTTTACAGACGGACGACAAGTTAAATGAAAAACCAACATAAAGGCTGGGTTGCACCAATACATCTTTTCTAAACTTGAATAAATGATGGTTTAACTGTAAATTATGTTGCACCAAACTTTAGATCCATCTGAAAATGAAGGAAGATTCAATTTAAACCTCAGTTTAGTTTTCACTCTTTAGTTTTTAAACTTGCAACTCCGATTCAAAACGCGATCCAATTTGAACTTTAAACTCACGCTTGAGGAAGTTTAACTTTTAAAATGGATGAATCTTTGAGGAGGATTGAGCAATTAATCAACTTCCTCAAAAAAAACAAACAAACAAAAAAAAAAAAACAGACTGTTGTTTCTTCCATTATTTGGCCATATTGCTCCATTGGAGCTTCTCTGCTGAGACATCCCGAGGAGGTTAACTATCGACATTTTTAGCCAGCTGGAAAACACCATTGTTTTAAGAAATACCACGGCTGAAACCAGTCAAAACAGCAAACCGACCTTCACTCAAGAATTGATGGAACAGCTGAGAAAAATTAACTTTCAGATTGATTTTAGTTAAAGTGTTTCTTGCTCTAACAATGCTGAAGTCATTCCTGACACTCCTTCAAACTGTCACATTAACAGTGAAACATCCGAGTGGTTGTTTCTCATTTCAGAGGAGAGATGTTTGGAGAGGAAACCACGGGAATGTCTCTGGAATTTTGACCCTGGAAATCTGGTATTAAAAAAAAAAAGAGTGGTAGGTTAAAAAACAAATTGCTGGTAACAACCGGGATTCTGTCTTTTTCCGCAGGAAGGAATGTCAAAAAGTCAATTTACTCCCCTTTTTCATAAACAAACTCAACGCACAAGCCAAACAAAATCTAATCAGCATGCAGCTGCATCAGCATGCAAACAGCTGAACAAGGAGATATTCAGGAAAGCAGGAGAATCCATCAGGAATGTTGCAACAACACAATACCGATCATTTCTCCTCGGATGTCTCATCTTTAGACTCTATAGGGAGAGAATAAGTCGTGTCCTGTGCAGCGAGTTCAGACATGACTTGAGGCTGTGGGCTTCTGCAGAAGTATGTTGGACCTCAACGTAAACATAAGAGGCCGCCACACCCAACATGTATGAAATCTAACAACAATCTGAGCAGAGTCCACATATACTGATAGTAATCCACCCCGAGCCTCTGGAGGTAACATCGCTTCACTAACCTCCCACATTTATGGACGACGGTTGCCATGGATACTGTTGACACTCATTCTTCTGATAAAGGTAAGTTCTCCTCCAAAGACCAAAAGTGAAACCAACGTGTTTATACTTTGACATTCTTTTGACTCTGTTCAGGCCTGATTTTTTTTTTAATCTGGAAAATATCAGTAAAACAGCTTAAAACTCTTGATAGTGATCGTTTTCACAAGTGATGTGTTCAAGTTACATTTTTAAAAATCCAAAAGACACACACTTATTACTTCAACTATCTGGCCTTAACAAAAACATGGCTTCGGCTCTGGAAACAACCTCATTCGAGACTTAAATCTTTCACAGGTCTGGTTGGTATTTTGAGCTACAAATTTAAACCATTTGTGATAGAGTATTTCCACTTTAAAATACATCAGGTACTATGAGCGTGTAACTCAGTGCAGAGGTGTTGCACAACAATGACACTTTAATCATCTTGTCCAACAATGGACACCTTTAATTCAGGCTTTGATACACAGGTGACACATGTGCGGCAGATTAATTAATTGTTGGTTTTCGCAGGATTTGTTGTTGAAAACTATAGCCATCTTTAAAGTTCAGTTTGAGTTAGACTTGAAACTGGCGGATTCATAGCAAAGAGCGGATCAGATTATACTCCCATAGCAGACGGTCTGCAGAGCGCGGCCGTGGAACATCATCATGACTGATTACCATCGTGTTTTATTTTTTCTTTAAATGGAAACCTTCTCCACCCCGACATGGCGATTCCCCTTTAAGAGGAGGAACGCCAGTCTAGACGTGGAAATGTGTTTAAACAGAAAGAGAGGTGGAGAGACACGGAGAGACCCACCCGTACGGACTGGAGGCCGTACACAGTATGAGTCATGAACCAAACTTCCCAACTTCCCTAAACGATCCTCTCTGCAACCCCACGGGCATGCGCACTCAACACACACACAGACACACACACACACACACAGACACACACAGACACAGACACACACACACACACACACACACACACACACACACACACACAGAGACACACACACAGACGTGAACTCAAAAAGTTTCATCAGCAAGTCTTCAAAGTGACGAATCGTACACTGGAACAAGCTTTATCGTGGCATCTAGTGTAACTTAAATGCATATAAATGGTTGCTGACTCTGTCCTACACAGCTGTTCTGTTTTGTTCTGACAAAAGATAAAAGGCTTTTAATATTTAATGTAAACTTTGAAGATTATCAAACATGAACAAACTGTCACATAGTATAAACTCCCACCTCCAGCGAGATCAGATCTTAGCATTATATAACCAGGATTCAAGTGGGCGTTGTCTTGGAGTTCAGGGGGTAAAAACCATCATGAGTCACACATTAGCATAAATAACGGATTATTATTTCCTTTCTTTGCAAAAATGTGCCGTGTTTCGCTGGTTTGAGCGCTGAAAACGTTGTTGAAGTCGGTACAATGAAAAAAGGGACTCACCATGTTGAAGTTTCTTGAAGTTTATTCAACGAGAAGAAGCTGTGGAAAAAGAGGAAAACGTCATCCAGATGTAAAACAAGAGAAAAGACCTATCTCTGGACCTAAGCAGCAGATGTATTTACTCAAAACATCTCCTGTTGGGCGGTTTTCACCTTTTATCTAATATCTGACTCCGTCTACAGCGTAATCCAACCCGAAACGTGTCCGTCCAACTTTCCTGCGGCAGACACGGCTTTGTTTTATCCACAGGTAGACCGAGGCTGTCGCCACTCACCTGGATGCTGCTGCTCAACATTCATATCTGGTTCAAAGTCGAAGTTTTAGAGACTTACCGATGAAGTTTAGCTGAGAGCGGTCAGGTGAAGCTCGGTGAGCGGACAGAGAGGAGAGGAGAGGAGAGAGAGACCCGGCTGAGAGACAGGAGACGAGGAGAAGAAGGACGGACACGCAAACCCGCTCGGAATAAAACTCCCAGCTGCGCGCGCGAGTGAGTGAGGAGGGGGGGCGCGCGTGCGAGGGGGCCACACCCCGGTGCGCACGAGGGACTGGTGGAGAACTCTGACATCAACCTGGTCTGGAGAACTCTGGGAAATGTTGTTTCATGAGGAGGTGCGACTCACGAAGTTCTGGTGGTTTCCAAAGTTTATTAGGTCAAGAACCAAATGGAAAACATGGCGTCTCCTTGGAACCCAAACCTCAACCCGATCTCCATTTTATACTGAAGATGAAATCACGTATCGTAGCATTTTATGTACGTTGCTCTTTCAATGCAAAAGATAATGAGACGTGTAAGAACGAAGATTGGATTTATTTTGTTCATTTTTATTTCATGTGGCGAAAGATAGTATATGCACTAAATCCATCAAATAATCAAGAACATTTAAGCTTCTATTCATTTAATATTTCAAATTACACTAAAAAATAAATGGGTCCATATTAACCATATGTTTATATATGTATATGTCTGACAGTTGTGTCGATACTAATACTGAGACCAAACCCTTGAAGTGAAAGTTCTGCTTTTCAAACCGTACATACATAACATTGTTTATTATCAACACTTAAAGTAGTAAAAGTCAAAGTAGTCGTTGTGCAGTAAGATGGTCCCTGTCAGTGTTTTTTACTATCGTTTATGATGTTTTTGGATTCATCTTACCCCTGCATTCATGTGTATGTTACATTTTACTGCGTTCATAAGTAACCTCAATTTATATTGAAGTACAGTACTTCAGTTAAAGTAGTTACAATTAATAACATTAATACATGTGTCACGTTGGTCACTTTTCAAGCAAAAATGTTGCAGCGTCTTTAATATTGGCTGAATGAAAGAACAAACTGAACAAATCCTCTTTTACCTTCATTTTTTGAATGATTTCACATTTCACTGAAGAAACAACGAATGGACTAATTATCAAAAATAAACAGCAGATTAAATTATACTAAAAGTAATTGCAGACATACAACCAGAACGGAGACAAAGACAGCGATGCAGACATGGTAAATGATGTCCTTTCCTTTACAATAGTGGTCCCTTAAGATACAACATCATTAGATAAATACTGTCATTGTATATTCATCCACATGTGTGAAATACCTGACAAATGACAGAGTGTCATCTGAATGTAGGAATCTATGGAGCAACTGTTAGTGTTGTTGTTCACAGGGAAAGGTTTAGCAGCAAAGGTTTCCTATAGCTCCCATAGCCAGAAGAGACATTTAATTTTAAGTTTTATAAACATACGGACCAGTGACAGATTAAAGGAAAACAACATAAACTGTCTTAGTAAGATGTTGCCTCCAGAACAGCTCCATTGTTCCTGGAGGGATGAGCACCATTGTATCAAAAGATATTCCCTCATTTGGTGTTTTGACGATGGAGGTGGAGAGCATTGTCTTACATGTTGGTCCAAAATCCCCCATAGATGTTCAGATGGGTTGAGATCCGGTGACTGCGAAGGCCACAGAATATGATTCACATCATTTTCATCAATCCATAAAGTGAGCCCTCGTGCTCTTTGTCATCCCGGAACAGACCATTCCCATCAGGCTCTTCCTTTCCCTGTCAGCTTTTCACAGACACCAATGATACTGTGTTATTTTTTCTTTTAATCCATCTGTAAATAATGACTGTAAAGCTGAAATGGTTGCAGGTAGCAGGTGTCAGTCACCGTGCATTGTCACTTTCTGTACCTGTATCGCTGCGATTGCTGAAGAAAGAAGCAGAGCAGCAGCGCTAATAGGATGCTGAGCAAGATGAAGATGCAGGAGTACACCACCATGCTCCATTCCCAACCTGCAGGTAACGGCGGCACACCGCTGACCACGACAAACCGTGCCGGGATTGGCATGCTGGCAAAATAAAAGATCCTTTAAATGTCTTGTGGACTAAGAGAAGGTAAGTGAGCTCCAGTGTAAGTCCTCTTGGAGATACAGTAACTCTGACTTCAGGTCTGTCCACAAGTTAATATTTGGTTTCCCCTTTCTCTTTTTAAGACTTCAGTCATCCCCGCTGCTGTAAATGTGTTTAGCAGAAAAAGAAACATGACTGCACTCGTCCCTCGTTCTCAGTATTTTCTTTTATCTTTCCCAAAAGATCATGAAGGGTTGTTCTCCTTCTCCTTCCACTCGATTTCACAGTCCTCTGCTTGAAAATGGTTGCCTTTTAAATTCACTCGCAAACACCCAAACAGACACGGACACTGTGAATAAATCACCACGTAGCCCTATCTCTCTGACCCATATGAACCCTGAACGACACAGAGGAAATCTCTCTCATTCACACTGCCACTGACTTCACCCTGCAGGTATGTAGGATCAATATCTCCTATCTTCACCTCTGATTGTTCAAGTCCAACTAGCATGAATAAAACATGCATGTTTTAGCTCCACTGCAGAAATAGTATGCATTTTGAAAATCTTTATAAAATGCCCATAGAACATCATCCTACATGTGCATCCTAAAGAAAATCAAATCAAATGTCATGTAAACCTGAAGTATCTACAGAGAGGTGGAGAGAGCGCCCTCTGCCTGTGACTGATGGGTATAAAATTAATAACTTTATTTATAGAGCACTTTTAAAAACAAACATTTACAAAAGCAGGAATCTCAGAAGGCAATGCAACAACAGAATGCGCAAAAAAAATAAGGCCAAAACAAAGCAAGAGAGAGAGAGATGATAAAGTTAAAAAGAAGAGGATAAAAAGATGGAAAATGCTCAGCAGATGACGTAAACATGAAGACTGAGACACGACAAAGTCTAAAATAATGGCTCAATAAATACAAAAAGAAGGAAAGTAAAAGCATTAAAAAGACGAAATCACATCGCAGAATAAAGGCAAATAAAATCAGAGGGAATAAAAACAATAAAAGAAAATGAAGGAAAAACTAACAAAAATAATGAGACAAAAGGAATCAAACAATAAAAGGCAGCATCCCACCGCAGCTTAAAGCAGTAATATCCTTATTCCACTACACAAGCCACTTGTTTCCAGCTTTTCCAACTTTATCACACAATTCATTAATTGACTGAGTGCGGAGTCCCACTACTGGGGTAAGTTCTAACAATAAGAGTAAAAATGTAAAATTGAGACCACACCAAAAAATCAAAAATCAAAATACGTTTATAGCACATTTCCACGACCATCCCTGGAGTCATGCCACAGTACTTTGAAGCTTTGAGATGAAATGCCTCACATTTTATTGAAGAGACTACTCTATAATCTAATACACATAACATAATTGTAATTTGAACAAAAACATTACAGTCTTATCTGGCAATCGGTGTTTTGGCTGTAAACTCTGCATGTAGCCATGCTATTTCACATGCAAGGTCTGGAAGGACGTTTTCATACATGAAACTGATCACGTGACTCTTAGGTCATCCCTTATTGCTGAAAATGATACTGTTCCAACCATCCACAGCCTCCCTCTTCACTGCATGCTCAGGGGACAGCGAACAAAATAACCAAAATGACTAAATAAAGCATGATTCTCATATAGAAGTCCATACAGTCTCAATCAGTTTTCTAACAGCATTCATTATTGTAGTAAAACACAGTAAAACTGATTCATTTATCTACATAACCACAGTGAGAAAGGCCACAAAGGTTGCAGCCACAACCTGAAATAAAAAAAAAAAGACAGTGACTACTGCACACAGAACATTAATTTATCCTGATACAAACGGGTACAAAGATGAATTATCAAATACTTTCACAAAAACACACCAACCTGATCAAACAGAGGCACAAAAACCAGAAAAACAGGACAGGGATAAAATGATGTCCCAGTAACAAATCCATAAACAGCGGTGACTAACTTAATGTTCGACTGTAGCTATATGACATTTGGCACAACAGCAGCATCTCTGGGCTGAGGTAATGTTTGGCAGTTGTGGTCTGTCAATTCAGATGATTTATTTAGTAATCAGTAGGCAAACATGTCCTGTCTTGTACTTGAACATCATAGTGGATGGAGAAAAGTGCAGAATGGTATCCAAAATATTGTTAGTACTTTTCACTTTAGGAATAATAATGGACTATGTAAGGAAAATAAATAAGTGTGAGGCCATAAGTCCAACAATATATTATTGGACATTATTTAAATTTGCAATTTGCTCGTCTTGAAAGTACACACATGAAAAAAATATGACATTTGACGTCTGATCAATGTCTGACCGTAAATACGAAGGGAAGTAGAGGTCAAAACACGTGGTTATGCCTCTTTAAAATGACAGTTCTATTGCTTTTTGTTTACAAATTTAGGTGTTTAAACATGTTCAATGAATTCATTTTAAAAACCCAGTAAAGCTAGGGGTCATTTTTCTTACTCTGATTTATGAATATAGAATTTGAGTCCCAATATCAACACATTTCTAATGTACGTTGTATTCACTGTGACGTTTGTCATGCTCAAAAGATTTAGGCCTACATGTATATTTTTACATTACATTTTAATATTGAGATCGATTTTACACGATACGCAGTTTTCCAAAGGCCCGACGTCTGATTCATTAAAGAAAAGTATGATACGTCATACTTTTTTTTTTTTTTTTCCCACAAAAGGGTGATTTGACCACAATGATGTGGCATTTAGCGTTGCTATCTAACTTAAGCAGACTTTTCAGGATGCCATTTACAGTGACACTGCACAGCGAACCGCGTTGCAAGTGAAATACAGTGGTTTAAATGGGTACATTATTTCTCTGAAGTGGGTTAAATCGGCAGACCACCAGTCACTTGATCTGGGTCACCCCCCTGTCTGTCGCGGAGTGGTATGACCCTTAGCATAAGAACTGCCTGCACTGCACGCGCTCCAACTTCTACTGACAGCTGCATCAACGGACACAGAAAAGACCGAATTAAACCGACGGCTGGTAAAATGGAGTGGACCGCCATGGAAATCAACCCTGAGGTGTGGGAATAACTGTCTTGTCTCTACTTTTTTTTTTTTTTTCTTCCCCCCACGCACCGTCGTTTTCTCAAAGAAATAAACTCACCTGTTCTCTTTGTTTGTGTCTTTTCAGATGCTGAACAAGGTGGGTAGTTAGCATTAAACGGCTAAAATACAGTTACATGTCCGTTTCAACGGTCAGGTAAGTTTCACACTAGCTGTATTATGTAGTTGTAGTGGTTGTTAAAACATATACTTATGTCAAACTAGGCCACCGTGACTAGCCATTAGCTAACTTAACAGTGACGTTTTCAGCTGTACATTTAAAAAGAAATGGAAGAATAAATTAAAAGAAGATGCGACCACAAACAGTGGAAGTGTTTTTTGTCGTTTAATAAGCTACAGCATCCTTCTCAGCGCTGTCCCCCGCGTCTGGGCTACAGGGTGTGGTCTGAATGGTCCAACACAACGCAGCATCTTCAAAAACAGTCTCAGAGGGCATCTTTAATAGATGTCGCCACCTTAACCTCACCTATCTGGCATCGATTTAAAGCCGGTGTGTTTTGTTTATATCCTGGTTATATATTTCAGATGATGAGTAAGCTAGGCGTGGGCGGAAGCTGGCGCTTTGTGGATGTGCTTGGACTGGAGGGTGAGCAACTCTCCGCCGTCCCGAAACCATGCTGTGCCCTGATGCTGCTCTTCCCACTGACACAACAGGTAATAACTGGGGTCGTGGCGGCTGACGACTTCTTCCTGGAAGGGAAGGGCGGAGGGTGGGGTGAGCAAGTGATACAAGCTCTCCGGGGTGGGGTGAGACTGAGGTGCAGGGAGGGCAGGGATGGAGAGAGAGACAGAGAGAGACAGAGGGAGACAAAGCTGTGGTGTAATTTGATGTTAGAATATGGTGAGACAGGGGAATTAAATGAGGTGAGGTCTGTGCCTGGATGACTACATCCTTACGGGTTGCTGGTAATGTCATCCAGTGAGCCAGACACAAGCGCAGGGTCACAGCCAACGGAGAATGAGCCAAAGTATCTATACAGCTGCTATTTTCATTATCAATTCATCGTTTAATTAGTTTTTAAATGAACAGATTACATTATGAACTGGATTGCAACATGTGATGAATGGAAATAGTGGTGCTGAATCACTTTCCAGGGTATCATCGTTCCCTCCAGTCATGTTATAAGAAATAATAGAAAATAACTCCGTTAATGATAATGTTGTCCAATGGTTTTTCCTTGAAAAACTAAATTGAGATTTCAGAGGTTTAACTGCTCGACACAAGACATTTTCTATTATAATTTCATTTTCAATCTTTCTGCCATGTTGGCTTCAGGTTTCCACATTGCACTTGTACAAGATATATGCTAGATCATAACTGGCTCCAGAACAGTTGTGATGTAGTTATGACGGGCCGCACTGCAGACTATTAGGATGGGCCCTTGTGCATGCTAACTCTAACTGTAAACTAGCTACGGTATCGCATCCTCTTGTTGCAGATCCTGGTCATAAGTAAAAGCCCTTAACTCAGATTTTTGGTGAGCACAGAGTAACTTCCCCATTTACCAGACAAATGTGGAACTATCCTGACAGTGTCCTCTTATGTACAGACATTATTCTGCACATTGAAACAAGAGATGGAGTTGGCAGCACCCTCTACTCACATGGACAGATGATAATGCTTATTGTGTGTGTATATGCTTTGCAGCACGAGTCGTTCAGACAGCAGCAGGCAGACAAAGTGGCAGGAGGCTCTGAGGTTTATTTCCTGAAACAGACCGTGGTGAATTCCTGCGGCACCATTGCCCTGCTGCATGCTGTGGCCAACAATAAAAGCAAGCTGACTTTTGGTGGGTACAGTTGAAAGTAAAGTAATATACTGGTGTTATTGATCATTATCAGTGACCAAGCATTTACCTTTCTAAGTGTTTTGACATTTTGTTTCTTAATTACATGTTACATTAATATGAATACATGGTTTTAGTTTGAGTCTCGAACACGATCACTGAAAGTACATGACTTTACTTAGCCAAAAATCAAATTTCAGAAAGAAGCCTGATTTTGTGAGTTTTTCATTTTCTTGATATTTTCAGATAGTGACTCTGCTTTGAAGAAGTTTCTAGATGAGACCGCCAACATGTCTGCTGATGACCGTGCCAAACATCTGGAGAAGAACCAGGTAACACATCCACAACACAATCAATGTTAAACACTGTTACATACAGAAAATATCTGGGATTTTATTGTAGTATCTTCATGAAGATTTCCTCAAGGAGTTCATAATTGAAGTTGGTTGAGTCATTTCCTACACACCCATAACAACATGTGTATGAGATGAGGTGGGAAAATACTGTGTATTTAAAGAAAATGAAATGGGCCTAAACAAAATCTCAACTTTCTAGAATTTCTGTTGTGTTGCATAACCTGCATTTTTATTTTAGCCACTTGGGGGCAACAGACACAGTTAAATCCAGTCTCTGTTAAATCCTTATTACACGAGAGGACTAGACCACAGGATAGCTTTGAACCTGTAATCATTTCTACTTTCTATTTTTTTCGATACAGTAATCAGATACAGCACGATGAAAAATGTTGGTTTGCAGTTCTTATTGATATTAAGTTTTAAATAATCTGTTTAGTAGGATTAAAATTGCATGTTTTTTCTTTACCAGGCAATCACAGATGCTCACAATGAGGTTGCAGTACAGGGACAATGCAGGGTAAGATATTGTACCATAATATCAACTGAAAGTTTGTTAATTTATACCAGATGCATTATTCAAAACAATAATTTGCCTTGCAGTGTATTCTAGAAGCAATTTACATCAGTTTTTATTCCTGATCTCTCAATTGTACAGCCAGAAGCAGATAAAGTCAACTTCCACTTTATTGCCTTTGTCAATGTAAATGGACAACTTTATGAATTCGGTAAGCATTTATTCTCATTATCTAAATCCCTGTATTCTTGTACTTGTTTGAATTCTTAACTGTCTTATTTGTATTTCCAAGATGGGAGAATGAATGGAGCAGTGAACCATGGAGCTACCAAAGACGATTCCTTCATATCGGTATGTAAAGCACTGTCATTCTTTAACATCACCTGTCAGTTCACAACATGTTAATATATATTTGCAGTGTAAGTCCTTTTTATGCACACGATCTTTGAGTCTTTGCTGTAGTAAACTGATAGGGAGTGGTGTTTCCAGGAAATGTCATGGTGGAATCGATAAACGCTGCTAATGCATATTCTTGCATATCTCTAATACACCTAATGAATCATGAGGTCTACAAAGATTGCTAGTAAAGTTTTAAAATACGAATTTAAAGTGAATTAATATATATTTTAAAAAAACCTGAGACAGTTGAAATTGAAGTGTTTCACTTCACTTTGCTATAATTGTTAATTAGTATAAAGGTTTGAGCTTTAAAGGGACATTACAACAAACATAACTGTTAAAACTAATAGAAAACTAAATGCTTATAATCACAGGTTCCTTTTTTTTTTTTTTTATGCAAGTTACTTAGGGCCATGAATGTACTCAGCTTTTTGGGTCATCACGTCAGACTGCCACAAGAGGGCGCTACATGCATTAGTGATGAGACTACTACATTAACTCTAATATTGACAAAAGCACATTATTTTAGATGCAGTTCATGTATATTTTGACCGACTTTGTAGAGCTATTTATACACACCAACTTATTCATTAATTTGGTATCACATTTTTATGGCATGATAAGGAAATTACAAGCAGTAAAATTGTAGAAATGTAATTGAAGCAATATCTTGGATATCTGATAATGTTGTATTTCAATGTCTAAAGTGCAATGTTTCACTAAAAATAGGAGCAATTTCAGTATCTTACCATAGAACATTGACCTTCTACATATGAATAGTCAGTAAAAGTCACTAAATACTACTTTTTTGTCTCATTTATACATCTGTAGGATGCAGCCAGTGTGTGCCGTGGATTTACGGAGAGAGAGCAAGGCGAAGTTCGTTTCTCTGCTGTGGCTCTCTGTCAAAGTTAAACGCTTAGTAGAAAACAGAAATCAATTGTAAACCAAAATGTCCTGGAGCATTCACATGGCACACGCAATCAGCAGGCACACATACATCTGCAGACACTATGCACTATGAAGCACATATTGTTTCCACATATTGTACTCTCATCTTACGAACAAAGCATTCTTGAGCACATGCACATGTGCACACATGACACAATCGAAACCTTTTGTTGTGCTCACACAAGCTTGTCTAAACGTTTTTATGTGATGTCATTCAGCAGTGTCACCGCTGCCTGGGTGTATGTGTGTATTTGTCTTTTTGCACATTTTTTTTGTATGTTAATGAATCTGTGCCGCAAAAACTGATGCTTTAATGCCTTGTGTGCCAATCAGAGCAAGATGAAAAAATTGAAGGCACTAAACTTGTGGGGGAAAACTTATTGCCAGTTTCTCTGAATGCCTTTAGTTACTGTGTTGAGTTTACAAAGAGTTGACATTCTACTGAGTAGCCCAAAAGTGTACGTAGGAATAATTTAACCATTGTTTAGAGCATGGACACAACCTTTTCAGTGAATGTTCTTGGGTGTTACTGACATTTTTCTGAAAAACAAAGGTTTTGTTTCAGAATTGGAAAAAAGTGTGCTTGTACAAAATGATAGTAATAGTGGTGAGATTACTGTCAGTGTGTTTGTTTAGTTGGCTATTAGTTAAAAACTGATTTATACAAAAGCACTTTTGTCACACTTTATTTGGAAATTGCTCTCCGGTTTAACAAAAAATCCAAATAATTCACAAATTGTCAATAGTATTACTAGTGTGCAAGCTTAACTTAAAAAAAAAAACAAACTCTCAAACAAGATAGGGACCATCCAAATAAAGTGCTACTGTATGGGGTGTTGTTGTGCAGTGCTGGGTGATAGTGTGTCTAGGCGTCTTTATCTTTCGGTGTTGCTGTAGTTCTACTGGTCATACAGCTGTGAGAATTCAATAAAGCAAACCTTCACTTACAAATTGTGTCTCACAGAGATTGCTTTTTGTGTTTAGGTGTGTTACCTTAGGTAAATGAGAGGTTGTGTGTGCTTTGTATGATACCTGACCCTGTCTCTTGAACGTGTTTTTTTTTTTTTTTGCCTATACCTGCACATACTTTGTCACATCAGGTGATGAAGTGAGTAATACACTATGACTCTCACAGCTCGGGGCTCACTCCAACAGGCCTTGGCTGCAGCCCAGCAGTAAAAGGCCAAAAGAGAAGGGCAGAAGAGTATAGAGGATTGATTGTGGGGTCAGTCTCCTCATCACTGTGGATACTGACGCACACTGAGCCAGTGGAGACCTTTCTCAATGTTCCAAAAGCACAGGCAGCCTCTGACTAATATTGACCACAATGATACACAGGAGGAGGTTGTGACGGCGCTGCCCACCTGGAGCAGGGTACTTTTTTGTGTCTTGTCTAGAGCTGCACAATTAATCGAATCGCAATTGCAATGTCAAGTCTGTGCAATTATATAATCACAAAAGGCAGCGATTTTAAAGGCGCAGTGTGTGTCTGGTGATATTTTGGATCGAGTGACTGAGCAGAGAGGTACTGTGTAAAACTGCAAAGAGAAAGTTGCAACATTTTTCCATTTGAAATTGTTGAAATGTTTTTTTTTTAATACTAGTTTAAGTTTGAATGTTTGACTTGGAAAAGAAGACAGATTTCAAAATGTTCAGTATTTTCCTTGATAACCAAACGGGTTCATTCAAAATCGCAAATTGACTTTTTGACCAACTTGCGCAGCTCTATTGTCAAACTTTCTGGAGAGGCATCGTAGGACTTTATAGGTATTTAATGAGTGAAACAAAGCATTCTTGGTCAAAGCTCAGCTTGTTTCAGAATCAGAAACCGGTTTATTGCCAAGTACATTTTTCACAGAAAGAAATAACAAACAAGTACTGTAGGAACAAGAAAGAACTTAGAGGTAATGGACATGTACTTTTAAACAAGAGTTGATTAAATACAAAAAAGAAGTGAGCAGAATTATTATGTCTTTTGCCAGAGTTTTGCTTCATATTTACACTCTAGAAAACCCTGAGTCACGACGTTTCTCCGCTTTGTCACAGCTCTGTTATCTCCAAAGCGGTACAATATATACAATATAACAGTTAATAAAAACTGGAGTAACTGCACAGTTTGTCCAGGATTGTGCAAACAAGGGCAAATCCCCCCCAAAAGTAGTGCAGAAACATGATGGGCTGCAGGGAACATTTGTGCTGATTTGATCGCTTTCTGTTCTTCCCTTTAAAGACAAAGTAACAGACATAGTAATAAAGTAAATCTGAAACTTTTAGCTTTTGCATGAACCCCTCTAAGACCCCCACCCCCCTCTCTCTCTCTCTCTCTCTCTCTCTCTCTCTCTCTCCAGTCTGTTTCTACGTCTCTCGACCTCCCCCCGCGTAGATTCCTGCCTGCGCGTTCACGTCGTCTGAATGCGCGGCAGCAGCGGTGGCTGAGCACAGCGTCACCTCAGCGTAGAAAATAGTTATTTTTAGCGCCTGGTTCGTGTTGCAGCGTCAGGGTCGCGAGAGGCTGTTTCTCCATCAGTTTGAGCAGGACTCGCGGGGGTGGATGGGGGGGAGAGAGCACGAGCAGCCTAAACGCGACGCGCGAGAAAGCGAGGACGCGGATAACGGACTGACGGAGCGGGGAGGGGAGCACACGCCGCCGCACGTCTGAGCTGACGGGAGCTTCATCACAGATCACATATCGCCGTATCACCACCGTCCGTCCATCGGTTTCTCTGGTGTTCGTCTTAACGGCCCGCCTGGAGATGGCTACCCCCGAAGCGGGTCACGGCGTCCCCAACGCCGTGCGAGACGAGCCGGGGCCGCTGGAGCAGACCCATCCCGAACCAGCCTGCCAGGAGGCGCAGAAATGGATAGAGGTAAGTGAAATGACCGATGAAACAGGCTCCGGGGCCTGCTGCTATACGGCACAACGGGGATGTAAGTGGGTCATAGTGTCACATACGTGCTGTGGAGCGGGGATATAAATATATATACCCCCATAGCACCGGTGCGCCGTCACCTGTTGGGGGACCACGACGCAGTCTCGGGTTACGGCGGAGGACAACAGTCTGCTGCATGCGTGACAACCGTGTGGGTCAAAAGTTTTTTAACACATGTGTGGCGCTTTAATGGATTTAAATACCCAAGTTAGTAGTGTCGGGACTTTTACATCGAAAAAGCAAGAAAACAGACAGCAAAGATACAGTTTATCCCGTAAACTATGTGTTCATGTCCCGTTTGATCCCTGGACGAGGAGCCTGTTTTCCGCCGCTCCGGAGCAGGAACGCCCCCCATTTCAGGCGCGAGGGGATTCCGGTTGCCATGGTTATCAAACCCTTCATGCACGAGATGCTACTATAGGCTCTAGCAGTGGTTGGCATTGGATGAGATTATCATTTATGGTTTGCGGCATTGCTTCTTCCACCATCATCTGCTCGGCTAAAGCATCTTTAACTATAAGCCTGAGTGGTGAATCATGATTTGCCCGTGGAGCTGCTTTATGACCTATTTTTTTATTTTTTCTGCTGATGCTCTTCCCCTTTCCAGCCCAGCTACCTGCCAACTCAAATCTCAGATTTGGGGGGGGGGATAATGTGTTGGAGGTACAACAGAATGATTGTATTGGCTTTAACATTATGGCTTTGTGGTGGTTTCATAGGACTTACGCCATCTGTGCGGCTTGTGCTGTACACAAGCCAACTCACTACAGGCTGGGATAACTAAAGAAGTTTAGAGCCTAGGTTTATTTCACAATAAGCCTCTAAAGCTAAATATAAAATGGCAAACACGCTGCCAGTCCTGAGATAACATTTATATGGTCATGGTTAAAACCATTCCATTTCCACTGTGAGTTCTAGATAAAAAACATACAAAACAAAACACACCATTAAACGTCCGGTTTGTAAGATTTAAGGGGTTTTAGGGAGGATCTAAAAGGGTTGAAAATAATATTCATAATTATACTTTCATTAGTTTGTAATCACACGAAAATGAGAATCGTTGTGTTTTAGTTACTTTAGATGAAAGGCACATAATTTGCCTTTTCTTTTTTGCTGCTTTTCAAAAGTTTGCTTGTTTGCTTGTCATTTTATGACTTAAGACTCCAACAAGGAACTTTTTT
>JAPQRN010000001.1:1693307-1731873 GCA_037367275.1 Coranthus polyacanthus
GTGTCTGTCTCTCTCTCTCTCTCTCTCTCTCTCTCTCTCTCTCTCTCTCTCTCTCTCTCTCTCTCTCTCTCTCTCTCAGTCTCAGTCTCTCTCTCACTCACACACACACACACACACACACACACACATTTGCAAGACCTGTGAAGAGCTGCCTTACACATCCCTCTCAAGTTCAAGTAAGATCATATTAACCCTAATTATTAATGGGCCCCATGCCTGTGTTTGTGAGTGTTTGGGTGTGTTTAACAATGTTCTGCGTAAAACATATAAACATCTTAACAAATGTAGTGGAGTAAAAAAAGTGCAGTATTTGCCACAGATATAGTGGAGAATTATAGTAGAGGCGCATAGGTACATTACTCAAGTAAAGAACAAAGACCTCACATTTTTACTTAAAGATATACTTTACCAAAATAAACTAGATCTGCTCTAAATGGAAAAGTACACAGATATACAGTTGCCTGCTTTCTTTTGTGGGTTTCAGAAACTGAAACTGTTCAGTGCAAAGCCTCAACTGCTCTCTGGTTTTCTTTTCCGAAAAACTGAGTGAGTGGTTTTGCTCTTTTTGCAGTGGAACTAGTCATCTTTTGCACATTTTGTGCACATTTCTTCTGTTTATGTACATATTCAAGACGAATAAAGCTTTGCATCTCACAAGGGCTGATAAAAATTGTGGCTTTTTTTTTTTTTTAACAGAAGAGGCCGTAAAAAAAAACGAATATGTTCAAACTTCCCCATTTACAAATAGCAATTTAATGAGGTGATGAGTGTGTGTGTGAACTTCTGTGAAAAGGATGTGTGTGTGTGGGTATATGTAGGACATAGGTTCACCACTTCTTCCCTCAGCTTTCCCTGATGTATGCAGGACAGCTTCTGCTGCTGTGAACAAGCTGTTGAATTCTCTCTGTGCAAATGTTCAGCTCATCTCAGTACACAAATTCAGAAATAATGCAGTTAGGTTTTATCACATTGTAGGTCATAAAACCCAATTATGACATGAATGAACCATGATACCAATACACATAGGAACACTTAAAGGTTCATAATTATGTTTTCTTTAGTGTATAATCACCTGAATTATTATACTGCATTGTTAATTTACTTTACTCAAGTAATGTACAAGATATAGATTGTAACATTTCCGTATTCAATGTAAAAAAACAACTAGGCCTATGTTATGTATTTTGTTGACTTGTTACTTACATTATATCAGATCTTTCCAACACTGTTCAAATTCACAGAAATCAAAATGTAAGGGCCTACTTCACGTGATCATTTGATCAGTGGTGTCATATTGTTACAAATGTTAGTTACGGCTATTAAATTAGAATGAAATGACATGATGTGAATATATGAGCCTTCCTGTCGTCATCTGCTCTCCCCCCTATTCCTTCTCCGGTCCCCCCTCCTGCAACATAACCATTGAAAAAAATTCCACCACATGACCACGTGCACTGTGTCAAAAATGTATGATGTCTTATGTATGTGCTTGCATTTCTATCACTGTAACTTTTTCGAAGAAGGGGGCGTGGCGGCGCACTAGGTTTGCGGCGGTTGCCTTAAAAATCTAACAAAAATTTCGTTTGTGGTACTGTACATTGTACTGTGCTGTTTACAAATGACAATAAAGGTTCTACATAAGTAAAGACAATGTAAATACAACTTTAAAGGCGTAGTTTTTGATTGTAGTTTTCTAACTATCAACAGTAGGGGGCATGAATGTTAGTGTACCAGAAAGCACCCACCACTAAATTAACACAAGGCCTGTCTCTCATTGAAAAAAGCATTACGTTTATTGTTTACAGTAAATGCGTGTCGTGGCATCAATAGGGGGGTATTCCATGAAGCAGAATTAAGGAGAAGCCTTGCTTATTTCAATAAGTCTGGCTCGTGAGAGTTCTGTTCCATCACAGTGGCTCATATGAATCCCTGCTGAGTTACCATAGTAACTTATAGTCTGCCCCCGAACCAGGCTAACTGTCATACTTAGTTTAGGTGTGTCTCAAAGAATGTACGACAGGTAGAAATCAGTGGTGGCTGGCGCTAAACAAGACCGGAGGGGTGCGAGAGAATATGAACACAGCATAAATGTGTGTGCAGAGCCAAATTTTTGGATGTTTCATTCATCTGATAATGCTTGTGTTGACACATCATAAGTCTTTCATTTTAATAAAAGAGAATTAAAATTACACAAGCATTTTAATGAAAAGCGCATACCTCCTGTCTCGCCGGACTCGAAGCCCAGACGGGAAGCCGAGTGATTATCCACTTGACCACATAATAGACACTCAGTACGAGCCCTGCATCAGCTATGCAGCCGAATAGTCAAGTGGCGTTTCATATTCCGTTAAATTACACAGTGGTGCAGGAGACTAAATGGAGGAGTAACCAGCTGAAAAAGACAAAATTGTGTTACCTGTGACATTTGAAGCACGTTAATGTCTGCTTTATGTTGATTCTGATCCTGAAAGCGTCTGTATCCCGTCTGGATCTCACTTAAGGCCACTTGGCAACGCAGCGAAAATCATCCAATCACATAAGCACGACAAAATAAAAACTATTCTGATTGAAGGATTAAACTGTGTCAAAATGAGGGTGATTGGAGAAGCGTTAATGTTGGCCACCCTTCACTGTTCTCAAAGGTTTCAATTTGACATTAGTGTATAAGGTTGTATTGGATGTCAGAGTTCCTAAGATAGGTTGAACGCATCTTACTCTCTATCAAAGACGCACAGTTTACCAGCTGAGACCAAGGAGTCTACGGTAATAATGTTGTAACGGACCATAGTTGATCTGTATAGATGGATGTTCCCTGATGGTTCAGCAAACATTTGATCCATGGATCAATTTAAAGTTCAATCATCATAGTTAATGCTGCTGCCTCCGTGACCCAAACCTAATGATTGATTGAAACCCATGAAAAAAGGTTAGTTACTGTTTATGTTTATGGACCTGCACCAATATTTCATGGGTTCTTCCCAGACCTGTGTTTTACCCCTCACCAAGTTTCATAAAGATTTGCTCGTTTTCTGTCTGTCTTTATCTCGACAGATAAAGACAGACAGATAAATGTGAGCGATCTCGTTACCTCCGCTCTTATTAATGTGGGATAAAAACTACTACATGTAGTAGTGTATACACTTCTGAGCCCAGCTTGCTCAGGTGTGTTGCATCTCTGAAGTCTCAGCTCCACCCATCAGCCTCCTGAAACAAAGAGAGAAATAGAGCCAACAGCAGGACCAAATAAGGCCGAACCCTGGTCACGTCACAACTTCCAATTACTCTGTCAGACTCAGGTAGACTGAGGTCTGTGAAGGCAGACTCAAGGCTACAGTGGCTCACTATTAGCTCTTATAGTACAAAGTGTTAATAGGGGAGTGAATGTATAGTACAGATCTCTGCAATACAATACATTCACTTCTTTGGCATAATGTCACAACTGTTATTTCCACTGACTATAACTATGCTTTTTTCCCTCAGTCTTAAATGTAGCATCAGAATGACCATTTTTTTTGTGCTTAATTTTTCTTCCTGACGTTGTATTTTTATTGACAGTTTAGTTTAGAAATTTCAATTTACTTTGACCAATTAGTGTCAAGTGGCGTCTAACCTGTCAGCTCACGGGCAGCAGTACCGTTACATTATCGCTGCAAGTCACCCATTTTCCCGTTATATCAATCATAATCCTCATGACCTGAGACACTTTGAAATAGGATTACACCCTCACCGCCCACACACACCTTCACACATTCGGTGAGGATGCTGATATATGTTTTCACTTCATGGTCAGATGATGAAGTGGAAATGAGGTGGCTTGATACTGTATCTATCGACATGTTTCTCATTAGGAAGTCTCTATGCAATAGTATGTGTGTGTGTCTGTGTTTACTGTCCATGCGCAAACGTTTTGTAAGCTTATTAGCAGCACCACTGGTCAGAGGAGGAGATTGAGGTTAGTCTAAGCCCTAATCCCTGTGGACCGTATGCTTATTACCCAGCAAACACGCTAAAATGCTGGCTCCGTTCCCCAAGAACGACATATACACTAGCAACATTCACACACATGTACAAATGCGTCACCGCAACACACATTTTCCCTGTCTCCTGGTTTCCTGCTCGGCTTCATCTAAACTCTTCCGGTCTCTGTCTCGCAGCAGGAGGCCATAGGAAGAAGAGGGAGGAGGAGGAGGAGGAGGAGGAAGAGGTGGTGCGCACTGTTGAGTAGTTTCCCAGTCGTCATGACTACCTCACACCCCACCATTTCCAGAGCTGTCTTCCTGTTGCCACGGTGACCTGATCCCGTTCCATCTCCTGCCCGTCTTGATGATCGGGATCAGGCTGATAAAGGATCCAGGAGTGCCGTCTCCTTTCCTTGAAAAGCGCTCGTGGATGGGACAGCGGATCGCACGGTTCGGAGGAGGAGGACAGGGAGTTGCAGCACACTGAGAATGTTGTGGGAGTAACAGCGGAGTGTTGCTTGGAAACAGCAGCATGCCTATACAGCAGATAACTGTGGTTCCAGCCAGGGAGACAGCCAGTAATGGCAAGAGTACCTCACGCTCCAAAGACAAGAATGAGGTGAGTTTGTGACTCTGTAACTCAGCTCTGTGCCTCTGAAGTGCACCTAAAGCAGGGATCGACCGATAAGGTATTTTCAGGGCAGATACTAGTACAGATTATTAGTAGAGATCAAAGACACTAAGTGATATTTGGAAGTGATATATATTTGCCTGAAAAATTTAAATCTTTTTAAAATGAAAAACTTTTAGAATAACTGAAACACAATTCTTCATTGAAATACCCTCACACTGTCAGCTCAAATAAAGAAAGTAAAATTCAATAATATTTCAATATTTATTGTCAGTTTTCACAATGAACTGGGGAGATTAAACATAAGTTATTAAATCAATATTCTTTTCTCATTCAGTGTTAGTAGGCTGCTACTGTGAAATGTGAAACCAATCAGATGACTATAGACAGATAGAGGCTGCTGTATCCCAGCCAAAGTAGCACCTTTTTAAATACATTTTTTAATAGGATATCAGGTAAAATATTGATAATCATAAAAATGTCAATATTGAATCTGATAATTAGTCATAGTTGTTAATTGGTCTATCCTTAATCTAAACTACTGTACTGTTTTTATTTTTTATTATTATTATTTAGTTGGGTTCAGTTTGAAACATGTATTCATTCGCACAGATTAAACAGATTTCCAGAGAAGTTTTTTTGTTGCCCGAGGGTAGAAGTCACCTGAGAGGTCTGATGTGTTAATCTCGTGGTGGGGGTTGAATGCGTGTCTGTGTCGGTCGCCAGTATCAGGCGACAGTCAGTACAACTCGCTTACTCAGTAGCTTAAACATGCATTTCAGATTCACGCAGCCTTTTACCTCCGTTTCCTCCAATAAGATTAGGTGTTTTCAGCTGTATGCATCACATCAAATCCAGACGTCACATCACACATCACTGAACTTCATATCCTGTGGCGTCGCATCACCTCATGTTACGTCATATCATGTCACAAGGCTGCTATGAGGCTACAGAGTGTCTTTGTTTCGCGACTTATGGCGTGGATGAGGCATGAAGTCATATCAGCTGACGGAGAGAGTTGATTTCTAGTGAAAATGAATAGTATGCGAGGGATTTATTGGTTTTGGCAAAGTCTGTTTTCTTGTTGTGACACATGGTCTTTGGATGCCTCACAAAAGCAAGAAGAAATTAAGCCTTTTGTTATTTCTTGCTGTATTAATTAATAAATTCAGTAAGAATCTATTTTTACACAGAAACAGGAAAAGTGAGGCAACGAAAATGTGATCTTTCTGTCGTGCTCCTTTGATAAAAAAGCATGCATACAAAAGCATTACACAACATTACAACGTTACATGATGCAAGACTTTTGTAGCAGTCAGCATGTAGCCATCTTGGTTTTATTATTTCAAATGATCCATGTTTTGCCCTTTAACTACAAATCACTTACTTATACATTAAATAATTTAGGAATTTAAAACACATATTTAGATTTTTCCAGGTATCAATTTGATTCCCTTCATATACATAAGATACACAAATGTCAACTGGTTGATTTATGACGTTTTGGTTGATTTTGCAATTTACAGAAATGAATGGAAGTAAATGGCCACAGAAAAATCCATTTAAAAATCAAAAAGTTGTACATTTGAAAATTGTCTGCAATATATTGTGTGTGACCTGAAGTTAAAGAGACAGCTTTCAAAGTTCCTACTCAAATTAATTAAAAAACACAGATGGATTAGTCATGATTTCTAAACAGAGGAGTAAATCCTGTCTCCTATTGGCAGACTCTCTTTATGTTGACTTGAGGCGTGCAATTCAGCACATTTTAAACACCAGTCAAACGGAAAAGAAATCTAAAGCTCATATTCTTTAAAACATGTCATGACAAATGTAAACTGTGCAGCTGCAGCTTCACAGTCTAAATGTGGCTGTAGGTGTTTCTGATCCTGAGCCAGAGTACAGAACAGAGATACAGCTCTCAGTCCACGCCACATCTCTTAATCTGTCCTGCAGAAACATGCACATGTCCACACATAGACTCCCCAAAGTCTCAGCTGTGAATCAGAGTCAGAGTGTCGGCAGAGGAACAGGGGCCCAGGTAAGCCACAGCCGATGTGCGTTATTACCCACTGCTAAACTGTAACTTGAAGCCTGTCCTCAGTAGGAAGTAAGAAAGCATCTTGTGTTCTGCTTTGACCTTTTGTTGCACTGTTGTTTACTGTGGTGCTTTGTGACTTCAGCATCTCACAAGTAGAGGAAGTGAAGAAATGTTAACCCGAGTAGGAATTGGAAAGATGTCAATATACGACTGACCGCTGGACTATGATGTTTCGGTATTTTGCACAGCTTTATAACAGAACTGCAGCTACTTTTTGTGCTTTCATGTGTTGTTGTCAGATAAAGGTTGCGGCTTGTGATATGTGACTAGTTGAATGATGATTTATCTGTATGTACTGTACATCTGCCTGCTCTCTCTTCGTTTTGGCTTCTTTCATTGCCTTATATAAGGGATTTTATTTTATTTTTGGTGCCAATTGAGTGTGAAAATGCTTTTTTAGCAGTGTCACAGAAGTGCTGATCAGCTAATTCAAAGCTGAAACTGAAACCAGCACCTGGACGAATTTTTCAACTCAGCATGAGCTTTGAATGAATATGCTGCATTTAACCTGAACGTTTTGTAGCTGTTTACCATGACTGGAAGATGGACATCAATTTCATCTTAGTAGAGTGAGCTGATCCGTGTGATCCAGCTGATGAAGGTGGTCTCACTGCTGGCAGTTTGCAATGAATAGTTACATGCTGTTAGTTCGGTCTATTAATTGGTGGTGATAGGACGTTTCAAACTATCGGTGTCAACAGACCTCGTCTCTGAGAGTGGACAATGTTAGGCTTCTCTAGTGGAATTGCTTTGAGACAAAATAAAAATGCAACGTCCAGATAAACGCCATCTATCTCTTTATTTAGGTATTCATTACGTTTATTAATATGCAGTTTAACAGTTATGCAGTTACTGATAAAGTCCAAGAATTAAGAGTTAAGAATTCATTTCTGCACAATGTGTTTTCATTGTCAAAATGTGAGGGGTTAAGGGAAGACCATTGGTCAACCTCTGCTAAAGAGTAGCTTAACACCGCCTTCAGCAGTTTAACGTCTCACCGTGGTGCAGTGAGACGCAGACGCACTTTAGGACCTTGTGACATCACTGCTGGCTGGGACAGAGGTGCAGCAGGGAGCGACACAATGCTGCTCTTTAAAAACACTCCAGGTGATTCTTGGTTGCCCCGAAACAACCATGTTTTCCCACAGTGTCGGATTAATTCTTTCACATCTTTAACTCTGTAACATGAAGATGATATTTCTCCTGAAAGATAGAAAATATTATTATTATTATTTTCGCAGATTAAATGCTGTTGGAAACACCACCTTCAAAGACCTTATTATTAGGGAATAAACTAGTTTTAAATGAAAGAAGCTGCCAAAGTCTGATTCTGTTTTTCATTACATTCTTGTTACCTTCGCCAAAAAGGTTATGTTTCTGTCAGCAGGATTACGCAAAAACTACTGGATCAATTTTCAGGAAACTTGCTGGAAGTGTAGGGCACGGGCCAAAGATGGACCCTGTAAATTTGGGGGCAGATCCAGAAAAAGGGGATGGAATTGTTTTCATTTTTTCTTACATTGTGCATACCTTGGCGTAGGTATGCACTCTGCTGAGTGCCATTCTAGCCTTTCCTGACCGTTAGGGTCAAAGATACTAGTGTCCATCTTCTGTGTCAGAGGAGGAGCAGAGCGTTTGCTTTGAGTGCACAGTGGACTACTAATTTAAACCTGGCTATCAGCAAATCCCTTGATCAGCTTAGATGATGCAGTCCGTCTACTTGTCAGTGACTTATTTATTTCACTGATTTGCACAGCGTGTACCCACATCTAGGTCTGTGTGGGATGATGCTGCTTTTGCTTTTTATATGTCACAGATAAAAATAAAAAGAAGCCACCCACAGAAGACGTTACAAACAACGACTTTGAACTTTGTCCCGTAAGACAGTTACAGTTGTACGTTGCTGTTGATCCAGATTTCTGAATGTTACCGTCAAGGACACGAGAACGGCTTCCTTCTGTGTTAAGATCTCAGTTGTGTTAATATAAAAGGAATATACTTATTTCATATTCAGTCCCACACAGGAAAGTGGGTGTCAGTCTATTCTGTGTCTTGCTACTGTCTCTCTAATTCTCACATTTTCAACTGTGACAAACTGCAAAATCAGCCATACTTGAAAGAAGATTTTAAAGAAATAAAAAATTAGAAAGAAATGTCAAAATCTAAGCAAGTTGTGCGTAATACAAGCAACAAAAACACAGTTATTTAACATAGACTCTATTCTTAAATTGAGAAGTTGTGCAATTGGTCTCACTCTTAAAATAAGAATCTTGTTCATCTGCTGGGATATTATGCTAACCATTGTTTTTGCTTGCTACTGGATTATCGATCTCAATATTAGCTGAAATATCTCAAGACAAAGTCAGTTGTATTTTCTAAAAGCGGCCTTTTTAAATAGATTTTTGGCAGTGCGTGATGCAAGTGGTGTTTCCATTGTCTGGGAAAAACATAAAACAAACATATTTAATGCTATAATGCATCTTTAACAGCAGCTTTGTTGCTGGGATGAAGGTAATCTGAAAGTGGTGATGTAGGAAAGGTTTATTTGGGAAGCACTGGGGACAGCATTCCTGTTAAAATCACTCCTCTTGATCTGTGTTAAAAGTTTCTAACTATAGCTTTCTCAACCCACAGTGAAGCAAGTGTTAAATAAACACTTATTGTTGAGATTCTTATGTGTTCGGGCCTTAAAAGTATTTTAAAAATGTTGTAACTGTTGGATCAGCCTGGGTCCATTTATTTCATGTTTAAACAAAAAGTAGTTCAGTCATTTTTCACAGGGATGTAACTGAACATCAACAGAGCGTGCTTGTCTGGAAAACAGCCTGATGATTCACATATTGTATATAGGACGGCATTGTTTTAGACTGGCTCGTAGTTATACAGAGCACCGTTGAAACCACAACTAAAAGTCATACAAGGCAGTGATGGAAGTCACAGATGTCGAATGTTAGATGTCAAGTTATTTTCAGACAGACAGCGCTCCAAGAACTTCTAGAAAAAGTGCTTTAAGTTGACTTAAAATAGACACACATTGCAGAGCAGCGTCTTCTGGAGGTAATAGGATTGGCAGGCTTTACCTCAGGCCGCAATGAAATAACAAGGACACATGGGCCTGCGTGACTTCTGATGCTGGACTTTAAACCATTAAAAAAAAATCACTTGACACTATTGAAAACATACAACTACTTCACTATTACTATGACTACGCTGACTTACTGTGTTTATTGCTACTTTTCGCTGTTGCTACTAGGAATTAATTAGTTCCCAATTTGTGTATTTCGAGCTACTTAAACAGCACGGAACTGGCAGAATTGTGGAAAGCAATAGTGAGATTTAGCTCGTGTTGATGTGTCTGCAGTGAAATATTGTTTTAATATCATTATATCATCCTTTTGGGTGTTATATGTCAAACAAAGTGCTGGGTTTAAGCACCTTATGCTTCACACACAAGTCCCACGTGCCATTAACGCATCACATACATGTCCGTGTTGTTCGGCACGCTCCATTGATTTTCTGTCTCTCATTCTCCCTGCAGGGGAGGAAGGCCCCTGGGCGCTCGGGGAGTAGATCCAGCAACATCTCCAAGGTAACCACCAAATATCAGAGAACCTAAAGGGCTGATATTCATTTCACTGTTAAGAGTTTACGGCAGCATCGTTATTTATCGCTAAATTATACTTGAAGCTTGACTTGTTGACACTCTTTGCATTTTAAATACAAAAGCAATACTGCTAGTGTAGCGTTGCTTATGCAAACTCAGAGATAATTCAGAGTAATTTATGTTGATTTCTTTTGGCTGGATGATCATGAAAACTTTTTTATCGTGCTTCGGGAAGTGAACACATTTTATTTGCCAAGCTTGGGAGAAAAGACAGAATATTTAAAACCTGTAATGTTACGTAATGAAATGAAATGCCAACTGCAACTGTCTCTGTCTTGTAAAATCATAAGGGTCTGGCACTTTGTGTACATGACATGAAAAGAACAGTCATTCACGCAGTCAGTCAATCCACATAGAAGATTCAAGATTCATTTGATTGTCATTTCACCGGGTATTTGCATACACAGAATGAAATGAAAAAACCTTTCTCTCCAGCTCCTTTCAGTGCAGTTTAACATACAACCATAACTCTTCCTTCATTGAGTTTTTCGCGGTATGATTGGGAATGGTAATTTTTGTATTTCGATTTCTCTTAAACTATATCAAATACGATAACGTGAATTTTGGTGGAGTCAGACAAGTATGTTCTCCTGAGTCTGGACAACATGATTTGTAGGTTGGGGCATCTCTGTAGCACCACAACGCAATGTTTCATTTCTAATTGTAAGTTGCGAAAGATTTGACCTTAATCAAAAAATATCAGCTCCTGCAGCTTGGATATTGCACCTCGATATATTGAAACTTTGGAAATATTTGTATTAATTGTTCGGCACTAGTAAAGATCTTGAAATTGAAGTTTAAAAAAAAAAATTCAAAAGATGCAAAGTGAAAATGGAATTAGTAAGCAACGATATATTGTTGTTTGAACTATAATATGCAAACAAAATTAAATCCGCTGGTTGTTGCAGGTCAGCAACTCAACAGGATTAACTACAGCCTCACGGACATCAGTCACCCCGTCTTCTCAGGACATATGCAGGTATGACTGTTTGTTTTTAAATTGCACACAATCACTGAGCGCAGAATGCAAACAGAAACCCTTAAATAGTAGCTCCTTGATTTTCTGTACAGCTATGCACCAGAGCAGCCAGATTTTTTCTCTGTGTTATTAACATGCACAGTTTAAAGCTTCTCCACTGAGTAGGAGAGTGAATTAGTATGGTCTGATGCACCCTGAAGGCATAACAAAATTAAAATGGATCCTGAAATCCGATGGTACACCCATAACGCGATCAGCGAGACGAAGATGGCTCATTCTGGAAATCCTACAGCTTATTATAACAGTTGCTGGTGTATACTGTTTCAAGGCTTGTGTCCACACTGTCAGCAGTGATTTGTGATATGCGATGTATGTGAGTGCGTGGGCCGCCATCTGTCAGTCACGATTGTTAAAATTGTTCAATTTTCAGCATTTTTGTGTTTGTCGTGATATCATCCTATCATTTGGCCCTGAAGCAAACTGTCCAGTAGAAGTTTAAAGGGTCAGTTCACCTAAACAACAAAAACATACCCATTTTGGTAACACTTTATATTCAGGGCCTTGTGGTATGTGTTATTTAATAGGTAATAAGGCCCTATAAGTCTTTATAAGATACCTACTAACATTAAAACCGTATGACCTTTATAGAATTGCTTTTAATAGCATTACAGAGTTTCATTAAATGATCTATTATGTCATTGTTAAACCTTTACTAAGCTTTTTTGTTGCCTTATTAGGATTCATATTTTTTTAAATTAATTTCCTGTCAATTAACGATACAGTTTTTAACAGTTAACTAGGTCACTTAGTTAAACTCAATGAATGAGTTTGTAATACTATTATAAACAAGAAACTCATAAGGTTTCAATAAAGTTAATAATCATCATATAAGGACGTATAACGGCCTCATTACCTATTAACACTTATTACAAGGCCTTTAATAGAAAACACATGTTTAAGATTGAACTGGTCCTTCAGATCCGTCAGGTTTTGGTTTTGGTCAGGTGTGTTTTTTTCTTTGGTTAATGTCATCACATTGTGTCTTGTCCATCTTGTTTATTCATATTATTTCATGTTTCCATCTGTGTGTGTGTGTGTTGTGGTGTGTGCACTCAGTTCTGGCAAGCTGACCCGTGTAGAAGAGGATGCGTCTGAATTACACAAATCCAACAAGAACACACAACATACCTCTGCAATGACAGTCACCAGCACAGCTCTGTGCTCCTCAGCTCAGGCCCAGAAGAAGCAGGTGAAGCGTCGGCACCGTCGTAAGAGGAACAGCTGCACCGCCTTCGACTGCGTAGAAAGCAACGCCAAACAGGAGCAGACAGACCGCAGCGACCGCAGCCTCAGTTCTGACCGCAGTGAGAGGGGGGAAAAGAGGGAGCGCATTTTCAGGAACCGGAGGGAGCTCCCTCCCCGCCTCCGCTGCTCAGGTGCCCCCCAGTCAGACTCCTCGTCTGAGGATGAAGCGTGGCGCGAGGCCCGCAGCTGGAGCAAGGAGAAAGCCCGAAGAGCACGGCGACGCAGCGGAAGCAGCCGTGAGAGAGAAGCCAACGGTAAAGTAGTGGACGACAAAGCAGAGGTCATGGAGCTCCAGTCGATGGGCTCAGATGACGGGAAGGAGAACCAGCCTCTGGTGGACAACAGCGGAGGCCTGAAGAAGAGGCTCAGCAGCAGCAGGGGTTCAGCCAAGAGCGGCCACGTTTCACAGAGGGAAAGATCACAGAGCAGAGAGAAGGAGAAGAGCTGCAACAGCCCAGGAAGCAGCTCGTCGCTGGCAGAGGATGGAGAGGAGCTCATCACCAAGCGCTACCAGGAGAAGGGCTCAGGGGACGGGGACATGTCGGTGCCCGCTCCACAAAAACAGTGCGCTATGAACGGTGGCACACTGCAGCCCTACTCCGATGACTCTGAACTCGAGGTCTGCAGGTTAGTGTAGGGGCGCAGGAAAAAATTGTCATGTTTTTATCCAGCTGTATCCTCCAAATATTTTGAAAAAAGTCTCTGCGCACCTGAATGAGCAACAGATGTGTTGGAGATCAGTTCAACTTGAAAACAATGAGAAGAAACTCCTGCACATTGTCCCACTCACTGATGACAGTTTATTAAACTGGCATGATCCCAGTTTAATACATTTTTAACAGTAAGCGAGACAGAATGCAGCATGTTTTAAATTACATCTGAATGTACTGCAAATTTGAACTGAATTTGTTCAGTGTTTGATTTTTTACCTTAATGGGATACAAAACAAATGAATTTATTCCAACGTGAGGTAAGTCTAAAGTAGATTTGAAACTTTTTTTTAGATGCAGTATTTGACACAATCATTACTATTTACTGAGTTGTTGGTTGATGAACATAACCAGAGGTCTTTGACTCAGAATCTGTCAAAAAATGCTTTGCTGTCTGAACCGCTGATAGAAATGTGACACTTCTCACTCATATAGTGTTGTTTCAAACTCTTCCACGGTTCGTCCAGGTCTTTGTCTAACATTTGTTTCTGCAGCTCTTCATACATGGTGACGTTTCATTGACATTTCCCATCTAATATGCCATTTATGTTACATTTCTTGTAATAACTCAAGGACCGTTGCAGTCTACAGGCACAAATTTAATTACAATTAGTAATAATTTATTGGCTGAATGCGTTTCTATTCCACTTATTCACATTATTATTAACAGACCAACTTTTCAACCTCTCCTTTCATAAAAACTTGTCCTGCGATATTTTGAATTTTTTTCCAAATTTCCGACTTTTTTGTGCACGAATTGAAAATGCGCATAAAACCAGCTGGATGGAAATGCTCAATACTCTACAATACATATCAATACAATTGCGTGTCATAATATTATGTTTTGTGATACTTTATCGATGCTTCAAAACACCACTGTGTCGATATTTAATTAATAGTTTACATTTGAGAAAGATTTGTGGCAGACATTTGTTTTGTGTTGAGTTCAAAGCCCCCGTCCACGCGACAGTCATGTAATAATCTGTCCAGTGTAACCCCTGTATGTGTTGTATTAGCAGGTTCTTGTGTGTTTGTGCATCTTTTTGTGGGTAGAGCGCGTCCTGATTCTCTATCCATATTAAAAGAAGTCAGAGAACTACAGCGTCACAGAATGAAACAACACAGTCCATAAAAACAGGACTGAACGTGCACATCATCTCTTGTTTTTTGTGTGTATTTTTTTTCTGTGTATGTGCGTAGGATCTGCCACTGTGAGGGGGATGAAGAGTGTCCGTTGATAATGCCTTGTCGCTGCACAGGGAGCCTAAGTTTTGTTCATCAGTCCTGTCTGAATCAGTGGATCAAGTCCTCAGACACTCGCTGCTGTGAACTCTGCAAATTTGACTTCGTCATGGAAACAAAGCTCAAACCTTTACGCAAGGTATGCACACGCGTAGATCTCACGGAAGGTGTCAAACCTCAACTCCTCCAGGCAGGATGGAATAATTTGTCTCTTTTGCCTCTTTCTCCACATCTGCGGTTTCCTCACTTCTCATCCCCTCACCGCGTCCGTCTTCATCTTCCAGTGGGAGAAGCTACACATGTCGAAGAGCGAGAGGAGGAAGATCTTCTGTTCAGTGATGTTTCACCTGATAGCAATAGCGTGTATGTTGTGGTCAGTCTACATTCTGGTCAAGAGAACAGCTGAAGAGGTCAGACTTGGAAAGAACGGTCAGTACTTTCACACTTCTCTTGAGTGAGTGTTTGATTCGTTAACAGTTAGTTAGTTAGTTAACATTAGTTAACAAACATGTAAAACTCATTTCCTACCTGATGAAACATTTACAAAACCTTTTCACCACATCTGTAGCTGGCAGAAATGAAGCAAATCTTTTTTTTTTAAGATATTTTTGTTATAATCGATTGAAAAAAGTAATGAGTAATTTTCATGACTTTTTCTATTTATTTCATTCATTCAGATTTTCTTTTAAGGCGGATTTGCAAGATTTTCTTAAGTGTTTATTGGTTTCAGTGTTAATCTCAGTCTTTCTTTTGGAATATGGGGTATTTGTCAGCGGTGAGATTCAAAAAGGTAAAAACAATTGTGTTATAAACTCAACAAAACATCAGACCATTTAAAAAAAACTCTTTGTACAGATTCACAAAAACTATATAAGATCTGTCGTTGTGTTTGTGTCATTAACCAGTAAAATTCAACTGGACACAAGGAGAGAAGAGATGAAAACTCAATACATATTTAGAAATTGTTTTTTGTAAAGCCATTTATTACAGTTAACAAAACTGTTTTTTCTTTACATTTTTTTGTCAGTCGTCGTTAAGAATAACTTTGGTCAGAATTTTTTCATTCATCATCTCCTGTTATTTTGCTTTGTTTTAGATTTTTCTGTATTATAGACATTTATCACTGCGCAATGAATTGTTTTACATTTATACTCCCCTGGGATGATGACTTCTTCATCCTCAAGAGAACATGAACATTGAACTGAGGTGGAGACTGATGTTTCGGGATGTGGACATTTTACAGTAGTGAATTTCAGTCAGTCAAACTTAATTCGTATAGCACCTTTCATAAGATAATAAGAAAGAACAGATTTGAAAACTAGATAAAATAAGTGAGTAAAGTCAAATAAATGATGCCTACAAGCCAGACTTGTAAAAGTAAGTAGGGTTTTTTGTTGATAGCTTAAAAGCAAAGTATGTAACATTTGTAATTTGTGTTTGTGAACAGAACTGTTCCCCTTGGTCTCCCATCTCCACCCAGATGGTTGAGCGAGCACTAGACTAAGTGTAATAGAAAAATAAAACATTATTTCCATGATTCTGTCACAGCAGTTCTATTCTAAAAACACACCCACAGCTTCGCAGAACTCTACAGGAATGTTCTAGAGGCAACGTAAGCTGAAGCACACGCTTCCTCATTTCTGCTGTGTGTGTCGCCGACAGGTCTGTTGGAGGCCATAGGTTGAAAGGTCTGTGTGTATTTGTGTGCTTTGCCCAGAGTTTTGTCTCTCAGACAGAAGTGAGGAGAGTAGAAAGAGGAGAGAGCCGTATAACCGGAGTCACTTTGTTTCTATGTTGGTACACCCACGCCCGTGCCGAGGATGCTGTTATTGATTGGCTGGAGATAGTAACTCACAAGATTGGCGCCCAGAAACATCTCGATCCCTCAGGGAGAGGGCATGGTCTCTGTAGGTAAAAACACCACCACACACTGACAGAGGGTCAGAAGGGATGATTGAGAGGGATTATTATTGTAAGAGCCTATAGTGTTTTTGAAGAAAAATGTTGCATACGTTGCCTTTAAAAAAACAATGTGTAACCTCATACAATAATAATCCTCTTCAACCATCACTTCTGACCCTCTGCCAGTGTGTGGTGGTATATTTACTTGCAGACCCCGCCCTCTGCATGGGCCTTTTAGCAGTGGTACGAATGGAACAATATAAAACTGAAGCTATTCTCACTTCGCTACTCTTAGAGGGACTGAACTTCTGTCTGAGAGTCAAAACTCTGGGTAAAGCACACCTCCTGCGCCCTGTTGCCTGTCACACACACAGCAGGAAGTGTGTGCTCTGGTTGTATTTCCCTCTATAACATTCCCATAGAGTTTTACGATGGTGTTTATGTGTGCTTTAGAGCAACATTCGCTGTGAAAATGTTCAGAAAATAACGTTCACTCTCTCCATTCAGTCTACTGCTCGCTTGACCACCGCTCTCTCTCCATTGTTTGCTGAATGGAGAGGAGGGGCCAAGTCTGAACAATTGTGTTTACAAACACAAGCCAGAAATGTTACATAGTTTGCCTTTAAACACTTTGAGTGTCTTTTAATTTGACACCAAACTTTGCAACCATACATGTTTGCATGTATGTCAAAAAAACTGAACTGTTTAAGGTGTTCTACATCATCTCTATGCATGAGAGCATGTGACATACAGTAATTATTATGAACTCATCAAGTTATTGCTCTGACGCCCCCCCCTAGTGGTCAAAACCTCCACAAGGTACCTTACACAATTTAATTTGTGATACACTATTTGTGGTAAATGGGCTAAGTCCTTTAAAACAGCCGGTTTGGTCCTTTAAGTTAGTTATAGTCTTACACGCAGTAGCTGTCTTTATGAGCAAGTAGTTCAGGTTTCAAAGGAGACTTTGTCAGGTCACATTACGACTTAAACAAACAAGGGCTTCTGAGTACGGTCCGGTGTTCGAATGTTACCCTATGACTCTTTACATGATTGTTAAACTGAAACTAGTCCCCCTACGTGTCCTTCTTTCATAGTTGTGGTCATTGGAGGTGTGGTGTGTCGTGCTGTGGTTAGTGTATCTGTGCTGTCATTGTCCTCATTTTAGACCACAGGGTAGAAGAAAAAACATACCTGCAATGTATTCTTATACATATCAGGGCCAATCTAGCGAACTGCTGTCCCACAACCAAAGAACACACTTGAAAAGCATTTAAATATTCAAGTCACAGATGCATAGATATAAGATTGAAACCTTGTCCCTCTCGCATGACATGGTGAGAAGTTTCAGTAGTCCAGATACTGGTCAGCACATGGAAAGATACGTACAGTTCTGAACAATTGCACTTTTTCTGCAATAACATCCCAAAAAGGTTTGCTTAATTGCAGAAAATAAATGTTTGGTAGTGACGTTACTTAAAGGTACTGATTCCCATTCGCGGACAATATGAAATGCATTTTTTAAGTTGATTTTCAAAAGAATCAAAAACATGGTTTTAAAAACAACAGTGGAAAAATGCAAAAACGAATTCAGTATGATTTTCATATGCTATAGTTATGAGTATACGTTGGTTCATGGTGTATGTGAATAAAATGCCTTTGCACAATATGGGATCTTTAATAAACAATGCTTTTGTAAATCGTACTTAACGTCATGCATTCTGTCATCCTACCTTTTTCAGCTTCTATGAACAACACATTTTCTCATGACACCTGGAAAACCAAAGAGTCAATTCAAAATAAAGACAAATAAAAATGTTTATGCACCTTTAAAACTAACTGAAACTAAACTGAAATCAAAAATTAAACTGACAGACTAAAAGGAAAAACTTAAAAAAAAAAAAAACGTATTGAAATGCTGTTCACATTGGTTTTTTGGTTGTCAGACATTTTGCACTAATTCAGTAGAATGTCCGTTAAATAAACATTAGTGTTTATTTATTGTATATCGTACCAAATAGCGTAGAAAACATTTCTTCGGAGATGATAGAAATAAAGAGAAATTACACCCACTCTTGATTGCAGACAATTTATGGCGAGTTTCTCTTCTGAAGTACTATACAAAAGATGGTAAGCACAGCTCTGTACACACCCCCACCATGGTCCCTCCGACGTCCTGCAGCAGGTCTGACAGCAGCTCTGTGTTTGTTTATGGTCAGGTGTGCTGGAGTGGCCCTTCTGGACCAAGCTGATCGTGGTGGCTATCGGCTTCACGGGCGGCCTCATCTTCATGTACATCCAGTGTAAGGTCTACCTTCAGCTGTGGCGTCGCCTCAAGGCCTTCAACCGCATCATCACTGTGCAGAACTGCCCCGAGAAAGACCTGCATAACCCTCAGGCCCGGCTCCGCACTCTTGCTAATGGCAATCATGAAACTGTGGAGGTTCCGGTTAGCCCGGCCCCGGCTCCGGAGGCACACATGGACTCGGACATGTCCGTGGAGGCTGCTGTGGCCCCCGCGCAAAACCCCGTCTGACTGTTTCTTCTTTTGCTCATATCCCGAGTCCTGGATCAAACCCACTCCTACAAGCTGCTGTGAAAGTGGCGTGACCCAGACTCGTACAATGTTTTAGTGTTATTCTTGTGAGACGCAGACGACAGATTCAAAGTGAAACAGCATTTCCAGTTAACAAGCAAACCTGGGAAGGAAGAAGGGCTGCAGTGACTTAAAGCCAGAACGCAAAGACTATATGAAGAGATGGAAAGGAAAATAAAGCCATCAGTAAAAGAAGGCTGTAAAAACTGTAGTTACTATATTGATACGCTGTTTTATTCTGTATGCACTTTCTCAAACTGCACTGACTTGGATTAATGGTAGAAACACCTTGTGGATTCTAAAGAGCTCAGTATGCTTCAAACAAACGGGTCAGATGGCGTGTTGTCTGATCACACCTAAATGTGTTTATGCTTATTCCGAATGGCCACAAAAACGAGACAGAAACCCCAATGTCAAAGGAAGAGGCCAGGTATTAATGAGGATCATCTGTACACTTTCACATAGTCTAGACCAGTGGTTCCCAACATTTTAATCTGACATACTTACTCCAGTACCCCTTTAATGCAACACTAAATTATGTTCATATGGACTATAAACTATTCATGTTTTTAATTCTGCAAGTTTTCTATCACACTGTTATCTTTCAGTGTCAGAAGCTGGAGGTTTGAACCGCTCATTTATTTAGCGGTTTATTATCGTAACATCTGATCTGATCGACCAGTTATCAGCTATGTCAACTGTTTCACCGCACATTTATCGAACTTGCAGAACTTAATTACTTTAGCCAACCATTTAATCTGTTGACTATTTTAACAATGCATTCATTTCACACTTTTTAGCATTTTATTAAATTTAGCAAGCTATATAAAGCACTTGCATTACTTTTAGATTGAATGATTTTATCATTTACATTTAGCTGTTTCATCTCTTTATCCATTTAGCTAAAGGTGCTAATTCAACTGACCATTCATTTCACTCTTTTTAACATGTATCCATTACTTTTGTTATGCTGTATAAAGCACTTATACGTTACATTTAGCTAACTGTTTGAACTTAATTGCTAACTGTGCTTTTCGTATTCTCACCTGCCTGATTCAGGTCGACCCTTAGCCTATTAGTGCACATTTACTAATGACACATCAGTTTGTCATGGTGGTACTTGATTTTTTTTTCCCACCTCAACAAATCTATGTGCGTTGCTCTCTTTTTATCAAGCCACATCTACAAGTAGCCGCTGGTTGGGAGCCGCTGGTCTGGATCATCCAACGGGTGCTACTGAGGCCTTAACTCTCCTTTTGGACAATCAGGTCTTCAGAAACCAAAGAGTCAGACATGAAAAGTAGAGAAACCATTATTTAAATCGTATCTTTAGCTCCGTCTGAAAGGATATGTTTTGAAGAATGTATTTGCTGTTGTAGGCTTTAGTTTTAAATATTTCTTAAATTAGTAAATCTCACGTAGCCCAGTGGTTATGATTGTTTTGCTTTGACAGTTTGCAGCTTTATTAAGTGATCCTGCTCTGAAAGGTCATGTAATTTCTATATGTTGATGTAACTAGAGTTTCATGGTTGCCATTCTTTCAAGTTTTTAAAAATAAACTGACTGGTCAGTTTATTTAAAGGCAACTGTTGTTTACACTTGTCCACTTTTCTACAGGTGTAATTTGTCATACCAGTGTCACGGTCAAATCCAAAACTACATTTTTTTCTGTGTTTGACTGCATTATTAAAGCACTCAATATCAGTGTTAAAAAAAACTTTTTCTATTCATGATTGGATAAAACTGAATATTCAGGTTACATTCAATTAATATTTGTTTGTGCAATAAATCAATGAATGTAGAACCCCATGTCATGTTTGCATCCAGTTTCTGATGAACAAAACTCAAAGGCGAGTGATAAATGTGGTAAATGTTTATCTGTGAGGTTTTGGCACCCTCTGCAGGACAGTAATGGAGTAGCAGCATTTTCTCACTCAAACACTTTTTAATGATACATTAAAAAAACAGTCTTTGCTGTGTTTGATGTTTAGTCCAACAAGCGAAACAGACTCAACATGAAGTCTCTCAGTCTGACGTCAGCAGCATCTCATCCAGCTGCTCATCGTCCAAATCATCATCATCATCCTCAATAAGGTCTTCTTCAGCCTTGTTTTTCTCCTCCTCTTCATTCTTCATGTCCAGACCTTTGTTGTTAGACACTTTTCGCAGTTTAATATTTGGAAGTTTCTTCAGATCACCAGTCCACTCCCTTACAAAACAGACAGTGACAAAGGTTGGTTTTTTTAGAAAGGACATTTATCACTTCTCCTGAAATTACACACAATTTTTTTGCGGGGTGAATTGGAGCAAACTGGAGCAGCTCTGGTAAGTGAGCGGAGTTTTGTTCAGAAAATAAGGCAGTAGATATTAATGAAGATGGGAAAACAACACAGTCCTCTACATCGGGATCCATATCAGCCCTGGAAAAATATATCAGTCGACCCCTAGAAAGGAGGCTAAAAATAGATATTACACATTTTGGAGCCACAGCCTAATTTGAAATGTGAAAATCTCTGATCATCACATGACACTAAGATGAAGTATTGCCCTGTATATTTTTATTTAATGAACAGAATAATTCGAAGTGAACATTGGCCGATGTCGATGCTTGATACAAGACATGTTCTGGGTGAAAAATAGGTGTAAATAAAAGAATAACATGGAATTTAAACCCCATGGATTTGCTTTAATTGTTCCGTTTACTTTTTTTTTAAATACAAATGTTTAATCATAAATAGTTTACGGTTCAAACTTAACACAAACCTGAATATTAAAACCTTTATTCATTGTGAATGACCTCTCATGGCCGACCGGCTGTACCTTCTCAGGCCACCAGGGGGCCTCAACACACACTTCATGGTCAAATCATGGAAGACAAACTATGATGGCTTCCACTCAATTACACAAATTGTACAGAAACTGTGCGTCACGTGACCTCGTCCACTCACCTGAATGTTTTTAGATGTTTTGCGTTAATGATGTCTGGGATCTCTGTGAAGAAGACAAACAGCATTTAAAGAAAAAAAACAAAACAACAGAAAGTGTCCCTGTGTATGTTTTTTTTTTTTTTACGTGAGAAGGACTCACCGAATCCGTTGCCTTCGTACTCCGCTCGCTCTCGTTCGATAGTCTGTTTGATGACGGACTCTCTAGCGCCATGGAGACGACCCTGACGACCTTTTATCCCATTCATTAACTCAATCTGCTCAAGTTCAGAATCAAATCTTTGGAGATACCTGAGCAAAAAAAAAAAAAAAACACAGACAATGCTTTCACCCAGTGATAAGAAGTAAAGTTAAAATCCCAAACAAACCAAAATACTTCATGATTTGAGTAAAAAAAAAGTCACATACACTCTTTATATGTTTTGATATTAACAACAGGTTTTATCCAACAGCTGTCACACTACTGAACTCTTCGCCCTCGCACACACACAATAAGACAATACATTATTTCCTGTGTCTGTATTCATGTGTATTACCTGCATAGGTCTATATTGTAGATTTCTTTTATATTTTTATAATTTATTCTATACTTTAATTCTGCATCTACAGGCTCACTCCAAACAACATTTTATTGTACTTTTGCAGTGACAATAAAGACCTTGAATCTTGATTCTTCCTGGCGCTTCATGCCAAACTGAACCAATAAAATCCTCGTAAAATGTCTTCGTCGGTGTGAAAGTATTGAACCAAACCCAGAAGAAGAATATCTGATTGTTCTAAGTGCTTTACGTTTTACATACAAACATTTTCATATAACCTCAATATAGCTGGTATTAACACAAATAACGCGTAACATGTATGACCTTTCAATTATGTCACAAGCATCTTTTCTCGTGTAAGTCGTCTTCGCCGGATCCAGCTGTGTCTGAAACCACAACAGCTTCTCACCTGTGTGTAGAATAGACAAGTAGACAAAGTGAGGAGGTTTGACAGAGGCTGGTTTGTTCTTCCTGCTGTCAACACACAAAAATTTGGCAAAAAACAGGCTTACCGGTGTTGCTAAGACGAGTGGCTTTGTCATTCTTCTGTCTGCGGGATCAGAGAAAACACGGTTATATGCTGTAGTCCGCAAACATATTACAAGCATTATGAGGCTGCATGAAACACTAAGCAAAACAACATCGAGAACTAAGCTTAAAAATGCAATATGCACCATAAAGGATCTTTTCATCATCAGTAAGAACAGGAGGAACAGTTTCTGACTGTTGAAAAACTGTAAACCTGTCCTTTAAATGTTACAGAGAAATACACAGTATTTAAGCCACATTTTCAAGGGCTTAAAACTCCTTTTCCTACCTTTATATTTATCAACCATATCCGATGGTTACTACTGAAAACCACAGCCGCTGTCTGCTGTTTAAAATGTACAGTATCAATTATATAATACAAATATAGAACATTTACACTGATAGTTTCTGATTTGTAGCATTTAACCTTTTATACACACACAAACCTTTCTTTTTTGATTATTTGTATTTCTTCAGTTAATGGTGTTCAAAGCAGCAGATCAGTCACTCACTACATCCTGATGTGTAAGATCATTTCCGTCAGTAATGGAAAAAAAAAACCTGCTCCACACTATCTGCTCTCCGTTAAGTTTTCCTGACGTTCTGCCATGAGCGGCAGACCTGATCCTTCTGTCGGTTCTGGAGGATTTCCAGAAACCTCAACACTTCCATGCATCCCAGTGGTAAACTGGATGGACACAGGACCTGAAGGTGGTGCACTAGTCCCACTCAGTTGGATCCTTACAGTCAAGAAAAAAATATCCATCTCGCGATATTCATTTCTGAAGCTTCCAAACTGCCTCCTCTCATGTAACTTTAAAGTAACTAGAGCACACGGCCCAGTGATTACTTCACCTCACTTCTCGTAAATGAACTGAACTGTCAACTACCCTGCCCTGCCGGTTGTATTGCATTACTAGATGTCTTACAGCTGCCTACACACCTTTCTTTCTTCTTCAGTCGTATTTCTTCTCGGGCCAGGTAGGCAGCCTTCCTGCTGTACGGATGGACCACTTTCTCTGCTTTTCCTTTCGTAGTTTTCGGCTGAAGAAAACACAGAAGACTTTGCCGTCTCTACATTTATAACAGTGTCAGCTCCTCGAACGTTAGTCATGTTGAGCGGGAACGATTCAACTGTCACATACATGCTTGTTAAAAAAAGGCACACGGCTCTTACCATTTCAGCTGTTCTGAAAACACACGCGTGTTTCTGCTGTTGACAACCGGACCGGAAGTGGGCTTGTCCGTCGTCAAACTATGTCCCCGTCTGCTGCGAGGAAACGAAAGTTCCTGTTGTTAATACAGAAGCAAAGAACATTTTAAACATGAGTCGTAAAACGTAGGTGACCCCAAAAAAAACAAAACAAAACGAAGCAACAAATCACGATAGAAGTATTCATATCCTTTACTTAAGTAAAAGTACTAGCAGCAAACTGTAAAAATAATCCACTACAATTTAAACTGCGTTCAGAACCTTAGTGAAAGTATTGAAGTATTATCAGTGTAGAGAAAGAGTGTTCTGGTGTTACAATATATACGTAAAGTATTTTAACAAGTATGAAAGGAATCTATAAAATAAGTGTTTAGCAGATTAGCAGCTGTTTAAGGCTGTAATTTGTAAACAACTTCTGTATTTCTTGCGGGCGTAGATGAGCTATTTAAGTTAGGTGGATTAGGTTCTACTGAAAAGGAGTGTGGTTCAAAGAAATAAAGCTTTCCACTTCAATCAGGTATTGATGTTTCTACATGATGTCAAATGAAGTAGAACAGAATTGCAGCTGCTATTTTGTTTGACCATAGCATGATGTACCATAGTTTAGAAAAATGCAGGTTAAGACACGTCACAATGTAGCTGAATGATGTTACAACGCAGCTTTAAACTTGTACTGCAAAACCTTTCTTTCTTTCTGTGAAGATTTTGTAAATAATTCGGGTTAATGTATGTTACATGTATGTATGTTGTTTATTGGGTTAAAGTCTTTAAATTGTAATTTCTTAGGATTTTAATTGGTCATGCAATTCACGAAGAATCTAAACTTCTTTTAGTCAGCAGGGTTTGTTCATTGCATTAACTGTAACGTTGTTAGTATGCACCTCATGGTGTTGTTCTCTCAAATGTTTCTTGTTGTTGATATGTAAGACCAGACATTGTTTGTGGTTTTAGGTTTCAACATGAGCAAGTGCATCTCACATCTTCGTCTGTTTCTATTCCACCGTTCTGAACCCTGTTTACACTGCCCGTTGTGTTACTGAGGATAACCTGAGCTTACATTTTGAAGTTTGAAAACAGATATGATACTTAGTGAATTTAAGTTCAGTCGTGCAGTTTATATGTCTTTATATGGGCTTTTATTATGAAAGATAAGGACAGTGGAAATGGTGGATCTAAAATCTTACTTACAGATACGATTATTTACAACCAACATTGACATTTTTACAAGTATATGTCAGTTGATACAGTATGTAATTTAAATAGTGTATTGAAAAGTAAAACTGGGGATAAAACCATCCTCAAAACCATCATGTCTGTATGTGCACTAATACGGTGATAATCATCAGTCTAGTTCCAGCTGCTCAGTGGGACCAGTTCAGATCAGTCAGACTTCTCAAGAACCTCAGGCTCTGTTTGGTTCACATGTTAACAGATCAGATATGAGGCAGAGGAACAAGCCCTGGTTTTCAACCCTGTCCTTTATACCATTTATACAGGGCTGTTTTCCAAGATTTGGCCCTTTTTCCTCAGTTAAGAAGGATGCAATGATTTTTATACAACCGCGTGCTTCCAACATAGAAGTGGGTCTTTTGGTTTTGGTGTGGACTGTCCTACTGAGAGCTGTTAGTAAACTGCGAGCCAGGCTTCAGCCAACATCAGTGCCAGATCCCACCAGGGGTTTTCAGGCTGAATAAGAGAGTGAACAGAGAGTGAAGGCTGTTTTAAGAAAACATAAAAGTCCATGGTTTTGGAATGAGATGTTATTCACAGTGTGGGTGAAATACATTGTAATGTCAATGCACTGTTGGCATCAGAGCATATTTGTACTGCTTCACTTCTCCTTTCCGTAACAGGAAGATCTCTACATAAAAGAAGGCAACGGTAGTGGAAAAAACACTTGCGAGTATGAAGAATATGCACCAAATCTTGTCTGTTTAATCGAAGACAAACTTTTTGTCTGAAAATCCTCACACTTTCCTGTTGTGATGTGTGTTTCATAAATAATTCAGGGAATAAAACCAGAGCACCAACTTCAGAGCCGTGAGCTACTAAAAAAAGAAATAATAAAAGTGAAGTGACTGACTCAGAGTGAATGACACAGGGAGAGACGGCAGTCACGGATATTCACACAGACAGTAAATCACACTGAATGAGCGGATCCTCGCTCACAGATAAACCTTATAAAACAAAGATTCTTAGAATAATGTCATTGGGTTTTGTTTTTCCAAGAACCATACGTTTCGACGCTCATTAAAGTCATCATTCGAGTGTGATTAATTCCAAATAATTGAGTTCTTTTGAGTTTATAACCACACCCTTTCCCAACAGAAAATGACGTTATGGTTTACTGTACCCTTCAGCCTGCATGGTAAGCAGTCGTAACATTTAAAAACTAGACCGGTTTATATTCCAGATATCTCTGATTCAGTTCTTCCAGATTAAAATGCGTCAGGTGTCCATGTCATTCTTCCTAGAATCAAATGATGAGATGACGAAATTAGATGAACTTTATTTATCACCCGAGAGAAATTCCATTTTCCTACAGCTCAATGTAAAATAAAAAATTACACAAGCAGATAGTACATTATTTACAGAATAGTCATCATCATCATGAGTAGAAATATAATAGTAAGTCCAGTCAAAGCAGTTCAGAGTTCGGTCTGTCTGCCATGATGTCCATCTGTCCTGTCCTGTCTTTGTCCATTTCAAATATCCACAACTGCATTTTTGAAATCCAAGACACACATTCTGAAAATCAAGTGGCCATTGTAGCTTTTAATCACTAGAAGGAGATATTTATTGCACATATCCACATATTTATTAGTGTCCAAGACAAGACACCATAAAACGAGGCTGCAGTACGTTACAATTCATTTCTAAAACAAAAGAAATCAACATAAATCGAGAACTTATTACTAACAAGTACATCCTTTACATCCTCGTAAATACAGTGGGTCTGATATATCACTAAAACCGCTCGACTTCTTTTGAAATGGCTTCTGAGAAATGCTTATCCAACATTGAAGGAAGAAGATGGCATAACATGTTTATTGATGCTGTTTATGGTCATTGATAATGATCAAAGCTGATATAAACCACACCACAAGCCCCAGCTTATGTTGAAACCTGATGCCACCAAGTTCCTGCTATGAAGAAAAGTTAGATGTAAAACATTCTTAATGCAGGCTGGCACTTTGCACCCATATTCACAGTTTGCAGTAAAGCATTAAAAATGATTAATTTATTCAGTATTTTTGCACAAAGAGTGACTTAGCACCTTGACTGAGCGCATATCAAGAAACACAAGCCAGGAGCAGTGAGATTTATGTGATCTTAACCTCTTTCTTCCACCTGCCTGCACTCACTGAGCTCATACAAATAGTTTTCTCTTCCTTAAAGTTTGTTCAGCCTTCCTCCGTCACTTATTTAAAGCTGCATACCTACCAGGCAAGAATGTGACTGTACTGCAGCTGAGGAGCCGTCAGACTTGTAGCTACAAGCACACAGCTGGTTGCATCACATACGAGCGAGTTATCTGAGTGAGTCTGAGGGTGTGTGTGTGTGTGTGTGTGTGTGTCTTTTTTTTCTTTTCCTTCGATTTAACATGTTAAGTCAGATCAGGAAGTGTGATGGTGTGACAGTACAAAAGGAAGCAGGCACACAATGGCACCATGTCTGCCTCTTGGCCTGGTAACATGAGAGGCCCCCGGGTTAAGACCCCTCTGCTGCTGCTGCTGCTGCTGACGACCGCTCTGCTCAGGACAGGTACGACTTAAAGACTTTTCTTTCCTTTTTTTTTTTATACTCTCTGAGTTAAGACTCAACCGCTCTCTCCACTTTCCTGTCTCCTCCCTGTTCTCTCTCTTTTGTTAAAGTTTAACTTCTTGACTCAAAGTTTTTTTTACAGTCACTGTAAACTTGACACCGTCTTCCGCCTTTTAAAGTTAAATGAACATCATCAGACACAGGTACATAGGAAGATATGAAGAGTTTCTTTTACATTAATCCACATTTAGTCAAAACCACGCTCAGAGGAGAAAGTGACTCCCACATTTTCTCAGCCTAACTTTAAAGATACCAACAGTATATATTCAATCATTTTTAGATACAGTAAATGTTTTAAAAGTTGACCACTGATTCACATTTTGTTGGAAATCTAGTGTCTTTTCTTAAACAAAGGAAACTAAGCTAAAGTTTTAACAGCGTGACAAAGCTGTCGGGAACAAGTTGCACAACACGTTGCATATCTCCACCTACTCAGTCCAGTCCAGTAATTTTGCAACAGTTTTGATTTTTGTAACTGCCGCTTGAAATCATGCATACGGAAGCGCTAAGTTCCTGTCTGCTCTGACTTTGACATTTTATCTGTGGGTTGATGTTGTTGTGACTCCGCTGCAGATGTTGTTTTCAAAACTGAAACATCTGCAGAAATAACCGCCCTTATTCACTCACGCGCATTATGGTAAACATGCCTGCTGCTCTTTTTACATTTGCACGTGGTGTGGGAGCATCGTGGTGTAAAATAACAACCTGTTGTTGAATTGCAGTGTCATGCCAAGATGAAGATGGTGACGATCCACAAGATGAGACGATAGAAGAGGCACCGTTAGAGGGTGAAGAGACTCCAGAAGATGGTGACACAGTGACAACAGGTGAGATGTATATTAGTAGTACATTATGAACGTATATTAAAGAACTAATAATGTTCACTCACGTTTTTCAGTTTTGGTCCATAGCCTTTTTTTTTTTTTTTTTTTTTACGAGGCTTTACCTCTTGGGTCCATTTAAGAAAAAACCCTGATGCCACAACTTAATATTGTTGTTTTTTACTGGTTTGCTGAAGACCCTTTACTGCATAAATGCATAAAGGACGGTGCATAAAAGACCTCCCAGTGCAAACTGTTAGAACTGCACAACTTCCTGACCATAATCATCCACACAAACACCATCTTTAGGAGGATCCCAAGACTGCAAGCCAGGCCTTCGTTGGCCAACATGAATGCATTTAGGGCCGAATGTTTCAGTCATGTCTGATCAGTGGTGGAAGACATATTCAGATCCTTAAGTGAAAGGACAGAAGCATTAGCAGCAAAATATAGTTGAAGTATTGAAGTAAAAGTACTGACATATTATTACATATAACCTTACATAGCATCAATACCGAAGCATCGTTGTCAGAGCAGTTACTGTTACAGCTGCTGGAGTTTGAACTACTTTATGTCCAGTCTTATTTTACAGAGGCTTTTTTTGGAAATAAAAAGTGATGAGTTTGGAGGGAAAAATCACTGTTAGGCTGTTAACAACTCACAAACATCTGAAGCGTGAGTCTGACTGCACACTGCTTTTTGTAAGACATTGGAAGACAAAAAGATTGGAAACCTATAGGTAGTGGAGTAGAAAAGTTCAATATTTTCCTCTGAGATGTGGTGGAGTGGACCTCAACTTTGACTGTATCCTGTACTGTCTGAATATTTATTAGCTGCTCTCATGGCTTTTTATTTCATTAATCAGGGAAGTGTGGTCACTTCTGTTTTGTCGCTGGGCTTATTACTCAAATGGAAAAGGTCAGATTTTTCCTGAGACCTGGTTGCCTCGTTTTAAAACCATCTTGTTGCAGATTCTCTTCCTGCGCAAAATTACATCACTAGAGTTTATAGCGAATCCAGAGTGTGTTATAGCAGCGCATTACTGCATTTTGGAAGCTTCCGGACATGTCTGACACGTCAAAGCTCAGCAGTATTACTCATTGTGTTGTAATACAGTGATTAATACTACGTGTCTGACGTCCTTCTCTCTGGGTTTGTAGAACCATCCCTGGTCCTTGATCCTGATTCCTCTTCTACAGCAGAGCCCTCCTCCTCCTCCTCCTCCACGACACAGAGCCCTGGCGACTTTTCAGGTAAATCTACAACAACATTTATTCTATCTGGTGCTGTTTTCCTCAAAATGCCCCCCCGTCCAAACCCCGTCTGCAGCAAGAATATACGATTGTTTAAAGGTATTTTTGAAAAAAGCAAACAAAAAGTACGATGAGGTCTTAGTACAATTATCTGATTATTTCTTCTACTGTTGTTCCCACCTGATGTGAACTCAGACGACCATGGCTCTGGAGAGGATACAAAGAGCCGTTCCTTCAACGTATATGGTGGTATGCCAGACCCAGGTACTACGGCTTAACAGACCAGCGCTATACTAATTGAACTAGCAAACCTGGAATAGTTATCGTCTTTACACCACTAGGGTTAATTGTAGGTAGATGCAAACTCTAATTTGAGCTCCTTGGTTCAAAAAGAGATGCTTTTGCCATTTTGATTTGCAGATAAACATGCAGAAACGCAGCCTTTTTACATTCATTGTACAAGAGACTGAACCACAAACTGAAGTAAACTATGAGTGGGCGGTTGCTCTGTTTCAGAGGAAGGTTCAGCAGACGACGGCTCTGGCACAACCGTGACCCCCGCACCGTTCGACGAAGAGTTGGGTCTCATCATCATCGTCATCCCTGTGGTGCTGGTGGTCGTCATCATCGCTGTCATTTGTGGTATTTTCATGCATCGCAGATGGAACAAGAAAGCGAGAACTCCAGGTGTGTCCACCCTGAACAAACGTTTCATAAAAGGTTCTGTCACTGTTTTAGTTTAAATCTAGCCCAAAGTAGCTGGAATATCTTATTAAAGCGAAGTTAGATACATATACTAAAAAGAGATCACTTTTCTGATGAAAAACATGCTCAACAAGTTTATAAGACACGTTTCCCCAGAAACAAAACTTTTCCACTTTATTGAATTTCGTTATTTGCAGTGCTGTAAAAATGTGATCATTAGTTACTTTAAAAAATATGCCAACAAATACATCATCTAATGTTATTGAGTAGATTTAAAGTTATAAAACAATTCAAATTTATTTACATTTTTCGTCGGATTCATTAAATGTTTCACAAAAATGAACTTAGATGTACCACGTCCCTGGATATTTCTATATTTACTAAATCTCTTGCTAGGAATTAGTTACATTTACTTTAATACTTTTAGATAATTGTATTAATTTTTCATTCATTTTCTTTAAGTATCATTCAACTCAGTCAAGTGTAATATAATTAAAATCTGTAAAAAAAAAACAAAACAAAGAAAAACAAGCAAACTTTGGTGCAAACAGGTCCATTATATTCTCAGATCTTTCTACTGAAAGTGGTTAAAATGTAATTAGTAAATGATTTAGTTTAATTCAACTTACTGTTTGTTAAAACTACTTTTAGCCTGCGTTGTTTTATTAATTCACCTCAGTGTGGTTTGCATAATATTCTGCAGAGAAACAGGATTGTTAACTTTATTTTAGAGAGCACTTTCAGACTCAGTTTGAGAATATTGCGTCTATCTTAAATAATCGTCGCTCGTAATGAGCTTAATAATTGTAATTGCTTAAAAGTTGGCATTTTTTTCCGTTAAGCCCATTATCTCCTTCCGTGACTAGACTTTTATTCTAGTTCTGGTTGTAAGTTTGTTTACCCCACTGGATTGTTCTGCTTATCACAAGACACTTTGCTTCTAAGAAAGTCTTTTTTCTTCTTTCTAGTTTAATGTCGTGCACTAACTGCAGGTTGTTTGGTTCATAGAGGTTTTTGAGATGGAGATGATGAAGGTTTTTTTTCGCACCCAAAGCGTTAAAAAGTAGATTAGGAAACTCACGACATTTGATTTTATGATATTGATTTTGTTCGTCAAATCTGTAAAATAACACAACAGTCGTCCTCACAGATGAAACCTGGTTTGGTTAATATCTGTTTATACAATTCTGCAGAATTAATGGAAAAGTCTGATTTCATTCTTGTGTCACAATATGAAACTAACATATATCAGCTACTCTTTAGTTTTTACTGCTATATTTGCAGTTCATCAGCTTTAAATGTGATTGTTACTGTCATCTTATAGATGTACACAGAGAGGATCCATACTTGGAAGGCTCCAGCACAGAGAAGGTGCCGATGTACGTAATGATGGCGATTCCTTCACTAAATGACTTATTTCTTCCTGTCGATTGCATTCGTGTCGTATCTAATTTCTTCAATATTTCATGATTCCAGGCCCATGTTTGAAGAAGACGTGCCTTCTGTGTTGGAGCTGGAAATGGACGAGCTGGACCAATGGATGAAACAAGACGGTATGATGCTTATGTGAAATAAAACTTCATCAGTGAAACATTATATCTGTCACAAAAACAACCTTTGTGATTATACATAGTGAATATACGTGTTCCTGTCGAACCCTATTGGCAGCGTTCCCCGGAAATAAACTGGAAGAGTCATGAAAATAAGTAAAATCATTGGAAGTGTAGGTTACGTAATGGGATTAAATTTTTAGGGACGCAAACTCCTCACCTTTTGGAGAAATTAGTCGGTTTGAGATCCAAATATGTCACTTAGGAGAGTCGTGCAGATCGAGGAGAAACTGTTTTTTTCTTTGTGGGGGTTGAAATTCAAACCACGTGAATTCAGAAAGGTTTCAAAGATCCAAAGTCAAACATTTGAGGGAAACAAATTACATTATAGTTTGGAGCAGTACAGTAATTCTTGGGTGATGTTTTTCTGCATCCTGATGCAAAAATCGACCGTAAATCCACATTTCAAAGCTGATATTCTTCAGGCGGGAGCGTGTCTGTCAGATTTCAGCAAAGACACTCAAGGCTTCAGGGTTTTCCTTTGATTTGTGGACAGTTTTAGGTGCTGGACTGGATTTTCGCTGTCACTATTTTGCATAATTTTGGATTCATACTAATACAATCCTTGGAAAACAGAGAATTAGCTTAATACTTAATATTTGAAGTGAATATGAAAATAACCAACACGTTGAAAATAAAAAGGTTGTTATTTAACTTTCATGCAATAAGTAACTCAAGTCCACTTCCGTTTCAAGTTATGGATAGTTACGGACATTATATTATAAAGTCATGGAAAACTTTAGAATTCTTTTCTGAAATTATAATAGAACACGGCAGCTGCAATATTACATTTGTCGACACAGGGTAAGTTATTATTGTCACTGACAAATACTGTGCATTAAAGTGTGACTGTGCCTGTTTACACCTGCAGCACAGTGTATTATAAACATGAATCCCGTGGTATTTGTGACAATGTAAGCCGGCAAGGCGCTGTTCTATTTATTGTTGCTGAGCTTCTTGTCGGGTCATTTGTTTTTACTGAGCTGTTTGCGTCATTTGAAAAGGTTTTACAGGTGACAGGTTAGTTGGTCCATGTTTTTCCACCAGAGGTCACTGTCGCTCTAATTGACTCTTGTCGATTCTGAAAACATCTACAGTGTCTCCTGGTGTTTTATTACAGCTAAAGGGCGAGCTTGTAACTTTTCTATGAAATGACACACACACGTCTATATAGGGTTGATGATCTTAAAGGTTTGCTTGTTGTTTTTAGGTGAAAGTGCAGATGACTCCAAGCATGCATGATTGTTTTCATGGTGAGCGTACGTTTAATACACTCTAAAATAATAAAAACGTCCAGATAGGTCTGAAACTAATGATTATTTTCATTGTCGATTAATCTGTTGATTATTTTCTCCATTAATCAATTGGTTGTTTGGTCTATGAAATGTCAGAAAATAGTGGAAGATGTGGATTTGTGTTTTCCAAAAGCCTAAGGTGACCTGTTCAAACCTGTCTGGTTTGTTCTAAAACCAAAAAGATATTCACTTAACTCATAGAGGAGGAAAGAAACCAATTTCAGGAGCTGGGATGAATGTTGAATTTTCTTAATCTCAAAATAGCCGATTAATTTAATAACTGACAATTTCTTCTCTTCGTTCTTTATAAGGAGATAGCAAACAACTTTATACGAGATCAAATCTATCAAAACTTCTATAAATCATCTTGCTTTATTGAGCCTCTAGAGCCTGTTTGTCAACATAGATCTATTCCTAAATGTCCCAGGGTCGCAGCTGACAGTGATTTAACTGGGATAATCCCGTAACATGTTTCAGCAGGTGTGAATACAACGTACTTCGAACTAACTCACGATGTGTTTACGTGAAAAACTGAGAATATATACAACCAGGTTCTGACAATAACCAACGCGTTACTCAACGACACGGCCGACTTGGGAAAGATGAAGTCTTTCCAAACAGTTTCCTTTTTTCTGCCAGCCTCTGTTTGTTGTGATGCACCAGCTGCTTTCAGTAGAGCTGTGACTGATGAACTGTGACCCTTTCGTCATTACACATGGTACTGTTTGAAAGCACAAACACTCCTGACATCTGTTGGTGATTACAACAGGCATGCATGGAAGTGTGGCGCAATTTAACCCGGGATATTCTCCTCATACTCAACAGCCTGGGAAAGCAAGGTCAAGGTCCAGTCCACTAACTGTCGACCAACGTCATTTGTATTCTGCTTTTTTTCAGGAGTTTATTCCCAGAGCTTGTGCCGGGGCTGGTGGAGACTTTCATTCAACAGAGCGGCTCTCGGCACACATTAGTTTACACAAGAGATCTCAGCACAGAAGTAAATGTGATGTTAATGCTGCTGTGGTTGCACAACGTGATCCCGCGTCGACTGTGGGTTTGTCCTGTGGATGCAGCAGCCGTACCCGGTTCGTCAGACGTGTTAAACTGCACCGTAACCGAGGGCAGGTTTACGTGTCTCTTCGCACAGATTAAATGATGAAGCTGGTGCACATCAAATTTTCAGAAGAAGGCAGCTTTTTTACTCAGTTTTTTACTAGTCACAGGCAGGTCAAGGAAAATAATGACCAGGTTTTTTTTTTTGTTTTACACTTTAGAGAAGAGAGTTTGTTGATGCTGCTCGAAAACTAGTAATTACTTCACACTGCAAGATGTAAAAACTAAAGCAGAGCTACTCTCAGAAATACAATTTGATGAAACTATTGAATTGACATTGTGGTACCAAACTGTCTCAATGAATGAGACCAAAGTCTAAAACCAAGCAAAAATCAATGGTAGAAAAGTTAATGTGCACAAGCGAGTATTCCCTTTTTGTGCAGCTTTTCCTTACACATCTCAGAGGCAAATATTATACTTTAACCGTCTGTCAGCGTTAGTTGCTTTTCAGATGAAGATTCGACTCAATGGATAAAACAACAGCTTTTTTTTTTTAAATACAACAGAAAGCAATGTGTTGTCGGCCTCACAGCTCCAGCAGATAGTGATCGTTTCCCTGTTAAACTAGTCCAAAATCTCACCAATAATAAAAATAGAAACGTGTAGCATGAATACTCACTTCATCTGAATACAGTAAATAAATAACTTGATTCAAAACATTAAAACAGGCACTTTATCCAAAGCTGTTTTTCTTTGTGCCGTACACCTTAGTTACGAGGAATGATTTTACACACTGGTGAAAATGTAGGGTCTGTACGTGTTGGCGCCGAAGCTTGTTTTGTGTCACAAGTTTGGCGTCTCCATGGTTATTTGTCCTTGAAACTGTGTGAACAACACCCTTTTTCCTAAGTGAAGGCTGAAGATGTGACTGGCCTTCACTGGACATAACATGGCTCAAGTAAAGATGAGAGAACAGACGATAGTTTGTTTAAAAGAGGTGTAAATTACAGCAGAGTCCATCATTCCTTTTAGGGGCTCTTAAATGCTGATTTATCAAAATGAAATAAAACAACCACATAGTTTAAGCGTGAGCGTACAGCAGGAAACTATTTCCACTTCATATGACCGACCTCCACTCCCGACTCACTTCACCACGGAGGAACGACCTCTGTTTCTGGCTGCGACTCTGACATTGTCACCTCTTTCTCCCATAATTCTGCAGGTTAACAGAGGACGCTCTTTCAGTATGTGACCACACGCTGTTTACAACTGACCCGATGTTTCTACAGTAATCCATCAGCGGCAACGCAGCAGGAACGGCATTGCAGCTCTTAACGTGAGACCTTTCACAGATAAATTACCTAGTTTTCCTCCTTTTGTAATTAGTAAAAGCAATCTTGCTATAAACATTCTGAGGTTTTGCAGTTAGAGTCTCGTCTGACAGCAGTAGCTAACGGTGGTTAAACTTGGCTTAGGATAAAAAAAAAAGTAGACGTGCAGTTTGCGTTGATTGAGTCTTTTCACTGGCTTTTTGATTCTTCTCTTGGGGACAGTGTTCAGAAAATGTTACATATACTGTAGTGTCTCCTACAGATGCTTTTATTTTGTTGCTTTTATTTGAATGTTTTCTTCATTTGGTTTGTTGTGGCTGCTTAATTTGTGCTTTTTGTTTTTCTGTCAATCACCAGTGTTGTGCCTTTCACAGTGGCGGCTGGTGCGAAACAAGACTAGGGGGGTTTTAAGACAATATGGACACAGCAGTTATGAATTTGTGTGCAGAGCCAAATTTCTGATGTTTCATTGAGCTGATAATGCTTGTGTTGACATGTCATAAGCCGTTGAATTTAATGTTTGACTGAACTCTGCCTGCACAAAAAAAAAAAAAAAAAAACGAGAAGTGAAAAATTCTCATGTAACTCACGGGATTCAAACCCCAGTCTCTTAGGTGGTCGACCAGAACTCTACCCACTCGACAATTACTAGGATGGGGCCTTACATTACCTATGTAGCCGAAGTGGTGCTTGGTTTCATACTCCATTAAACTACAGTCGCAGTATAAAACACAGAGGAGGTGGAGTCCTGAAAGTGTCTGCATCCTGTCTGTATCTCACTAAAGGCGACTTGGCAACCTGGCAAAAAGCAGCCAATCACGTAAGGACAAGAAAATAAAACAAATCTGATTGGCTACAGGGTGCAAACATTTGTGCCCGAGGTGATTCTTTAATCCTCCAAAGAGAGCACAGCCTCATGTCACCTGTTCGGCAAACGTTTTAGGAGCCACGTACGCACTCATTTGGCCGACGTCCCACGACCAGGAAGTGAACACATTCACAGAGAAATGAACTAAATACAGTTAAAAACACCTTCAATAAATGTTGACATGAACTACAAGACACGGGACGAGTATTACATCATAATAACATAGACATATTTTTTATTCCAGAGACATTTAAAATTAATACGTTTAATATTATGGTTAAATAGCTCTTCTTCTCTATGTTATTTTAAATGGGGGTGGCGCCCCCTATGGACCAGCCGCCACTGGCCTTTCATTTACTTCTTTCAGATATTGATGTTGTTGTTGTTGTTGTTGTTGTTGAATTGTAAAGCAGTATTCAGTCATTTTCGTGAGTTGAAAGAACAGTATTTTCTGTCTATGATAATCAGCAGAACCTTAACCTAAAAACCATTGTGTTGGTGACTTCATATTCCTGCACAGTGTGCAGCCATTTTAAAGTATACTGAGCTCATATGCTTCTCCACCGCTCACGTATGACTTCTCATATTTTCTACTGATGGATCAAAGGTTCTTTTCTTTATTTTGTTCTGCAACTCTGCTCAGTCACAGGTTTTAATGGAGAATTATCCTGTTGAGGATTGTAAGCCTGCATGACACTGAAGGCCACTCCTTTTCATGCCTGTGCAAAGCTGGTTAGGACTTGTGTAGAAGTGTTTTCGCCGGCTGTGAAATCAGCAGGTTTTTTTCTATTAGTCTTTTGATATATATTACTGAAGGCTGAAACAGTTTTCTAAGAGTCACTACTCCGGCAATGCCTGATTATCTCATTTAACAATAACCCTCAGACTGAATACTTGATGAATGCAGATGATGTTTGGATGTTTTATTACCGGTGTTGCCTTTAAACTGAATTTAAGCAGCCATGACATTGATTTAAAAAAATTCAGTCAGTATTTTGTTGCATCTTACATTGTAAATATTAGAATACAGTAAAACATGCAGATATAAAGTAATGTTGTTTTGTAAATATTTCACATAAGGCTAATGTTATTTGGCTGATGAAGCTCTGAATAAAATTTCAGTGCTTCATTTTGTACATTTTTAAATAAAATAGACTGATGGCACTTTGTCTGCTCTTGCGTATTTAAAAAAAAAAAATAAAGCTGTTTTTTTAAGGTGTTATGTTTTCATACACTTTCACACTTCCAATCCACTAAAATCCACCTGTTTTCCTCTTTAACCCTTGTACAGTATTCGGGTCAAATTGACTCATTTCAAATTTTTACAAAAAGAAAAAGGTACAAGTATACATTTTTTCTACCTGAAACTCAATGGTCTTAGCTTATTTCCTGTGATGAACATGTACTAAAAATGTTAAATGTGATCACACATGCTACTATACGTCACACATGTCCATCCTTCATATGGTCTTCATATGGTCTTCATATGGT
>JAPQRN010000001.1:1731973-1750252 GCA_037367275.1 Coranthus polyacanthus
TTCTTTTCTTTTCTTTTCTTTTCTTTTCTTTTCTTTTCTTTTCTTTTCTTTTCTTTTCTTTTCTTTTCTTTTCTTTTACTATCTTCAATCTCTTTTCGATTTATTGAACAGTTATTTTGACTTTTTCACATCTCCATCTTCTTGTTAACATGCTGTGCATTTTACATCTTTTTATTCTATTCTTCTATTCTCATTTATGTCTTGCATTTGTTTGGCCTCATGGTTTTGTGATTTTTGTTGATATATTACCTTGGGTTTCCTGTTTTTGCTTTTTCTTTTTGCACTTTATAAATATTTGCGTTTAAAGGTGCTATATAAATAAAGTTACTATTATTAGTAGTAATAGTAGTAGCAGTACAAGGCAAGTATCTTCTTTGGGACGTAGGCCTAGAACATATTCCATTCCATTTAAATTTTGTCTAAAGGTGTGTCTGATTATGCTCCACTGGACATATAGTGATATACATAACCCTCTGGATGAGACTTTCCGTACATCATCTTTCCTTTAACCCATCTCTCTGATTTTAAAAAAGCTCTGAATTACTGTGTATCCAGAAGACGCCGTTGCTGCCTGTAACACTCTATCAGCTCCGTATCGCAGCTGCACCAGCAGCCGTGTTTGTTTGCCTTCAAGAGCTGTGATGTTACAGAGCATCATCTGTCATCTGTTGCAATCGCCACATTCAATCATTCTTGGGCAATCTCTGAGTGGAAAACACAAAATACACCATGGAATCTGTGTTTGTGTCGTTATAACAGACTTACTTCACAACAGCCTGTGAGCTCGGTCCTTTAAGAGGTTGTGATGAGAAGTTTAAACCACGTGAAGCCTTCCTTCGTCTTTGGTTTATCCAAGATATTTTTAGAGTTTAGTTGAAATGACAAAGTGACCAAAACAGCAGGAAGATAAATTACAGTCAAGCAAAACTCCAGACAAGAGATCAGATTTTTATGGGTACATAAGAGTTACTGTGGCTTTCAAAATCCCTGTTGAATGCACAGACGGGCAGTGGCACGATGTAACAACTATAACAAACGTACTTTTACTCAAGTACTGTAGCTAAATTCAAATTTCAGGTACTTTACTTGAGTATTTCCATTGTATACTTGGCCTTTATATTTCGAAGGCTAATGTACTTTTCACTCCCCAAACATACTATGGTCTTATAGAACATGATGCATTGCTGTAAATTAAACTACCAACAATATATAAAGTAGTTAAAATGAGCTCAACCTTAAACATGTAACATACACATTAATGCAACAGAAATATGAATCTAAAAAACAACAGGGATCATTGTTTTGAGATTCATCATCAGTTAAATGTACTTAGATGAAAAGTCAAAGTACATTTAACTGATGATACTTATATCCTTGTACTTAAATAAGTTTTTTTCCGTGGGATGACGATGAAAATGAAAATGATGTGAATCATATGCTTTGGCCCTCAGACCCAACTGAACACTTATGGGAGATTTAGGACCGACATGTTAGACAATGCTCTCCAACTCCATCAACAAAACTCCAAATGAGGGAATATCTGTGTGATGGAATGGTGTTCATCCCTCCAGTAGAGTTCACAGACTTGTGGAATCAATGCCAAAGAGCAGTGAAGCTGTTCTGGCCTAAAACCTTACTAACACACTAGAGGGCTTTTTTTTTTTCCTTTAATTTGTCACTATCTGTATTTAGTAACAAAGTGTGTATATTTACAGTCTTCCTTTGTTTCCAGGATATGCTCCTCCGTTTTCATTGACCAGATGCCAGTCTCAGTTCCACACTTCTCAGGATCACATGTTTGGTGCTTAGTGATATCTCAGGCTTTCAGACGCTCCCTGGAGGATCCAGATACAGGGCATGAAAATGACCACGAGCCAAAGCTAACCATAGCTGGCACTGCAGGGCTAACTTGAGCAGCAGCAGCAGCACACTAATCCACGATAGCTCGCTTTTTTGCCTATGAATAAATGAGGCTCAATATGCTGGGAAGAACTAGGTCTGGGTTTTTCATTCAGCCTGATTTCTGACACACTGCAAATCAGCCTTGAAGTCCTTCCTCTTTTGTGTCTATTTTTCAGGCTTATTCATCAAAAGTATACAGTATATTTTAATGACATTTATAATCGAAGCAATTTTTTTTTTTACCAGAATTGTATTTTTCCTCATATATATAATAACTTAAAGCTAACATTTAAGATGGCAATTTATAAATTCTATTGCCGTAATTTCCTTTGGCGGATGATAATGATGATAAAGATAAAGATGTTTTTTTTCCTTAAAAACTTAATTAACCAACATAACTTTCCTATTTTGCATTCATCCTAATGCAGTGCACCAGGTGGGAGAGACAAATATAAAAATAGAAAGAGCAAAACAAGGAAAGTACAGAAAGTAGAAGTGCGAGGGTAGGCTGAAAACTTCATAGGCTGACCATGCTGCCCTTGTGGAATGAGACCACATGTGGTGTATTTTTCGACATAGTCTCCCTTGACGTCCACACACTTCTTCCAATGGTGCTGCATTACTTGGATCCCCTTGGTGTAGAGGCTTTCATCCTCATGGTTACAAAAATCACCAACGGCAGATAAAACCTAAATCAGGACAAAAAACGGAGGGTGATCAACCAGTTCAAAGCCACAGTCATGCACAGCAGCCATTGCAGCCACAGACTTGTGTGCCGGGGCATTGTCCTGATGAAACAATACCCCTTTCGTCAGTTTTCCAGGGCGCTTGGTCTTGATAGCCTTTTGTAGCTGCCTCAGCAAGATGGCATAGTACTCTCCATTTATCGTCTGGCCCTTTGGAAGGTAGTCTATGAAAACAATACCCTTTGCATCCCAAAAAAACTGAGGCCATCACCTTCCCTGCTCATGAAAACGACCTTGGTCTTCTTTGGAGGAGGTGAGGAGGGGTGTTTGCACTGCATGGATCTCCTCTTTTTCTCTGGCTCAAAGCGGTGGACCCAACACGCATCTTGGGTTAGGAAACGTTCAATGAAATCGGCTGCTTCAAAACATTCCAAGTTCTGTGTGTATGTGTGAATGTTCTCTGCTTTCCCATGGGAGATGCCAACAGCATTATCTGATTGGTAGCCGCTTGCCTACCATCCATCACCATGTGGTGAACACGATCAACATTTTCCTCAGTAGTGGCAGTTGCAGGCCCAGTCTTCAAGGCTCTGTCTGCCCCTCTTACATTCAGCTGCCCGCTTTTTCACTGTTGAGAAAGCTGGAGCATCGTCACCTAATGTGGCAACCATGTCAGCATGAACGTCCTTGGGGGCCAGACCCTTTTTCTGCAGGTACTTGATAACACAACGATGCCATATTTTGTCCATTTTTATTAATAGTCACTACTACAAACTTTTGAATTGCTCTATGAACCATCAAATGTGGGTTAATCTGGACGGAACCAATGCAGTTAGTAATCAGAAGGGTTGAAATCAGCGCACGCCAAGTTTCAACGCTCTGGCATTGCTCCTTCATAGTCAGCCTAGGAATTTTTCAGTCTACCCATGTAAAGTGGAACAGATATCAATACAAGAAAAACAGAGCAAATAAATACAATAAAATACAAACGTAACTGAGATGGTATATGGCAGAAGAAATTGAATAACAAAACGTATGTATTTTAAAAGGTCTTTTGTTCATAATGAATATGTTTAGTGCATTGAAATGGATCTTTTTTGCAAAGACTCTTTTCATGTTGTTAAATTTGAATAAAAATGTTGTTTACAAATAATCAGGTAATTAGTAGGTGCATGTAAGACAATCCTGTAGGAGACACAGAGAGAAGTCGAAAAAAAAGAAAAAAGAGGAAGAAGAACTGACAATATAATAAAAGAGTAACATGGAAATTAGGTCAAAAAAATGAGCATGGGTACATAAACATATTAGGTCATAAGTTACAGGAAAAAGTTCATATATCTGCGAAATCTTAGTGTACTTTTTGTTGCTTTAAAGTGAATTGTTTAAGAATAAAATTAAACGGTGAGAACTTATGCTGTGAAGAAGCACATTTTTTGTTTGTGCATAGATTTTGGGATATAGAATAATAAAATAATACAATATATCAGATACTCAAAACAGCCATGTTTTGCGTTCACATTGTAAAACATATCTTTAAGGTTTAAGAGGTGCAGAGTTGGAGTCTTTGAAAAAGTGGGTTTTTAGATCTGTCCAAAATGTTTGGGATTATTCACACTCAAAACGAAAAAGTGAAATTGAAATGAAATTTACAAGAAGTACAAGACGAGTGAATGTCAGTAAATTTGGCATGAAGGGAGTTAACAGGGTATATTTTATGTAGAATTTGAATGTACACTTCTTTAGCCTTGTTTGAAATGCAATACTTATATAAGATAAAAGCCAAGTCCTTCTCCAGTTTCACTTTTACACCTCTAGAAAAACTTTCCCCTCTGTTTTTCTCCTTTATTGCTTCAATAAAAAAAGGGGAAACAAGTCAAAAACAAAGTGATTTACACAGGGGTATCATGTAACAAAACATTTGAAAAATATTCAAATCTTTACAAATTTCGAATGTTTTCACTACTTTACAAATTGTTAGTCCTTTTAATGTTTCAATATAACGTCCAATTTCTATTTTGAATTGCTGTGTGTATGTTTTTTTTAGCCCATGTACATTTATGAATAACCTATAAGCTAGTATTTCCCACAAAATACAAATATTTAAAATGAACATTTTTATTATAAAAACATGATGTCTCTTAAAACTTAAAAATACTCTATATTCAACCCAAATCATTTTGTACATAGGCATTCCTAAACCTAATCCCCTATGTTTAATAACATTAAGGGAGTATGTTATTACATCACTATCAAGCGCCCACTAGCAAACAAAAACGTGCCATCATCATGTTGCGACAGCCATTCTCTCCAGTCGGTGGAGAGTCAGGAGACGAACAAACCTAGCGGTTGTTGAGGTGGTTGTGAGCGGCTAATCACTCACCACTGACACGCTGTTTGGGCTTATTGGATGTATTTTCCCAATTGTAATTATCAGAGGCCTTCATATGTCGCCCAGTACAGGAACAGAGTCAAAAGGTCGACCAACACACTCGTCAGTTTGACGGAGGTGCTAACGTTAGCGGTGTTTTACTAGCCTGCTAACACTACACCAACTTGGCTTGTAGAGTGCCTTGTAGGCTTGTTAGCTTTGTCCTGCTAACGTGCTAGCGCCTGGTAGATAGGTACCAACCCCGACTGCTGCTGGTGGGAAACCAAGAAACGAAGAAGAAGGAGCGTATACCTCATCGGAGCATCTAACTAGCGTTAGCTTCATCAAGCTCCAAAGGATATCTCAGATTGGAAACACGACCAGAGGAAATCACCGGTGAGGCCTGTCGCATTCGTTCAGCTACACATTTCTGAGGTAAATACAGCATTAAATTACAAATACATGAATCTAAATGTTTATTATTGAAGTATTGGACGAGTGGAAAAGGGCCTAGCATTAGCCTGCTAAGGCATAGCTCCGTAGCTAGCAAAGTTAGCATTGCTAAAGCTAGCCAACTTAACGCACTTATGTTGATGGGAAGCTTGTTAGACATCTGGGAGAAGTTTTAAGTTCTTCTTTTAGCTCACTATAGATATACGTATTGCGTTATAATGTTAGCAACACGAAATGCGGGCGAGGTTGTTAGCTGTGTTGGCTCACTGAGTTGACTACTGCTTAAAACAAACTGTGAAAAGTGAACCAAAAGTGCGAGAAGTTCAGTCCGCATGCAACACGTTATTTGTAAAAAAGCCCGCAAGTGTTTAACGTCGGATGTAGGTCTTTATTAGAGCTCGTGGCCATAGTGTACAAAAGAAACGGGTCAATTGCCGACTATTTCCTTGCATGACCAGGGTCTGACTTCAAAAGGAAAAGGCTGGCGCACCCCGTTAGAAGTTTATGTCTCAGTTGTATAACTTAAGCTTCCAGATGTTTTGGTGGGCAAACGGATGTCAGCGATCCCCAGGACAAAAACACAGTCTTTAGTGGAATATGTTGGAGATGTTACAATGTGGCTTTACACCAGCTGCTCTGATTTTCATAGTGTACATTCTTTGGAGGAACAATTGGGCAGTCACAGTTACGTATTCCTAAGACTTATATGGAGCCGTCTTGTTTGTGTACATTTTATTTATAGAATAACGTATGGGAATATGAACTACTAATGCACAATATCAACTGTCGTGGTGACAAAGTTTTCAGATAACTTCTGCGTCATTACATGGTCTTAGAGCCCTGTTGTTGCTCCTGTCCTCTGCCAAAATCTAGGTTTCTTGCCTTAGTTATTTCAGTCTTGTGCTTATAGAATTAGAGACCTGGTCATAGACACGGCACAGAATGGGTGGTGGTATGTTTTGATGATATGTATATTGTAATTTACCCACATATTTGAAAGAAGCTTGGTTATTTACTCCTTATATACATGACTATGATGTCACCAAGTTTTCTGTTTACCTGCTGAGGTACTGGTATGCCAGACTGCTTGACATCAAGCAAATCTGCCATGTCTGTACTGACTGGCTTAGCCCAGCAATAGAACATAAACCCAGTTTGGTTTCTGACTACATTTACACCTCTTCTCCCTTTAGTTTACTGATAAATCTAGTAATATATGATAATATTTGACATAACTATTTATCCTTTGTGTTACCAGTGTCAGACTTTGACTGTCATTTCAACTTGTAGCTCGACAGTTAATAGTCTATTATTATACATTGTTTTCTTTAATTTAATCATACCTGACATAAGTCAGATATGCACCTGTAGCCACCAGAGAGATTAATTATAAACCTGGATAAGGAGTTTACATGCCACAGTCTTCTGGTTTTGATCAGAGTGTGATGAAGTATATTTTGGTGCCAGAAAACTGGCATAAGGGCTTGCCTGGGTTCCTGAAACCAGGATGTGATGTTTAAATGTGCATCATATTACCAGGATTCTAGGATACAGCCTTCATGTCAAAGTTTAGTCAAATATCTGGGTGTGTTTTCACCACAGTCCTAAGCTTGCTGCTGTTCATTACATTTATTTTAGAGCTCCTCAAATGACTTGCACAAAATTACATTACATACATATCAAATGTAGTTTCAGGTTCACTTTTCCTTACATTCAGTTTTTTCCTTCCTGTGTGGTTTCTTCTCCTTTCTCCTGTTGGTTCATTCACATGTCATTAACATAAAGTCACCATCTCTAATAGAAAGCCCTCCTCTCTGTGTCCGACCCATGTTGAAGGCAGTGTTCAGGGGGATCATTCAGAGCAGCACATTGACCCTTTCAGGATGCACAGGATTAATTCATGTCTCTTAGTCAGTTTGAAATGTATATTAGGGATATATTGGTGTCTCAGATCTCTCCAACCTGCTAGTTAGTTAACTGTGTTCATTTCACCTCTCAGGTTTGAGTTCAACATTGAAGTACACAAAGTCCAAAAGCAAAGCATAAAATGGGATTGGGACTGAAATTAAAGGAGTAAACACATTTGATTAAGGCTGTCATGCTGTGAACCAGTGATTTTAATAAATAGGAAAGTGCAGCAAAACCGTCCTTCTGTTACATGTTCGTTGGATCACTTCTTTTGCTTTTCAAAATTTCTAAGAATAAGTGTGTGTTTTTGTTCGCATTAAAAGTTCGGTTTTGAACTTCTTTTTTGAAACAGAATGAGAATGTTGTGTTAATTTTGTTTACCTCTTCCCTATTGTACTGTGAGAATCTGTGATCACAGCCACCGATGCTGGCAGAAGTAAACAAAACGATGTGAATGGAAGAGTTTACACATTCAGTAGGAGAAAAAAATGATCAAATTATGCTTATTCTGTAAGTTGTCTTTTGTGTTTGAGGCAGTGCTTTTATGGACACAGCTTAGTGTGATGCATTGAACACAACATCCTCAGTGCTAGAGATTGTAAAATATATTTTTTTCAGATGGATTAATTTAGTGGCGTGTAATGCACAAGGCTTAACCATTAAATTCCACACATTCAGCAGACAGATACTTTACTATATATTTGTCGAGCTAGATCTGTGAGTACTGAAAAGACAGTTTTTCCTGTATTTTCCTCTGAATGCTAACCCAGTTATGAAACAAATCACGTAATCTTGGGTAACTGTGGAAATTGTGATACTGCAACCATGTAAAAGGTTTTTTGGATTTCTGCTCTGTTTCCTCCAGATTTCTCAAATCTTTTTGTACTTTGATCGTCATCCGAAAATGTTTGCCTGGGGCGGATTTAAAGAGACTTTGTAGACTTTTCACTTCTCTAATACTGAGCTGAAACACCTGGCAGTCAAGGGCTTTAAAGTGTGACTCATTGGAGGTAGCATTACCAGAAAACCATTGTCTATGCAGTGGTGGGTGAGAATACCCATGCAGGACTTGTGTGCTCCATACGTTAATCCATAATAGAATCTAATATATGTAAACACGCTTCAAAATACTTTTCAGCAGTGTTTGATTGTCAACGACTGAACAAGTAATGGTACCCCAGGTCAGAAAAGATGCCAAGGAGAAGCATGTGCGTTGAGATTTTTAGTGCAGTGAGAGCTGTCTGACTATAACAGGCAGGCTTTTAGGCCTTTTAAGACCTGAATTACTGTTTAGTAAGTGATACTAGGACATTTGGTCAGAAGTAGAACAGAAAAAATCCTGAGTGACGCCGGTCTGTGGTTTGTGATGCCACATGGGTAGAGACGAGTGAGGAATTGATGGAGGTAGTTTGATGAGCACCCACAGCGGTGCAGGGAAGGGATTGAAGTGAGGGAACAAGGCAGGCCTAGTGGTCAGAGATGAGTTTGAGGATGACTTCTGAGGATAGAGGCTTGAGAGACAGAATTCAGTCCAGTGTTCCTGTAGAAAACAGCAGTTTGATTTTCAAGTGGTCATTTTTTTGTCGTAGTGGTGACAGCAAAAGATTGACAGTGTATTTTATAATCAGTGTTTTTAATAGGAATGCACCGATCCTGATACTGGTAACAGATATCTGTCTGATACTGACCCAAACAGCTGGATCTGGTATCGGTGACAATGGCTCCAATCCATAGGCTAATCTTTTTAAGTTGAGTTTTCTGTTATACATCACTCTGCCAGTCTAAATAACTACCAAACAATCTACACACAGAAAACAATATCCCAAGTTGTAAAATCTAATAATGCTCAATAATTAAATAAAATACTGTTGTATGTATTTATTTGTTACATTTTGTTTTACAAAGTTAGACAGCTTCATGTTGCTTTACATGTAACACAATGATCTCCGTCTCTCCCATACAGAGAGGCAAACAGCTCATTAATTAACCAAGGGCTTCAAATCAGTACTTGGTATCTGCCGATACACAAAGCCTGGCAAACGGTTTTGGACGTGAAGAAAAAAAACAAAACAATCTGTGCATACCCAATTTGTAAGCATGTGTGGCATTTTCCTATCTGCCTGAATACCTATACTTTCATTTTAAGAGATCTGAGGGTCAAGTGCAAAAATAGTCTTGAAAGAATGTTTAAAGAGCAGATAAAACGATTCTCTTGGAAACAACAGAATGAAAGAGTGTGTAGATACTTATTCGTGTGATAGAAAACAGGAGAGTGGAGAAGAAAATAAAACGGTGCTCATAAGCATGAAGGGGAGAAGCTCAAAGATTAGAGGAGCAGGCTCTCTGAAAGTCCAGCCTGCCGTCAGCAGCATTGTGTGTGGGCAGAGAGGCTCCAGAGAGAAAGTGAGATCAAGGAAAGAGGAAATTAAAGGGCTTTTCTGTGAGGAGATCCAAATCACCTTGTAAAGAGAGGGATCTCCTATCGTCAGGAAATCTCATGAACAGTGTTTTTGTTCCCTAAGAAATCAAGTAGACCCTTCTGGGGCAATACAGGACAACAACATCAAGGGTGGGATTATGTCAGAAATAAAGGTTAGGCTGCAAGTAGGTCAAGTATTTGGATATTACCTTTTATCTCCATCAGCCTACCCAGTGAAACTCAAGTGGTTTCAAACTTTTTGCTCATTTAGAAGTGTAGTATGGGTGATGACAAACTGATTATCTTGGATTCTGATAACTTGTATTTCAGAGTCAAATAAGGAGAGAAAGGAAGCAAATAATTTACAGAGCTTCTTATTGTTCTGCTTTTTTGCAGAATCATATTACATATGACTTTACAAAAAGATATATGATCCAGGCAGTGCTTGGTCCCATTGGAGCTTAATTGATTATCAAAAATAAGGACAAGATTATTCAATACGAATAAGTAAATAATTACCTATGTGATGAAACACTGAATTCAAAACTCTGTTGTGACGCCTTTTAAACAAATGTTTAATTGAAAGGAAACTTTTCAACATTATCTTAGAACCAAATGTGCAGGGAGCTCCCAGCAGCGTTTCTTATGAGGTTAACTGATCTAAACTGAACTGAAATCTTAAATTTGTACTGAAATTTGAGTCACTTATTAGTCCCAATGCAGCAGCAATAGATAGTGAGAGAGATCGGTGGAAGCATCAGAGCCATATGTAACATATATGAAGAAATAAAAAAGCCGTTTCCCTGACTGTCTGTTTCTTACATCCATGATAACAGCTTTTACCAGAGTAAATGTTTGAGGAAGCTCCGAGATGTGCAAGGACATGGTTCAATAGTACGATGATGATATGACTTGCAATAAATAAATTGAAGTGAGCATATTGGCTAGACAGGCATTTTCTGCTTTAAATCTAGATTTCATTTATTATTTCCATATGGAGTATTTTTACTGTGCTTTTTTTTTTTTTTTAATCCTGAAGCACGATAACATTTGATCCGTACAGGTGCTTTTAAATAACTTTACCACTTTAATGGATATACCACATTGAAGCATCATGAAACAAACTTGGTTTTGGGGGTAGTTACTAGAGGGAAACTTTTTGCAAATAGGGAATGTTTTCATGTAGGAATCATATTATGTTGTTTAGTATGCCATTAGTCATTGAAGTGAAGTCTTGATTTCTGACATTTAACTGGTGGAGTCACTGTAAAAGTAGACAATGTTACACTGTTAAAATCTGATTTATATATTATAGATATATTTCCGTGCAACACATCTTCTACTTATCTCTCACACCATAGCTTACTTTATTTTCACTTTGATAACTTTCCTTAACCTCTCGTCTCCTGCTGTTTTACTTTCATCTTACATGCTCTTTGTTTCCCTTACAGACACACACTCCCACACATGTGAAAACACCATATCGTGATATTTGTTGGTTTTATTGCTAAATTTTTAATCCTTGATCATATGATCGTGTCTCTTTTTTAAAGGGCTGCGTCTTTAATATCCTTTCTTAATAAGTTTGAGTTCACTCTGAAGCTTTACTGGAGATTTACAAGCAAATACAGCAGCGCGTGGGTGTGTGCTGCAGCTGTGAGCGGCCCTCTGCTCTGTATCTGTGAGGCACAAGAAGCATGTTAATAATTCAGTGCTGTGCCATGTAGCTCTGAGTTGGTTAATGAACACAGGGAGGAATCTCCCAGGCATGTTGCTTTGATCTGGGCTATAGTGGGAACATTATGTGACCTAGTGCAGGGACAAGAGGAATCGACAGTTTAGGACAAACAAATTCAAGAATGGTTAATTTATAAGACAAAATTATGCTTTGGTAGACAATCTTGTAGACTCTTAAGGAAGAGAATGAAGGGGAATCTTACCCAGTCCTCTCCTAGCAGTGACACTTGTTTAGTTTCTTATTCCACTTTCGCACTGCACAAAAAAGCCACAACATCTGGGTTTTGTCTTCAGTGTGAAAGGATACAATTGGCATTCATTCTTGGGTCAAATGACTCTGCAGTAGTCACGGCCATTTACCAGCTCCAGCTCCATTCGGCAGTGATGGAAACATGACACCCGGATCTACCCGCTCTTTTTCATCCCTTTTGCGATGCGATGCTATGAGGTGCGGCTTGTAAATATCCAGCCAGGGACATTATTTATTGTTCTTTACTGTCAATTTTCTTTTTATTTTAATACCTTATGTTCGGATTTTGCAAGATGTAATAATGGCAAGACAGCAGGCGGTAGAGTTTCTCCTCATTTGAGGGGAATCTACCGTTCACTGTATCCTAGTACATTTGTGCTCTTGAACATGACATATTTTTAGTGGCTTTACCCAGCTTAAAATAGAATTTTTAAAAAACAAAGAAGGCATATGGATTGATTTTTTTTTGTTTTTTTTGTTGGTTTTTTTTGGTGTAAAAACCAAAGACCGTCTGTAGTCTCAGCATCCTCCTCTCCTCAAGTTGAATCTTTGTCTGGGCCATGACTTGAACACACCAATGGAAAAGGAACACATATCCTTTTATTTTTTGCAGAATGTCATCATTAACCCTGTACAGTTTAAAGACTTAAATAACAAAAATTATCACCAAGAGAGGTGAGCAATGAATGATGTAATGAAATACATAATTTTATGATCGCCTCTACATGCCATTTTATAATGTGAACTTGATAAATACAGACACATTTTCTATTGGTTAATTGGAGAAACATTTTACAGAGAAATCAGATTAAATAAAAGACCTTCGTTACATAAAAATCCTTAAAACCCAATATGATCATAAAGCAGTGCTGTTCAAGGGTCTGTTATTACCCAGGATTAGCTACCACGGCATGAAGCATAAATTCAGATGACGGACCAATTTCTATGGTCCACCATCTGAATTATTCATTTTAATAATGCCCAATATTAATCAATCAAATAATAAGTGATTAAAATATGGGAAAGCTGGGGCCCCAGTTTATACAGAGGGACATAATCACAGGTTTATCCCGGCATCAAAGTACCTCAGCCTTCGTATAATTTCCCATCAAGGACTGCTCAGACCTTCTCCGTCTTGCTTTAACACAATTGCATCTCTTCACTGCACACCCACAACTCATTCCCTGTAAAATGCCCACCAGTCCTTCTCTGAGACTGCAGCAGAGGTTTCAGGATGAAAACCGTCTGAAAGGAGGCCTCTCCCAGCAGAGGTCCTGTTGGCATGGAAACGGCTGTCTTTGTGAATGGAGGCTTCTCTTACACGCCTGGTCAGAGGTCTCCCACTGTCTCGGGGTCCAACGGGAGCCTGCTAGACCTCTAAGAAGCAAATCTTTGACTGTTTACTAAACCTGGATTTATATTTATAGGGTTTGGTGCTTTTGGTGCTACACTTTGTTTAATTTTGTGGTTTCTATCTACTGATTGTTAGAAGGTCGACTGTGTAACTGCAGTTTAGTTGCTTATTGAAACTTATGTCTATGTTTATGTACAATAAGCAGGCAGTTTAAATCCATTAACAGACCAAGTCTAGTATGAAGGTTTATTGCATTGTGGGAAAATAGCATTTTGTTAATTTTAGTTTTTTGTTTTAATATATGTGGAAAGTGAGGTTTAGTTACAGTTGAATGATATGGGAAAAGTAGTGAAGTTCTGTAAGTTCATTCAGATGCGTCCACTGTCCTTCCATTTTAAGCTCTTCATGCAGTTCTCTCATGTATTAGGAGGTTATGGTTAAAATAGTCTTTTATGAGGTCACAACGATCTTGACCTTTGACCTTTGGCACCAAAATATAATCAGTTCATCCTTGAATCCAAGTGAACATTTGTGCCAACTTTTGTGACTGTCAAACCACTCCGTGTCTGCTACTGTCCGGCTGCAAGTGAGTATACAGCAGTCTATGTGAGACAAGGATCCTGTGATGTTTTCTCTTCAGTACAGCCGCTGCTCAGCATATACTAACAATACAAACTCCTTTAACAGTTCATTCTATGCGAGTCGTGTGTTTACCTCTAAGTAGGGCTGGGCAATCTGGCCAGAAGATCATAAGAACTTAAGTAAACATTATGTCCACATTTTCCTAACTGAACTTACATCTCTGACAGCTGCAGTGTTTTCCATAAATTACCTTGACTGTGGCGTCCTAATTTGTCCCGCTGGAGTTTTATGATGAACTACAAATGTTTTTACACTCTGTCATTGCGCTTTGCACCGTTGCTTTGGCAAAGCGTCTCTGTAAGTCAGTTTTACTGTGCGTCGGGAATTCAGAGGTGGGATTAGCAGCTGAAGGAGTTACTGTAATTCATCATTGTCTGAAGTTGTCATTTCATCAGTCATTATTTCTTCAGCAGTAGGAAAATAACATGTTACACAAAGTCTCCAGGTTAAAGTGGACTAATATATATGTGCTGTGCTAAATTATATGTTAATTATCATTTCTATTACTGTCTTCTGATATCTAAGCTGATATCTAATTTTAATAACCCCTGCTTTGAAATTCAAATGGTACATTAACATATAGGCCTGGGTTTTGTTCTTATTTCTGTTTGTGCAGAGAAGAAATATATCTTTCAAGCTGACAGGCAGTTTTCATGGCCTTGATAGTTTTAGGTGAAATCTGTAGTTCACAGATCTGTTTAAAGTTTAAAAAGATGGTGTTAAACAACAGGCTTTGAATTTAAGTATACTTCCTTTTGTGTTTATTCTATTTCTGTTTCTATTATTACATTTAAACATCTATTATTTCAAGCTTCAGTCTTAAGAGTGATTCATTGCAGAATATTGTGTAATTACATTTCTTAATCGATCTTTCAGTGTATGAACCACAAATTTGTCTTAAATTGCTTAGTTTGCAATTATGTATGTCGATCACAGCTCACGTCTGCCATATGGTTTAATTATTTACTGTTTCTCAGAATTAAATTACGTAGAATATCTTAATGTTGGCATCACTTATGCTCAGCTCACACTTACTGTAGTTGACAGCTTTACACAGTCGAGTGAAGTCAGTGGAAATGAATGTACAGCATTTGGACATGACTTCTTAGGTTCAGAATGAAGACTTCTTGAAACCTGACACCTCCATACATACTGTATTTTTATATATGGCAACAGTAGATTATTTTTACTGTGATAAGGCATTAGAAGCACTATTGAAATGTGTTGCATTGTCATGGTCGGATATCCTCTCTCAGAGTTGACCTGGGTGGCTTTCCGTCAGGGATGCAGACAGCTGGGAGCTCAGTTAAAGTGCCTTTAAGTCTATTAGAGAGGATAATCCTAGAGAGGAGAGTTGCAGTAGACAGTCTGTCAATTCACTTTCCTCACTTTTGTCATGTGATGGTCCCTTCATGCAGCCGGTCGCTCTCAAACACATGGACACCATATGCTTTCTTCATTACTCCCCGGTAGGAATGATAGCCTCCCTAGAATGACATAAATAAGAGTGGGAAGGCAAAAAAGGACATTGCCTCAAACTTTTACCTCTTTTGATGGTCTCTGAAGTGCATCACAGGATAAAAGTTAACAGGCACGTTTGGTTTGGTTTGTTACTCTGCTATTTGACTAATTTGCTGCATGTTTTGTACCTCACAATTGTTTTCTCACCTTTGTCGCTGTCTCTACACTTTCTCTAGCCTTCCACCTTCCACCTCCACTGCCCCTGGCTCAGTTGGTGGCTCAGCAACACTTCAAAGGGGAAGGTCTGTGGCGCTGCAGATAACACTCTGTACCCCCGAGCACCAGCCAGCCTCAGCGCAGTCCCTCAACTGACAGGTTGGGCCCCTTCTGTGTCTTAAAGGAAACTGTTTTTGCCACTCCTGTTTCTTTGCTGATGTTTTTGGTGATTTTTTTTTCTTCTTCTCTTTCTTCTCCATCACCTCTCTGGCTTCAATTTCTATTGTGTAGAGCCTCAGGCTTAAATGTACTCTTGAATTGCATTGTCGCCTTGCAGCGTTTGTATTCGTGGAGCTTTTAAAAGATGAAATGGAGGAGTAGCTTGATGGTATTTTGCTTGTAGGAGTAATACAATATAAAAATAAGCTATTGTGTCCATGTTACATAGGACAAATCTGAAATTATGTCGATGAAACTTAGGGAACATATTTTTTTGCGTCTAAGGATTTTTTTTCCAGAAATCCATATCAACACCTATTGATCAATCAAATGAAACTGCATATGTTCAGATTTTGAATATTTGATAGGAAATTGATTGGAGACAAATATATTATCTTTAAGTGTTAAATCACGCTACGCATTCGACGATGGATGACCAGTAGTGAAGATCTGTGTTAGCGTGCAGATGTACTTTCTCTACTACTTACGGTCTGGCATCTTTTGGCTTATCAGGGTTTCCATGGCAGCAGCACGTTGGTGCTCAGGTTCAACATGATTTCCTCTGAGATAAGACACCTCTCGCTCTGCTCTCCAAGAATGTCTTGGTCCATCTGTGGATTTTCTTGGCACATACCATCTTTGGTGATACATGGCTATTATCCAAGCATGTCTTTCATATAGTGGGGAACCCAGGTAAATGTGAAATTCACCAACAATGTGAGATAAAAATACCACTTAATATCAAACATTAAACTGATGAAGGCATGTATGTATGTAAACTTAAGTGCAACCTCAAATGACAGCTGTAGTACTACTACAAAAATTACATTTACAAAAACAATTACAGGAACTAAAGGAATTCTATCTGACAATCATTTGACCTGTGTTTATATGTGTTTATTCTCTGGTCTAGACATTGGCATATGCTAAGGAAAACTATCTGTAATTACTTTAATTTATCAGATTTGAAAATCTGTGTAATAACTTTTTCAGACCTGCTATTTCCCTTACTAATTGTGATGTTTACATGCTAGTTGTCTGCTTGATGGTTATTGCCCATTATCTGTAGCTGCTGGAAACCTGTTGGCAGTATTTGCTTTTGAGCGCACTGCAAAACTATCAGAACAAACAATGACTCTGCCACAGCTAGATGGGCAAACTAAATTATTGAAGGTCAGTTTTTAAACACCCTACTTTCACTCTCATGTCGATAATTTATTTTGGCTCAAATTTGTAGAAATATTTTGATTATATTATATTAGGCTGAATGTTTGTGAGCTGCAGGTAAGGAAAGTAGTCAAAATATCAAAAACAAGTTTTGCAGTGCAAGAGATGGCCAACAATATGAAGAGCCAATGGAGGAATTCGGTTTTCTGTTCTGACATGGCAGAGCAAAGCAAAGAAGCAGCAAAAAAGTACATTCCTGACGGATTACTGTATAACATGAATGCCTTATTTCTACTGTTTATTTAAAGTAACTGTGAAGATTGATGCTTAACTGTTTAATGTGAAAACTTCCCAACGTGCAGTGTTTTTTTTTTAGGTCTGTGAAGCCTTTAAGCTTTTTCCTCAATGGGAATTGTACTCAGAGATGCATTTTTACTTTTAAAAGAATGGCAGATTGATTGCAATAATACAAATGGTCATTAGTTGCAATTGTTTTATTTTCTCACTGTACCTAAAGAGACACACCTCCATCAGTTTAGCCCCTCTCATTGTTGTGTCTGGTTTGGGAGGATCCACATCAGCTCCTCTCAGAGCAAGTGAGACCTATGGATAGGTCTCATTTACTTGGTCTAGGAAGCTTGTGGAGTTGAAGGAAGAAGCTGTTGAGAAGGTGGGGTCATAGAGGAAATGAGACTGCATTCCAGCAGTGATTTATGAAGTGTCTTTCATTCTCCCCGTACTGCTTGCTAGTTTGCAGCTGGTCCAGTTCCTGACTTAAGTCGGGTTAGACCCATCCCAGTGGACGTATTGAAAGGAAGTCGTTAGTTTATAATGTTTGATACTTTACGGTAAGCTAAGTGAATGTGGCAACTGAGGAAGACTTACCTGCAACTTTTGAATTAATTTCTTTTTTCCATTTTAAAGCTCTTACTTTTATACCTGATGCAGAATCTTTCCTGCAGAGGCTTGTATATTCCCCTCACAGGACCCCTCGTTCTGACACTGCAGTTTTCATTCACCAAGGAAATATTCAGAATCAAGGTTCTTTGTGGTCCACAGAGTGAGAACTTGAACTAAATGCTGACAAAATACAGAATGAGTCACTTCTTAAGCCTGGCTCCCATGTGACCAGACAAGGCCTGTTTTATTATTAATCTATAAGAGACTCCAGCACTGTGTGAGAACATGACAGCCAGAAAGGCCATAAAGGTCACACCTGCAGCAAGAATTAAAGACCTTCTCGTAACTTGTCTCAGGAATGTTTGACTGTACTGGAATAACAGTGTACAGTAAAAAAAAAAGGCGTGTTTGCTATTGCACTTTGTAAGGTTTGTTTTTATACTATGTGTTTGTCATTAAATTACAGTTGCAACTTTGACAAAAGATCATAAATCTTGCTAAAAAAAGAGGCACATTGCTTCCCTGAATAAATGCACATATAAAGGCATTTTTAAATATGTATTCAACTTGACTTATCCCCCCCCCCCCTTTTCTGTT
>JAPQRN010000001.1:1752519-1764582 GCA_037367275.1 Coranthus polyacanthus
GTTTTATATCTATATATATATATATATATTTATTAGAGATAGTTATAGTTGAACAGGTTGAGTGTGAAAGGACTTGACGAGTCCAATTATCATCTTTTCCAGTTTGTAATCTCTCACCGCATCCAGAAACATCCATCAGTAGCTTTGTGCAACCTCATTATGTAATGAACAAAATGCTTCTGTGCAATGTAAATTCTTTAATATAAATATAGCCTAAGAATTCAGAATTGTAAGGCTTTCCGTCACCCATCTGTCTGTCTCACGGTTATCAAATGTCAAACAGCTGGATAGGCTGTCTGGGCATCTGTTCATTTCCCACAACTCAAAGTCCATATCCAGTTTTGTTTACGTCAACTTAGGAATCCTGTTCTCTCTACACAAGCCAGCTCCTCGGCGCTGCTGGGGAGTCTAGTGGGCTTAATTATGTTTGTAGGCAGCTTCTCAAATCCAGCAGCTCCCTTTCCCATATTAAAACACCTTTATCTGTGTTTTTAGCTGTTGTTGTGCAAATTATACTCTGGGGTGCAGGAAGAGGCTAATCGCAGTTGAACAGTGTGTGCAGTGTTGAGTTTAAGTTGAGAATTTCAACACTTGACATATGGATTGTATTAGAAGGATCACAGGAAATATTGAGACAGGCGTACTAGTAGCTAATTAAAGCCTCTGGCTTGAAATACTAAGAATGCACATACAGAATGATATCTAGAGCTGCACAATTAATCAAATCTCAATCGCAGTGTCAGCCTGTGCAATCACATAATCACAGAAGGCTGCAATTTAATTAAATAAGAAATGTGCATGTGTGAATGTGGGGACATATTCTCTGTTTGTGTGCAGTCTGTTTATTATTTGCACCTATAATAAAGAAATAACTAGTCTGTTTAGGCAGAGAAGCTCGTGCAGGGTATGGTCACATGACTCTCCAGTATGTAGACCAGGTGAAATTAATCAACCGGTGGCTAAAAAATGTTATGTTATGTTCGAATCACTGTACACTCATGGACAGCACAGATGGGCATGATGTGGCAGAGAGAGGATAGATAGTTAGCAGCTCGTAGCTAACGGTGCTTTGTTAGCTATGGACAACTGATTGGGATTTCTTTTTGATTGATTCGCAGAATTAATTGCAAAATAAATCTCCAGAAAAAACAAAGTTTAATTACTATATTTTGTATTCAGATTGACTAATGCTCAATACTAATAATACTGATTGATATTGACTATTCTGCGCAGAAAACCCTAAATTACATTATCTAAATTACGTTATAAGGCTGTTGTGTATTTAGATTTCCAGAGACTTTAAAGGCTGCAGCAAGTAATTTCTTTTTAATATATTGATTGTGTTTTGATCAATCTGTTATTTGTTTTCTCAGTGAAGTGTCATAAAATGTCTAGTTCCCTAGAGCAGTGGTTCTCAGCTGGTTTCACTTTGGGACCCACACTTTCCCATGGTCATCAAGTCCTAACCCACTTTTATAGAATTCAAACCAAGCAAATGTTTTTCAAAAATAGGTTAGTAAGCACATATTCAATGTCATCATGAGCATTCTTTTAAGTAAAATACACATTTTCATCCCTGCACGTTACTCTAATGATAGACAGAGTGAACATCACAACAGGGTTCTGCTGGTTCTTATGAATAAAATGAACATCATAACTGTAAATGGGTGGTTTGACATGCATTTGTGGAAGCTGTTCACATTTTAAATGACATTTCAGTTTTCATGGTTTCATGCTCTGTTGTGTGAGCACTTTTCTACTTATCACACACTGAGGTTTCAGTCTCAATGTTAAAGTAAATCCATATTTAATGTAATAACATGCTCATGCTTACATACATACATAAAAGAGACTAGAGCAGTATATTCTCATATCTGAAAAGCAGATACTCATGACTGCTTAAAATATTTCTGTGGTAAGTGTTGAAAGAAACAGTTCTTTTCCCCAGAAGAGACAAGTGTCTCTTGTAAAGTTACAAATAAGCAGCAGGTTAATGCAGTGCACTGTGTACTGGATTGCCAGCAGCTGCCTCGTGTTCACTTCCCATCGCACACAGACAGAGAGGGAGAGCTGACACATCTGTGCTGGTGACTCACTGTTACATGCTGATGCAGGTGTTGTATGTTGTGCCAGGTTGTTGAATTGTTCCGTTGTAGTTTCTTTGCCAAACCCTCTGAAGACTTAATGTGTTCTGTCTGTGTTTCGGAGGATAAATGAAGAAGTTCCAGCATTCTTATCTCTCTAGCCCTTCTCCTCTCTCCTCATGTTTTCCAGACGGCCCCATGGTTTGTTAACTCTTTGCCAACCTCTGGCGTTTCTTTAGTGACGACTCTTTCTCGCTCTTTGTCCACAGAAAGACTCAACCCTGAGAAGGACCTAGAGAGGAGAAGACCAGTTGTGGCCTGAACAAAGACACACAGAGAGAACTGTAAGTAAACAAAGTCAGGAAGTTTTTGTGTGAATGTGTTCGCTGGTGCTTATCACAAACAGTAGGCTTAGTCACAGGACTAGTACAGGGTGTTTGTAGGTACGTAATCTTAAATGTCTTAAATTCAATTTTATTAACATCAGAAGTCTATTCATTAAATAGTCTTAAATTAGATTTGTTGATTATCAGAGTAATTGATTAATCATTGTAGCTCTGGATTGGTCCAAAACTCAGTCTTAAATTTGGTTAAAAATGATCTCCAAGGTCTTTAAAAAGCATTGAATTTAAGTTTCTGATACCTGTGACACCCTGTAGTGAGAATATTGGTGTCTTTGAATAGGTAAGAGTGCATGTGTATTGTCTGGAGATGACAGAAAAATCTAAACTGCTCCTAAGTGAATCATGAGTATCTTTGTTTGCATGTTGAATCATTCATCACTCCTTTTTCTATTCTTCTGTCTCGGGTGTATACACTGTATATTCTTCATATAATCTCTCCCCTTTTAAACAGCATTTTGTTACAACCTACTTCATGTTAGTAAATACAACCTGGAACAAAATAGTGAACAAAGCAAACAAAGATATTGTAAAAAAGATAATGCCAGTTGTTGCCATTCTTCCATTGAAACGGTGCTGAATAAAAAGCAGCAGTCTGGCAAATGCCCAAAGAGGGCAGTATTTTTTGCCGGTATATGTCACAGTTGGCTGCATTCACAAATATTTTTACAGGCTCAAGTGTATTTCATGTTGGTGTTGTCAACAGCTGAAGGGGTATTAGCTTGAACCCAGTTGTTTCCTAGCAACTCGTTTCCAGTGAAAGGGCCTGTTATCAAACATCAACCACCGTTCTTATTCTATAGGAAACCCGGCCAGAAACAGAATTTAGACACTGCTTAACAGGACGTGGTCACAACAGTAGTAAACTTTTCTGAAAATAGGAAACATTTTGCACATGTGGGATAGTCTGTAGTGTGTTCATGTAATAAAAGAAGTAGATTTGTGGTGTGTTCTGAACCTGTATTTGATTCCTTGTGTTTTATGATGATGACTTCATGTTCAGTTCTGAAGTAAAAGCTAATAAATTTAGTAAGGAATCTACAATGCACATGCCTATGTTATTTGAAAAACTCATCATGCATAACAAAGGCTTCGATTACTTTAGGATTTCTTTGGTTCCACAAAGTGTTTCAGTATATGATCAACAGTATAACAGTGTAATGCAATATACCTACCAAGCGAGCTATGTGCCTCCCGCATAGCCAGACCTGTCTCCACAGTTAGACCTGTGTCTGGAGATGGGTCTGGCACCATCCATTATATATAAAAAAAACCTCTCTGGGTTGTTTGGCTTTAGTTTTGTATTTCTTTAAACAAATCACACTCATCTTGGGCGGCGCTAAGATGCAGCACCTGTGTCTTTGCAAAATAGTGTCAAGGGAGAAGTTGGTAGAGAAGTGAGCTTTTGTATTAAAAAGACTAAATCCCTGCAAACGAAAATGAATGACAAAAAAGATTGCCAAAACTGATACCAATATTTGATATCTGATACCGATAATTATCTATGATAAATGTCAGATCATTATTTTTCAGTTTAAAGGCTGATTTTTGGTTCTCAATGAATTATGATTGTAATAATTAGCGATATCAACTGATACAAGCATTTTTATCATAGCATTTTTGGTTATATTGCCCAGCCCTGTTCCCCAGTACACATACTGTATACATGTTATAAGTGAATCACTTGCATCCTCTTTAACCTTAGACCCTTGTCATATTTTCCTCCAAACTGTACTTAAAATGCCTTAAGTTGTTTTTCTCTTAAAGTGTTGGTGTTTAATGTTAAGACAAAAATTTAAACGTAGCAGAAGCCTTGGTGGTGTAAAGGTTTCCCCATCAGACTTGCACATGATCTCTGTCTCTGAGGATGTGTGAGGTCTGTGTGTAGGTATGTGTGTCAAAAAGGAATGAAACACACAGGTCACAGAGGGCAAGAAAACGATGGCTGTAGAGGATGTGCGGAAGGCCCCACCCTGTGTTTCATTGTCAGTTTCTCAGGCAGGATGCAGACCTTTCACACTTGCACATGAGACACGGTGGAAGTTGTTGAAGTTGTTATGAACAAACAGGAGGTGAATGTACTCCGAAGCATTTTAGGTGTGTGTTCAAGTTTGTGGAAGTGGGTGTTTGTGCGTGGGAGCGGGAAGCAGTATTGTAGAACTAAAAATATTAGTGTATTTTTCAGCTTATTGTTGTATTGATGAAAATAAACTGTGTGGGTTTTTTTTTTTATATATTGGTACAGTGTATCTACATGTGTGTGGACATTTATGGAAATATGGTGCTTACTGTGTATCTTGTGTGCAGAGCTGTGAGGGGGATTGTTCCTTAAACTAGGAGTGCGATGCGGGTGTATGAATTTTTCATATAGGCACATGCCGGTAAATTAAAGGTAAAGTGATAGCACATAGCAGTGTCTTGCTTGGCCTGCTGCTGCATTTTTAAAGTGTGGACTGGCACTCAAATGTCAAAATGTTAACACGGTCTTTCCCTAAAACTGTTGCCCTTGTCTCTGGGACCGGATGTGGGAAATTTGATATGGAGAAAATAAATAATTCAGGTGGATGGTTTGGGATAGAATTTATCATCCAGTGCAACTTTTCTCTTTGTCTTCATGCATGCTTGATATGGTGACATCTGGTGAAACTGGAAAAGCAGATGTCATTGCTCTGCAAGTGCGCTCTATGTAAACATTTACTTTTGTTTTTTTAAACGTTATTTTTCATGTAAAGCAGTTGCTTTAGGTTCATTAAGGATTTTTTTATGCCTTAAAGCTGTCTTAGTACATGCAATCTGCATATAGCAGCAATAATCGAGCAATACATCACCCCTCTTTTTCATATTGAAACCAAATCATTTAAATATTTTCCGTCAAGGAACCGTGCATGCCTTTGCCTGTTAAGACTTTGCTCTTTAGGTTGTACATAAAAAATAAATAAGTTACACTGAAAAGATGACTATGTACTGCAGAGTTCCTGTAGGAAGTGCATTGCTGTCATTTCCTGAAAAGGTTCTTCGAATTTGAATGCGAAACTGCTTCCTAAGCAGACTGTTGAAAGGGACTGAGATTTAGCTGTCTACTGTGTCACTCCTTAATCAGTCCCACACCTCTCACCCACTCATTCTTTGTAAATAATTCAGAACAGCCCTTTGCCTGCTCTACAGAAGAGAATACACACAATTGATAATGGCAGATAGCTGGGGACATGGAAAACTGCTGCTGATGCACATTACAGAAGACGGGAAAGTTAAAATAACTTTGACTGTAGCTATATTCTATCACTGTACATTTAGACATATGTGTCTATTAAAGCCTTTTCTGTATATTTATGAAAATTACCATAATGGAAACTTTACTGAAACAAAGTTTGTAGCACATAACAACTGAATGAGGTGCTATATGCATGTTCTTTTAACAAAATGTCAGACTGTTTTACCAAGGGGCAAAAGTGAAGCCAATGTGGAAGTAAGTACCTTAAAGTGTAATACCACTGATGACCACTAGATGCTGAGCTCTAATAACTGAAATGGGAGGTACTGTAATATTCATCACTACATTTTCATTAGTTTCTAATCACCTGATAATAAGAATTATTGTGTTTTTATTAGCTAAAAATGAGTCATTTATAGCTACAGAGGGAGCAGGTCCCCTTTCACAGTGTCCACTGTGTTTCTACACTATCTCAGAACAAGAGACTTCTTGTTTTCTGTTTTATAGCAGGAGGCATCCGGTGTTGAGGTGTCCCCATCTATCCACAATGTTTTAGTGTGGACCAGTTTGTTCCCCACCAACTCTAACGAGGGTATCTTGTGGTTTTAGCGGCCACCATAGGTCAGGGTAAGTTGGAGGCCGAGCGGAGGAATTTGCAACTTCACCACTGGAGATCACTGAAAATTACACACTGAACCTTTATTGTAGGTAACCAGACTTATGTTGTTATGTGGAGCTTCAACTTATAATGATTTTCTTCAAATAATGTTAACTTGCCCATGTGGTGATGATTACAGAAGAAGAGCAAAATAAACAGACCATCAGCTTGTAGATTTATTTTTTATTTTAGGGAATTAACTAAGAATCAATAAATCAGTTGTTTAGCTGACAGTCAATCAAAGTAAATCCAAAGAAATACAGATAATGGCAACAAAAACAGTCAAAATAATAATAATTCTTTTTGATTAACTGGTCATTACAGATTTAAATTATTCACCGAGTGTTTTTTTTGTGGTTGAAACTCAGGGATCACTGCTGTAATTTGGTTTGGTCTACAATATAATTCTCTTTTATGGTGTTTGTATCACTGACCTCAAAAGATCCTGGCGTGGTGTAAAATTAGTAACAGAGAGATGACTGTTGATGGGAGGATGTGTTGGTTTTGTTACATTTTGTATGCATTATTGCACTAGTTTTTAACTGAGTCACACCACAGCTTAACCCTGTTGACAACAATATGCTACTAAGAAACTGCTGATGCTTCTGAGGGCATTGTGAGGTCTCAAATAGTAAGAAATTACCCACCATTGACTTTCACCAAGAGATTAGTTGTAGCACTACTTGAGTTTTCAGTCTTTGTCCACTAGAGTGCAGTCTAATCAGAGAAAATTGTCTGTAAACTCACCATGAGTGGCTGTGTTGATTTCATTTTTTTTAAACGACACTCAAACTATTATAGAACTTTATTTTAGAATATTTTAACTTGACACTGAATCAAGTTGGCTTTGTTATAAGAGGATACAAATGCAAAATAGACACTGAGTTACTATTAGTGCACACACATGGATATTTACTACTTTTCAGTGTTTCAGAACTTGGAAACAAAATGTTTCAATCTCAAATTGAAGTTATTCATTGCACCCTGTTACTTATAAGACACGTGCCACTTTGTAGCTGGAATAATAGATTCTGTAAAGTTTTGAAGTTAATTGCTGTCTTGTTTTGTTTAGAAGGTTTTTAGACTTGGCTTTGTCCATTAGACATTAGTTACAACAGTTTAATCTAATGTCTCGTCACAGAACTGGAGCCTGCTTCAGATTTATTGGACATATATCCATTACAGTCCACTTTCTGCATGACATCACGGCTTAAAATGTTAAAATAAAAGCAGAAGATGAATAGAAGTTAGAAAAAGAGAGCTTTTGTTTAAGTTACCTTTAGCATGAGGCTGTCTGTCTGCATATGCTGTCTGTCTAATTCAATGGTAGTTATTAATATTGCTGTAATGTTGCAGTGTTGCATATTACCGCAATAAATGAAGAGAATGGAAACTGGATCAACAAACAGTTATCAGACAGTCAGTAATTTTACACAGCTGAAGTAATAATTCCCCGTTGTAAAGCTGTGTAATAAAATGTTGTTTTTCAGTGATGAAGAAGAATAGTAGGAGGTTTTAGGAATGTTTTTATGGATGTGTTTGTGCATTTTTTTGGTTAAGCTACATTTTAAACTGTGCTGACAAAAGGTCATGGAGTTTTTGTTCTTTTACGGTTTTTTTTTTAGTAATGTGTAGATTTTACAGATTTATAATTCTTCACAATTGCTTCATCTTTTAGTTTTTTTTAGTCTCCACTTCCAATAAATATGTTGCTGCTCTGAGGTTTTATAATACTCCTTCCTCCCACTGATGTAGCAGTATATCATATTTTACTCCAGCCATACCCCTGACAAACCGAGACGCATTTTTAATGCCCACAAAATCCCCTGATGGGAGTAGAGAGCAGCTGAATGAATCTCAAACACATGAGGTAAAAGCATAATTGCATCATTCTATTTCAGTTAGACCTTCAATAAAGTCAGCTAATTAAAGGTGATAGATGTGTTATCTTAGTAATGGACGCTATTAGTGAATCATTATTTTGACAGTGGTGGCGTAATGATGCCACATTTGGGTCTACACTGGAAAATGAGTCGACATGACACAGCCTTCTTTATGCAGCTTGTGCAACTGTGCTGTTCTCTGTTTAGATCAGAACCGCTATTATCATACTGAAGTTAAGCTGCTTCAGTTTGTGGTTCAAGTACAAAACCCTGTCAGTGGGCTGGTTTTTTGGGTACATCAAATGTATAAGCTGAGTAGTATTTGAAGGCCTTTTTGTGGCCTTTTCTTTTTAACAGGCATTAGCACAATACAGCACCGATTTATCTTGTACCCTTTTTCATCTATGGTAAAATTATTTTAATTTTATAAATCAACTTAACTATAAAGACAGTCATAGGATGATGAAATTACATAGTTGTGATAATAGCATAAATCGATCTTTTACATATGGCACTTGATGAAAATTCATCAACAAGTTCCTGAACCTGAAACATATTCATACGTCATTTGTCCCTCCCTTCTGTGACCCACAGCATTTAAGCTCTAAGGCTATGGTTAAGGTTTGGTTAGGGTTAGTCACAAAAATAACTTTAATTTGGTTTAGGAAAAGATCATGTTATAGGTCTCCATTGTTCTTTCTTCCAAACCTTTGTTGACCCAGCCATCCACTCCGAGCTCCTCCCAATGTGGCTTTCTCCATCTTGCCTTATTCAGTAACTGACTGTGCTCATTCCAACAAATCCTCCAACCTGGCCGACCACATATGTCAGCTGTCCATTCCTTCTCATTCCTTCTCTATCAGTATTTTATGAATTAGTGTCCCTATGGACAGGAGGAGAAATTGCACAAATGGTGGATGTGGGCAGTAAGACAAATGAGAGAAAATACCTGCTTCGGCAGAACTTGGCTGTGATGGTGGCTGATAGCTGATGTTAGGCTTCACACTGGAATTACTGACTTTGAAAGAAAATACCAGCTCAAAAAAAAAAAAAGCTCCATCTAGATTTTTACTGATAGTTTGATGTTCAGTTCCAGATTTAGTGATTTGTTACTGCTTGATGATCAGTTCACCAAGCTGTCAGCTTTTTTTCTGCTCCAAAATATTATTATATCAGCCTTTTAAAAATCCACTATCAGTTGACAACAACTTCTGAGCTAACAGTTACACACTGAAAATGGCAAGTTCTCTGGCAAGCCACAGAGTTCCCCCCGGTCCAGAATAATGATAGATTCAGCCAGATCTCCACCGCTGGCGCTGTGCTAAAACAAAGTGTGGAAACAGGTCTGACTATGCGGGACTTGTATCTACATAATGATGACACAAGACCAGTCTTATATTGTCACATACATGTCGTAATATGATGATTTGGGGTCGACTGCTAGATGTCTCTAAACAGCAGGATGTAACTGTGGGTCGTAATGAGCTCCAACAACCCATGTTTTAAACAAGACTCCCAACATCACAGATCATTTTGAGACATTTGTTCAGTTGATGTTTTGCTAAATATGTTTCTTGCTGAATATAGCCCATGGTATTCCAATTCATCTCGTGCTACACCAACTGCAACCCCCCAGCCCTTTTCCTCGGGGTTTGATACACTCCCTATTGCTGCTGCATGTAAGCTTTGTGTCTTTATGTCTTGCTCTGTGCTTTGGTGCAGTGAGTCTCCGCTTTATGGATCAATACTGAAGCAGCGAGCTGACACAGTGAAAAGCAATATTCATAAATAATGAACAGGGCACCCTTTCACCCTGCCATGTCTTTTTTTTCTAGGCCAAGAAAAGAACAGAACAGACAGAAGCATATTTTTGCTTGTGGAGCGTTTTGAATTAAGGTAAAACATTTTGTCATTGCCTTAATGTTAGCTACTGCACTCCATTAAGGGGAGGCTGAACTTTTTTAACACTGTGTCCTTGTTCTAGTTTGACACCATTATACTTTTTTGTAGAGATTGTTTCAGACAGAGGTAGATAGAGGTTTGTCGTCTTCCATTTCTCTCCTGGTGTGCTGTTTGTTCCAGAGTGATGGCAACCTGATGTTTCAGGAAATCTCTGTTGCAATGAATCACAGTGAGGTGTCACCTTTAGTAGCGCTCCTGTCAACAGCAAAAAGATGTGCCAGTGAGTGAGCATTGAGAGCAGCTTTAAGTGCTTCATTATTACCCTCTCCACCACTTTTTATGTTTGGTGCAATTGGCAATCGGTCACAGCTGCACACAAAAGCATGATGCACTTTACTCAAATCAATGGACAGAGCAATAACAGTTTTTGTACCATCCACCTGGAAAGAGACTAATAGCAGTCAGTTTTAGAGTGGGTCTCTTTGCATCACTAAAGCCAGCCAGGATCTTGAATACTGAAGCAGGTGGTTCTGTGAATACACGTTTTAATACACCTCTTAAACCAGAATCAAAATGCATGATTACTGCCTCTGTCTATCTGATTATGTGATTATAGAGTCATGAATTATAGTCATAACTTGGCTAAGAAGTGTTAGACTATACAGTGGACCCTGACTAATCATAGTCATCTTTCAGGACAGTTATGTACACAAGCCTAAATGTGAGACAAATAAAGAATGCAGAACGAATGTAAAGCTAATCAAACAGATATCTCTCTATATTGTAAACTTGGGATGGTAGGTACAGCTGTCTCTGATAAGACAATGTTTATCTCTGAAAATAAGCTTTCATGGCTCACCTGTTATTTGCAAAGTTGTTTGCAGTTGTGTTTTAAAAACATCAGATGGATGTTTTCAAAAATGGAGTATCAGAACCAGTGTAACTGTTTGACAGAGAACATTGCATCATGGGGTGTTTGTAGCATTAATGTTGCTAAGCTAGGGAGTGTTAGTTAGTCAGCACTAAAAGTGTTTTAGCCCACTTTGATCTGAGATTGCCTCCGGTGAGGAAATAGTCATGGTGGTGAAAATGAGTTCAGAGCATCTTCACCAGACCGTCTTTACTGCAGAAATGCAATAGGTGTGAAAGCTGCAAACTGTCAGAGAAAATGAGGGGAATCAGCTACAGTAACTATATTTTGCAAAGGCCATTTTGAGTTTTCAACGTTACAAGATGGCAATATTTTAAAAGATATTAAGTGATTTTTTTTTTTCTTTTTCTTAAAAAAACCTGCCTATTGTATCCAAGGTGCAGACTGTTCACTAGCTTGTTAGTGGCAGTATTATGCATTTATTGTTTTCTGGCTGACTAATATAAATCGGCCTTTATGGACTTATCACGGATATATTGTTTCAGCGTATACATACTTTATATTTGCTGTATTGGTGCAGATGATCAAACTTTTAATTTTTTAAAGAACTCTATGCAGAAAAAAGAAAAACAGATGCTTATTTTCTTTTATTTATGTTTTTTTTAAATGTTTTTTTTTAAATCTATGGTTATAATAAGTGGATAACGCAGTTTATTGGTCAACTGCCAAATATCCTGCCTCTCCATTACATGTATTTATCAGTCTTTGATAACCACATTTGAGAGTTCATTGCAAAAAAGGTGTTGGCTGAAACATTGATATTGGAGGTTCTTTACTCCTTAATAGTGGTATAATATTGGCTTAAAAAATCCAGTATCGGTCAGGCGATACTGTGTAATAATGGTAACAAATAGTTATTAAATTTTCTGTGTGGTTGCTATTAATAGCAAGCTGCTGCTGTTCCCTTTACAGTGTGCCAATGCTAATTTTTGCCCATTTCTCTCTCTCTCTCTCTCTCTCTCTCTCTCTCTCTCTCTCTCTCTCTCTCTCTCT
>JAPQRN010000001.1:1766716-1811139 GCA_037367275.1 Coranthus polyacanthus
CTCTCTCTCTCTCTCTCTCTCTCTCTCTCTCTCTCTCTCTCTCTCTCTCTCTCTCTCTCTCTCTCTCTCTCTGCTTCATCATCTTTGGTAATTATTAGTGTTTGAGCTGAATGATTTGCACATTGTCACTGCATGCCATCAGACTTATCAGGTTAAACATCTGTGATGTGGTGAGCAGTAATTGTGCAACCTTTTTAAAGCTGGGACAGATGTTGACACACAACGGAATCAAAAAGAATGCACTTGCCTGAACTGGCACTTAGACATGCAGACTGTGCATCCTCTGTAATGCAATGTTCTATGGAAGTAATCTTTTTAACTGTAAATAACTGTGATAGAGCTCATTCATCAGTCAGAGAGAGACTGTCACGTCATGAGAATTTCCCCATGAATTCTATATAGTAACCATTTTATTTTGCTAATTTTTACAGCAGTCATCAGCGGCATCTTGACCGCAGTGATAGATTATTACCATAATAATCCTGTCTGCTCTGTTATTGTCTCCTAAATGCCTACCCTCCCCCACTGCATCCTGAGTGTATCCAGCTTATCAGTCCTTCTGGTGCATGCAGAGTAGCTTGGATTTCTTATGATATTCTGTCCACTGCTTCCTCAATTAATGGAACACCAGGGAGCTCGAATGTCATATGACAGAGGCACTTTTACCAGTAAGTTGGAGGAGCGCAGTCTGAGTGGTTTACCGCTGGAGCTGCTGCTGCTGGTGCTGAGGGGGTTTGTACAGTGGTGGCAGCAGCATTGATAGGGATAGCATCCTCACTGCACAGCAGTCGAAAGCAGTGGAGGGAGTGGAAAGCAACGGAGGGAAATTGTGTGATACAGAAGGGAGTTAGTGGCAGACACTGCAATCCAGAGTGTTGTTTGCAATATCAGAAGAAGGTGTTTTTTGTGGACGGGAGTGAGTTTGGCAAAAGGGGGGAGCTACAGCAGGAGGCGTGTGTCTAAGCGTGCTGTTTAGAGGCAGAAGTACAGCAGAGGGAGTGGACTTAGTGGGAAGCAATCACCAGGGAAATGGACCGACAAACTGTACTTCCCAACTCAAGTGCCCCTAGCGTGGATTAAGGTGACCGTCGGCGTCTGTATTGTAGTGACTGTAGATGAAACAGAACTGATCTCAGTGACGGAGTACCTGTGGATCAGCACCATGTGGAATACACAACAGAAAAAGCAGCAGTTTTGAGGACAACTGAGGGAATTCAGCAAGGGCCGGCCGGGGAAGTGGCTGTGGGAAGCAGCTATAGTCTTTTGTGTGTTTTTTTTATTTATTTTTTTATACACATAATCTAACCCCAAAACAGCCGGGCTACTAATGAGCAAGTCGATGTGTGGCTGTGGCTGCAGCATCATCTCCTCTCTGATGAAGAGACTGGGCCGCACAGCTTGCTGCTCAGATCTCCTCTCCTGCAGCCATACTTCAGAGCAGCTGCAGCGACTGGCCACTGGCTGCCCACCTCAACCGAAGGTAACATGTGTCGGCACCCACAGTCTTCACGCCTCATGAGCAGCCAAGATTATGTTATTCATATGCTATCACCTGTGTGAAATACACGGAAACATATTGGGCCTGACAGCATCTGAACTACAGTGTTCTTGTTTATCTGCCTCAGTTGTTTGAAACGTTTTCTCAGGTATAAGAGCCAGAGCAGTGCAGTAATTGATTATTTAATGGAACCAGGTGATTTATTGGCTGTCTTGCTGCCTTGACAACAGTGGACTTGCTTTCAGCTAGCAGAGTTATTTAAATGGATGCCTTCAGACTGTCTGTGGTGTACAGTGATTGCTCCCCCCACACCCCACCCCCCAATTGGAGAAAAAGCTTTTTCTAATGGAACAAATAAAAGCCAAACAAGATTGTGTGTCTTTGTGTGCATGTGTGTGTGAATGGGAGTGTGACTTTACTGTATTGCAGGCTTCTGTCTCATGGCTGTAGCTTCTAGAGTTCCCTCTGTTTCAGTGCTTGTGGCTGACTGTTTTAATAGCTGGCTTGCACTCACTGATTGGGATTTTGAGTTCCTCCCATAGTCTTTGTGGCAGCAGGCCATTTTCACACCACAAAAAAATTGATTCACTTATAGTTTCCAAGAAGATTTAAGCTCTCATGAGCGATGATAGAAATCCACAAATGTTGTGGTGTTACTAAGCTGTTGCATGGCAACTATTCAAATGGAAAAGAGGATAATGAGTGACAGTTTTAGAGGAGGCGTACTGCTTATAGACAAAACCTTGATGTCACTTTTATGTTGACTTGAAGCCATTGCTTTATTATTTTCCTTAGAAAGCACACAGCGAAGTTCCTCACTGTGAAATGAGTGGGGATGAAGGTTGTCCAACTGTCAAGCAGCTCATGGACGGAGGTTTCACTTTCTCCCTCTGAGACATCACAAGGCACCAGCTCTAAATAGAGCCATCGATTAATGGTCTCTGCAAAGGTTTCAACAAATGCAGTGGATTTACTGGACTTTGTGTCATTACAGGAAGATGGCCCTGATGTTGCATTTCTCTGCTAATACATTTCAGAAATGCTCATAAACTCATTAGTTTTCATAACTTTTGGGTCACATGTAATAGCAACTCAAGAGGCAATTAAAGTGACTGAATATGCCCTTTTAACTTCCATGTGCCAATTTGAATGTTAATATAGTGAAATTTAAGTGAAGCTTCTCTACATCTGTTGGTCGATCTATATCTGTTACTATGTGCTTTGTGAACAGTCACAATTTTCTCCACTCTTCCCGTTGTTTTATTAAGGTCACATTCGGTGTGATTTATTGTTGCCATTTGGTGCTGTTCAGCACAGCCCTCTTTTTTCCCTTATTCCCAACAAGAGCATTGTGTCTCTTTAAAGTCAGCTTGAGTCGGCTCTCATTTTTTTTTTCAAAACTCAAATCATTTTTGAGGTCCTTGGTTTTCTCCGTCTGTCTTCAAACACAGAATCTTATCAGCAGCGAATTATTATTAACTGGAAAGATTTGAAATATTTTCGCAGACAACTTCCACATTTAATAGACGCTAATATTCACAAACTGACATTAAATTCAGGGTGTGCAGAAGCAACCAAGCATGAAAAACATGTGCCTGTACTTGCAAAAACATCAAATTATAGCTGTCCAGTGTTAGTCTGGCCAGTCCACAGTATAGACTGTAGGAGAGGCTCTTTCATGCATGCTGTTGTAATTATAATGTCGTTTAGATTGTAATGAGTTCAAATTGCAAATACATATCAGTTTGATTGAAAACACCCCAAAAATAAAAATGCAAATGTAATTTTGAGTACGTAGGATATAGTGGCATCTAGAAGTGAGGTTGCAGAATGCAATCAACAGAATACTCATCCCTCCCCCTTCCCTTTCCTTGTGTGGCTGTCACATGAAATACCATGTCTAGTGCCAGTTTTTGGTTGACTTGCTGTAGAAATATGGCAGCATGGCATGATGTGGAAGACGATCCACTCCCTCTGTAAATATGAAAGGCTCATTCGGTTGAAAGGCGATTATACACTAATGAAAACATAATTAGGAATATTATATTCCATGTTTCCTATTAGTTCTCCCTAACTCTCACAGACTGGTCCTTTAAGTTGCTAACCATAAGTACAAACTAAAGGCCAGTTCAGATCAAAGATTCATGACAAGATAAACTGTTTTAAGACATTGCAGGGAAAAGTTTTAGCAGTGTGAACCGGCCCGTCTCAGCTCAATCACCAGTGGTTGGTTATAGAACATCATACACAGGAGTGTCGGTTTTTCTCAGTGTTTATGGGCTGTAGCTCACCTGTAGCTGTGATAGTTACAGGTAGTTAGTGTTTGCTCTCCTTATGGACTCGTTTTGAAATGGTCAGAGTCTGAGGTAACAAAAATCTATTTTAAACGCTGAGCCTTGTGATGTTGGAGTTTTATTTTATTTACGTGCCTGAAAGACGTGCAGTAGGCTGGCTGCTGTCAACGTAACATCAGCACTTCATTCAAAGGGGGTAGGGTATGTTTATATTTACAAGAGAGCATGAAAAAAAAAAGTTCACTCAGTTTGTTATTAAAGTGTCTTACTTGCCTGTTTTTCAATTCTATAAATTCCCTAAAGACCATGGGAATATGTGAGTTCCTAGGTGACACCAGTTGAGAACCAGTGCTCTAAACAACAGAACTGGTCCGGAATACCCTCTCAATATTATACCTTTTTTGTTTGTTTCAGATTAGATGCATTAGACACTGTATTGTCATTGTACAATAAAATTATGTTTGATACATAAAACATCATCCATAATAGAACTGCGATTACAGTAAATAACTCACCAGCTTCATTCATATTTTACAACGCTACATAATATGTTCAGCTACAAAAAGCCTGAAAAGCCGGTGTTTAGAAGTAATGAGAGCTATAGAAACGATACACTGTCGTACCTAGTGGCATGAGTGTGAACTGGCAGCTTTTCATAATGCTGCAGACAGGCGCTTTGCAATTAGTTGCAAGTTTTCATCTTATCTCATAGTGAATCTTTGGTCTGAACTGAGCTTAAAACTTTTGCCATGTAATGTCACAAAATTGTTTTAATGCAGCTCATTAACAGGGTTTCACTGACTTTGAAGTTTTGTTTGGTTTGACAGTAGGAAACAGTTTTGCATGCCAGCTTTTGTGGCAAGACAGGCTGGATATCTGCTGGCTGATTTTGTGCAGAAAGTTAATGCATACCTGTTGCCTGCAAATCACAGCATGCAAAGAAGTCTGTCTGAACCCAACCAAGCATCTTCTTACTGGAGTGTCTCATGTTGAGTCTGCAATGCCTGTGTGTGCCACAGCTGTGGCTTTATCTGCAAAGTGCCAACTTGGCACGGCACAATCCTCCCCATCGGTAGCTCCACTGGGGACTGTCTGGATGTATGTTGCTGTGCCAGACTGCTGTGCTCACACTGGTATAAATAGAACTATTATTCTGAGGACAGAATAAATCCTTTGGTAAGTTTTAAAGAAAACAGACACCAAGAGAGGCTCCCTAAATTGGCATGCTAGGCAGGTGAGCGTCCCTTTATTTCAGCTGTATCAAAGCCTTTAAAGAAGTTACAGTTGGATTATGTTCGTCATAAACTGTTTTTATAAACACTTGTTCAGTAGGAAAAAATAGTAAGACAACATACTAGCTTGTTATGAACATGTCATAGCTTATTTGTTAACAACAAAATGCTGCCTATTTACACACCCAGCAGACACAGCTAAAAACCATTCATTTGACATCTTATATCTTACCTCCAGACTAATGTAAGTTCAGTACTCACGCTCCTCTTTAGCTCTGTTTTTTTTCTATCAACTTCATTTTAGACGGTAGCCTCACTTTACAATTGATTGACTCATGTTGCTCAGATAAATTATTTATTAGTTGAAACTGGGAGCTAAGCTGTGTGTTGGCCTTAGAATGAAGCATTGTCTTTTTGTGACAGGACCATAAATAGAAAAATGGAAAAGTCTTATTTCCTGTGTTTGCTCTCAGAGGTTTTATATCTCCTGAGCACCTGCATCACCTGTTTCTCTAGAGACACAAATTTACACCTGCACTCACCAGCCTCCCAAAACTATTTTTGTCCACTTCACAGCTCTCAGAATACTAAGAATACAGACTCATGAATGAAATGTATGCAGTACTCAAGGCTGTATTCCAACATGTATTTATTTTATCAGGAAGACTTTTTTTCTTGGTACAAGCATTGCTTGAATTTCATCTCATTTATGATGTCGACTGCACCAAAAACGGCAATTCAACTTTGCATCCTCAAATGGCATGCATAATTGTACAAGCTGTCTGTGCTTGCCATTTAAGGGACATTTAATTTGAGAATAGCATGTTTTTGGCCTTTTCATCAAGAGCATTGAAGCTTTTGCCCACATAAATGAATAGGACGTGAGTGACATCGTCTCACTCGATCAGCCTCACATTTCAGTTGCGAGCTCTCCTCTCACCCAGTTTGCTCTGCTCACAACTCTTTGAACAACAATAACAACAAACACATTTCATGCTTTGTTTAGGAAACTAATTACGGAACCTTGGTTGTTCCGGTAAAAGGCAGGGACAGCTTTAGCTATTCATAGCCTTCCTTTTCGGAGCTCACAGCAATGAACTGGCACTCCCAAGGGGGGGATGTGCAATCTGAGATAGGTCTAATGCTTCCCACCACAGCACAGGGACTATACAGCAAAAAGGAGAAGCCTTACAAAGCCACCAGTGACATTTTCCTCAAGGTCAAAGCAGTTGTTTTTCACTGAAACAGATAAAGTATTTTCACATCTCTTGTAGCACATTGAGGAGATTTGGAACTGCAGCTGGCATAGCCGATTCTTAATTTGTCACAGTTAAGATAAGCTAGAGACTTTTTATGGGCCCATTGGCACCTTCAAGGCTACATTACTCAAGATTATGTTTAATTCAGATGACAAAAATAAACGTCTTCTCTGGCAGCATGTGACTAGGAAACCTCTAACCATTGGTTCCATAGTGAATCCCCAAGTGTAACTAGTGTGTAAACTAAATTAAAAAAAAAAAAAAAAAAATGAACTAGTTTGGTCATCAAGAGTTAGGTCATCCTAATCATCATCTAGTGATATTGTCATTATTGACCGTTTGCTAATTGCTCTGATTACTTAATTCCTGGTCAGTTTTATTTGTCCTTGCTTCCTACTGGTAATAAGCCCAGTCCACAGAATATAATAGATTTAGCTGTTGACATACAATACGGCTAACTTTTATGAACTGCATTTTAAACACTGTTGTAATATTAGTGGCCTATAGCAGCGAGGTTGCAGATTTCACCGCTCTGCCCTCACCTCAGCCTCACCTATGGTGGCTACTAAAAACACAAAAGATCCTTGTTGGAGCCAGTGTTTGGTTTATCCACACTGGGCTTTTTAGTTAAGGTGATATTAACTCTGGTCTACAGTCAAACATAGTAGATGATGATAATGCACTTTTAATACTGGATGCCTCTCACCATAAAACAAAAACAAGTTGTAGGGTACAAAGTTACAAAACACAATCCTGGAGGTAATAGAAGACAGACCAAGAGACACACTGCCCAGAGGTTACCAAGAGAGACAGAGAGAGATTTACTCCACACTGCACATTAACTTAACAATATTTACTGACATCAAACTTGGAGGGAAGAGATCACAAGTTTACCCGACTGCTGTGCAGTTCACACTCATGATGTTTTTTACCCTCTAGTTTTTCGTGACCAGAAGTATAATTCCACCTCATCCTCTGAAGTTGTTGATTTGACACCCCTTGCCTAATATACTTGGTGAGCATATAGGGTCTCTGATCAGAAAATACATTCCAGCATCAATAAAAGTGATCAATATTCTTGGAGACATATGATTTCGATTCCCATCACATCGTCTGTGCCGAGTAGTTCTACTCTTTGCAGATTGCTTTGAAAAATGTATGTAATAGCCATCAAGGTATTCCTTAACACACCATCCCTGGATTCTGCATGTCGGCCAGACTAAAGCAACATTTTTCTTTTCCAAAACGGTAATCCGAAGCTACGACAACTCTGTGTGACCACATATTTAAATGTTAATCTAACAAAACAACGTTTTTTTTTTTACAGCCAGGGTTGTTGTTAATTTTTCGTGTTGAATTTGCGCCCTTAAAATAACAGTTTTACCAATTATTTTTTTCTGTTATTTCTTGTTGTTTTCATTGAGGGCAGAAAAATTCTGATCCAGCATTTTATACTTACTGTCACTTTTAATGCTAGTATTTCATTATAAAACTCCACTCTAGAAGTTACTTGTCTTACAGCTACATTTGTATTAGTGTAAGCCACAGATAACAGAAAGCCTTAAGTATGCTTTGCATGCTGCCCACTCATCCTACTTCCACTTGGACTAGACCAATCCACGAGTCAAACGTCCCACTTAACACAACTCTGTTTACTCTGTTTCCTTTCTTGTCACTTGGATGTCAGTCGAATAAAATTTGTGACTGAAATTGAATTTCTTTTGAGTCATTTAGAAGTGCATTAACTGACTTTGTTTGGCCATAGGGTATAAACAACTTGGACTTTTAGGTCGATATAGCAACCTCGTTGTCTAACATGCATTATTTACACAACCTGCAGGTGTAGAGCAGCTGCGTTCAGTTGGAGTCAGCTTTACCCTACAAGTTTTGGTACAAAAAAATCACATTGAAAGCTATTATGAGTGCTTGGCCTACCATTTAAAGATATTGCCTGTTTAAACTCTGACAAATTCAATCCATGCACTTTCCTGCATTTTGTGTGAATTTACACAAAATGCAGTCATATAGTTCTGCTTCTAGTAATTTACAGCACTGAGAATGCCTGAGGGTCATATTTTAGAAGTAGCAGCATTTTAAATGTTCACTAAGCGAGGCAACCTTTTGCAATTATCCCACTTTTTCGGCTTTGCAAATGACATAAACAGACCATGATGTGACTGTAGATACATTGGTTAAACCAGCTCCTTGATTTCTTGTGTCTTTTTTTTTGCCTTTGTTACTGTTACAAATCCTGATGGATTAATAGTGACAGCAACTGAACCGTTGGTTCCTCTTAGGACTGTAGTTTTGCCAGATGCCTTAGAGTGAAGTTAATTTTATTTTGGTAACTGAAAGATCGTCTTTCAGGGCTTTACAAAGTCCCCTGTCCTTTTTGTTCTTAGATAAGTAAAACACCATACCATTTGTTTTCATTGACATTAGAGAGGCATGCTGATGAGGTCCTATTCAAAGTGTGTTTAAAAAGGATTCAGCTGCATAATACATCATAATAAGATGGTGGACTATTAATTTGTTAATTAGCAACTAGATATATGTAAAGTATCCTAATATTTTTCTGCAGGGGTATGGAAATGTTTGGAAATATGAAGGAAAGAGAACTATTCTACAGGAGAGAAAATGTGCAGTAGTAAATCTGTTTGATGCAGAGGAAGCAACACTGTCACACACAGCACTTAGCCTTTATCCATCGCCTGTCTTGCATCTTCACATGTTCAGTCAGGTGACTGTGAGTACATGCTGAAAGCATCATTGATGGTTTGATGGTGACAGATTGGCTCTCTGGGCTTTGAGATGTGTTCCTGCCTGCTCTGCTGTATCTGTGACTGTGGCATCAGAAGTAGAAGCTGTTTCATTCTAGATAAAGCTGTGGTGCCTATCCTCGCATTTTACATATAATTTGAGACGTTTCAGGAGGTAGCTTATGTGACTTGAATATTTATTCAGTGGATTTGCCTATTGCCATTGTAAGCTGGTAAATGCATAGCACTACAGCAGATGTCTGTCTTTTCCCTGAAGCATTAAGGCTGTAAGGACAGTTGTGAGTGGGGTTGTAACTGGAGCTGCAATGACAAATCCATTTCTCAACAAAACAAAAGAAATAAAAAAAAAAAGTATCAGTAATCTCTGTTTTAAAAATAAGTAAATCAAACTGCACTTACTTTTGAGCAACAGAAATGGGAGAGAAAGAGGTTCACCCACAGGTGAGATTCTCTGTCCTGTTTAGGGCCTGATACTGAACCTTCATACTTTTATGGCACAAACCAAGTTGAGTATCAACATAGGTCTTGTCAATACCAAGTAGGAGTAAATCTCATCAGTGTCATTAAATGCAGCACTCATGGAGGCGTTTACACATTACAATTAATGAGGATATTTATTTAATCTTTTTATGTTGTAAAACTGCTTTGAGTGGAAAAATGAAATGTTCAAAAATAAAACTAAAGAGGTATCCCTATCGCTACTGGTATCGAACATGCTTTAACAATTCTCAGCCGTTTAGTTGCTTTTGTTTTAAATACATTAGATAAGCAGATGCACACAGTATGATACCTATCAATTTTTCAGCCAATATATACTTATGCTATATGGCTGCAATCCTAGTTGTTAGACTAGCATCCGGTACATGATTTGCATTTGTTTATGACAGATTGGTCTTTGTTTATTGGCTTTGTTGGACACTGGAACACAAGTAGTTCTCAAGGCTATTCTGCCATGCGTCCGCATGTGAAGCAAAGCATCCAACACTAATCTGAAGCCAAACACAGTCACTCCCACCTTTTTTTATTTTTTTATTTTTTATTTTTTATACTGAGTAAGGGGCCTCCTTGTGCAAATGTTTTTCCATTGTTATTGTCCCATTATTGATTCTTAAATAGAATACAAAAGGGGATATTCACACTTTAATTTTTGTGTGCTATTGTGTACATGAAGTATGTAATTATGGTCTTGTTTTATCCTCTTTAGCCTTTGTTTACTTTCATCTTAGAAGCAGAAGCTCAGTGCAGAGATGAGCAAACATTAACATATTTTAATCATCTGTTTCTTCTTGTTTTTGTGCCTCTTTTACAGCATGTCAAGCCCTTCTCCTCCTCAGACAGCCTAGCGAAGGTGCAGGAGGTAGCAAGCTGGCTTTTGGAAATGAACCAGGATCTGCTGTCGGGGGGCAGCAGCAGCAGGCGGAGTCGGGGGCCGGGGGGTCCGGCAGTGCGAGGTAACGCCTCCTCCACAGCCAGGGCACCCCAGCAGGCGGCAGAAGAGGGGGACGAAGATGAGCACATGAACAGAGTTGTAGAGGAGCAAGAGCAGCTGCAGCAAAGGGTAATGTACATTTGATATTTAGCACATTGTGCCATAGTCGCATTGGAGGAGATGAAATTGAAACCTAAGAAATCATACCATATCAGGGGATTTTAAGAAAATGTATTGATTGTATTGAAAGCTGAATAAATCGTGTCATGCCACACATTTTTTTCATATAAATTTCCACATATTTTGGCTTTAAAACTTAAGAAGATTGAGGCATGTAGCTCAACAGATTGAATTTTTCACCAGACCATCTCTCACATGCATTGTTTTCTTTTTTCTCTTTCCTTTTTGTCTGGCTCTTCTCAGCCTGAGGCATCACAAGTTGATGGTGAGAGAGAACAACCATGGGCACCAAGCGAGTCGGGAGCCAGCAACGGCCCTCGGCGAGACGAGGAAGGCGAAGAAGACGAAGAGTGCCCACCAAACGAAGTAAACGGCGGAGAGAAGGGAGCCCGATGGATGTGGGGGGCCGAGCAGAGGCGGCTGAGAGGCCAGCCGCTCGGTGAGGAGGACGAGGAGGAGGAGGAAGAGGAGGAGAACAATAACAGCAGTGGTCACCAGGAGGAGGAGGAGACGGAGGAGAGGACAGAGGGAGGGGAGGAACAGGGGAGGGAGGAAGAGGAGAGGGAAGAGGGAGAGGAGGAAGAAGAGGAGGAGGAGGACGAGGAAGAGATGGACCAAGACAGTGATGACTTTGAACATTCAGCAGAGAGCGGGAGGGAGGAGGAAGAAGAGGAGGAAGGAGAGGAAGGGCTGCGATCTCCCTCACTAAGGAACAATGTGTCTGCACCCAATAACAACCTGGACTCGGGTTGTACACACCAAAGCTCTTCCAACAAGAAGGTAAGCACAGCTGCTGTTTGTTCAACAGTTTGTATTGAAAGTAGCCTCTACAGGGCCGTAATCCTTGTGGATTATCAAGAGTGCAGGAAACTGTTCAGGCAGAATGCCATTTTCAGTGTGTAAGCACCACAAACAAAATTCTGTTCATCTTTATTAAGTAGAACCACAAATCTAAGAGGAAGATATCTTAAAACTCAAATGAACCAAAACCATCTACATGATTAGACACCACTAGAAGTGAGAGAATGATTTTTCTCTAATCCAGGTGAACTGATCCTTTTAAATCATTTAATCCTTTCACAGCAGGTAAACCAGTTTCAGAGGTAGGAGGAGACTTGTCTCACTTCTATCCATTTCATGTGTAACACTGCACTAGTCTGTACATTTTTAAAACAATAGCTCCCTCTTTTGGCTTAAATGTGCTAATACACTGCACTTCAGCGCGTTCCTGCTGTGATAAATTCTTCTGTGTACCATCAGATTTACACATTATTTGTATTTTAAAACGTGCTTTCAGCCGGGTGATATGAAAATGAACACAAATCCTACCAATAATACATATACCAATAAAAACAGGCTGATAAATATAAAGATTGTCCCATGTGGGAGGTTCAGGGCAATTTAACATGGTTCAGTCCCTCAAAAGGAACGTAGGATATGAATAAAATCCATATATAGGTCATTTCATATCCAGATAACAATGCATATAGCGTGTATGAACAACCTTTTTTATTACAATTTTCCATTAAGAATATAACAAAATATAATATATTAATGTATAAAATCTAAAAAGATACATGAAAACACTTTTCAACTATAGTTGCGAACAAAATAAATATACTTTTCATACCCAAACCATGCGTACCGACAGAAGTAGCCCCTCATTTGGGTACATGCTGCTCTTTTGTCCCGGGTGATCGGAGTTCACAATGACCCCGTTCTGTGTCACGTTCACTCTCCTCCATGTTTGTTTGCGTTGACTTCATGCAAATTACCTGCCTGCATCCGTGTTGCATGGAAGAACACAAGATGTTGTCCAAATAAAGAAAAATATTGGCATAAAGAGTGTGATTTGTGACACAACAAAATAAACATGAGTGATTAATATGAAATGATAGACAAAGTTACTCTCACCTTTTTTCTTCTGATGATTGGCGCATTGGGATATTTGTCCTTTGACGGACTGGATCACTGAATTAACTGAAACCATAGTGTTTGGATACAACAGATCTGAACCCAGTTGACTTTGCAGCTAGAAATGATTGAAACAGACACAGACTGAATAAAGCAGACACGATGCATGGCTATATTTGCATTTTGTTTTAAGAGTCCTTTTGCTTCTTCTATTCTTCTATTTCATGACATGGTATTTAGTTCCCCATGTTATTGTATAGTGATGACTGACAGCAGAGTACAACATAATTATAACTCAGCAGCCTTCAGCAGATAACAGCCTGGTGGTAAACACTTCATTTATGTGTAGAATGTGCAGAGGCCTGTTTTAGCATCTCTTAAAACCTCATGCACGCTCATACCTGACTGACTGATCGCTGACATGATGAGTGATGATTGTGGCTACGAACAGAAAAGCATGTGATGCTCAAAAGAGGCGTGTAACACACATTGTGTGATCTTTCCTCAGGAACTGAACTAATGTGTTCAGTTCAAAAGGCTCTGATGTGACACAGCAGCAGTGTTTGAATGTTAATGCTAGAGTCTTGTTCCGGTGGTGACTGGTAGCATGAGTAGCGGTTAAGTATGTTAGGGAAAGAGATTTCCAAAAAGGATTCCTTTAATAGTGCTAACTGTTGATTATTACTGGCTATGAGGAATTCCTTTTTTTTTAAAAAAAAAAAAACTCCATCAGTTTAAATCAGGCCGTTTGTCAACAAAATGTCCGAAAATAGTAAATAAATGCTTATAATTTCTTTGCACATAAATTCATTTTTGACAATGAGTTGATTACCGGAACAGTGTGTTTTAATATTATTTATTGAATAATAAGTAGATTATCGATTATTTCTGCTATCATCAGGTTTTCATTTTTACCTCTGTGCAGTTTATAGTAATTAACGTAGTATTGTTGGCAGATAGATTGGTTTTGTGTAATTTAGCAATATTTCAACTTCTATATTTCCAAGACTGGCTACGACTCACATGTGGGTCTCAAGAGATTTTATTTATCGTGATAAAACATTTTCATGTCAATCCATATCAATAATTATCACAATAAATGTAAAATAATTTCTTTAAAGTTGACGAAACCAGAAGGTTATTTGTGGTTTTAAACTCTTCTTTACGGTCAGAACACGACAAGCGCTTGCCAAGCAGCAGAGTTCTACGAAATGTCTGGTTCACTTATTTCAGACAATATTATAATCACAGTAAAAATGGTCAGGAATGTAAATTTTGGCACAAATTCACTCTTCTCAGGATTTATAGATGATGAGTGTTGGTTGCATCGGCTGGTTGTTTTGCCAGGTAAAAAATAAGTTTGGGAAACCGTGACATAAAGGACGCCTGCGACATCACTCACCGACAGATTTGTCTGTACCAGCTTTGTGTAATAACTTCACAACAGGAAGTTGTTTATCGTTGACGAAGGGCATGTGTTTCTCTCGTATGTCTTTGTTATATGTCATACCTGTGGTGTGTCAGAGCCTTTGGTGCACATTTTGCTCTTGCTCATATCGGCCTAAATATAGTCTGAATTTGCTCCACTGTGCCTCTCACCATCTGACACAGCTGTCAGATAGGTTTGTCAGAGCCTTAGCTGTTATAGGAAGCCAGCTGGCTTTGATGTTGAACGTACACATTTTGTTGCTCTGGCTCCTGTATGCTTGGAATTAGGAGTGCCGCAGAAAGACGAGATCAGTGTTCGTTGCCAGTTCAAGTGAGAAATAATGAAATGTCTGTCAATAATTTATCGTGTCCATTTCATTGGTACTTTGTATTTCTTCCAGTATTTACATTAAAAGTGCTTCACAAGTAGTCTCAGAAGTTTCATGTAATATTTGCAAACACAAGTTTAGAAAGTGCTGCAGAGATGGTGCGAAACAGCTATGTTAAGAAATAAAATATCTGATGTAAATTTAAACAGCTAAACAGAGAACGGTGAAACAATGAAGTAGAAAAAAAGAGGACAGAACAATAAAGTACCAAAAATGACCCAGATTAGATTGAAAACAGACAGCCCTTTAAGTAAATCATGTGATTTAGTCCAGTGTTTTGAGATTATTGCTGCAAATGCACTCACTTCACTTTATGTTAAGTTATGTTCACATACACCTTTAAGTAGGCATGAGCCATAGACAATTTTTCTTATTTTCCTTTGTTTAAATACATACAGCTACATTTGTCATTACACTGAGTATGAAAATGTGGGCTCGTGTTAATATTCTAAAGTTTAGTTAGTTATCATCAAGTTATATAACGTGATAAGTATTGATGAGGAAAAATATTGTCATATGTTTTTCCATATTAACCAGCTTTGCCTTTAAGGTATCAGATCACATCGAGAATTAATTACGTTCATTTTGCAGACATGGTATTTATTAATTTCTCTGTAACTCATTATAAATGATTAGTAGTGTAACATCACCTTTGCACCTTTTCATTTAAATCCTTAATAGGATTTGTAAGGGAGACTATATTCGCTTCATATACAGTCATTTACATGGTTAAAGGTCTTGTATTATGTAGTTTGCAGTCTTGCAAGCTATATGTGCATTTTGACAGCTGTATACGTGAGACAAGGGACAACTGGTTAATAGTGGAGGATCAGTGTCCATGTTTGTATTGGGAATGTGCCATCCATGTGGGGTTAACTGATATGTACTCTGCACATACTATATATGTAGACAGACTGTACAAACAGAGACTTGGATGTATACGTGTTTAGAATTAAACAGATGTGTAAAGGCAGCACTCTTAAAGTGTAGATTATGGTGATGTTTTGCCTTGTGTGCATGTGTTGGCACATCTTCACTGTGAACAGATTGTGTTCCAGGGCTTGCAGGTGCTATAGGCTCAGGTCACCAGAATTAGATGCTTCACCTCCTCTCTTCTTACTCTACAGTCTTTGACCCATTGCCAGCGGGTTTCTACTCGAGGTCATGGTCATCATTTAACATTTTAAATTCTTAAAGAGCTTCGTTAATAATTATGCAGGCTATGCGTTAACCTTCCTCATGGCCTAATGCGTGCAAAGAAATTCAGGAGTTGAGATGAAGCTGATTTACATTTTAAACAGATATCTTTCTTTTGAAAGGGCATGATACGTCACATGATATTTTCATGTGTTGAATGACAGAATATATGGTGTTCAGTGAGCCATTAGTCTGTAGCAGGTGTTGATATCTGTATACTGCGTTATATAGATTATCCCCTGGGAACTGGGATGTTTGAGCAGCTATATTAGGAGATATAAAGAATATTTAATTACATTTTTTTTTGTGTTAAAAGTGTTAAAGGTTATGCCAAAATGCAATGACAAAGTACATTAGCTATATAATGTCAATGATCATTTGATCATACATTTATTGGTTAAGAAATATTTAATGTTTAAAGTCATATTTTCTATTTCCTCTTACTTAGTATGCATGCCGAGCAGTGGGAAGTGGCAGATGTTGCAGTTTATCCAGCTCTGTTTGACTTTGATTTTTTTTTTTTTTTTTTTTTTCAAAGTTTAGTACAAATTTTAATATTTCATAGAAGAATAAATACAGGGGAAAGAGATTTCCATAAAAACCATAATCAGATCTTTATGTCTGAAATGTCAAACATGTATATATGTCAAGCAGTTTTTTTAACGTGTGAGAAGAATAAACAGGAACATGATACTCCCATTTTCAGCTCCCTACAGTACATGCCTGCCTGTCCATCTTCAGTATAAATTATAGAATATCACTTCTGACTAACGACTAAGGCATTATGTGATATTAGAGGATTATGTGTCTCATAATGATTCATCAGAGACCTGTAGTGTAGTAGATGGGTCTGCAGAGCTATGATAACACATAGCAGGACGATGCAGTGAGGCCAGAGTGCACCGACAGAGAGCTGACATTGAGTTAAGCATCGTTTTTATTTGGATTATGTTGGAAAAGAAGCTTGAAATGTGTTAATAGTGTGAGTTGCATAATTGATGTGATGAGCTTTGACTGAATCCTAATTACTGTTTCAGCCTCACACCTCAGCCATCTGGATGCTTAGTTGGACAAAATGATTGCATAAATCTACGTTTGAGCACTGGTGAATGTGGAATAAAAGCGCTTTAACTTTTATCTCTGTTATCAGCTCCCATGGCCCAGATGCCCTTGTTCTGTCTCCTCATTTCTTAATGTCCGATCAGGTCTTTAAACTTCAAATACCCACCTGAACTGGTTTGTGAATATTGATGAGAGGTATTTAGATATAAAGGCAGTTACTGATTTTGTTGCTTGTGGTTTAATGCCTTTGAGGATGTGGTGACTTAAACAAGGTTAACATTCTATTTTTCATCTTGGTATTCCTCCTCTGTTGCAACAACATGGCATCATTCTCATTTCAAAAATGGTAGACCTAAAAACTCAATGCTTTTGAATGTGATACGAGTGCACAAAACAGTATCCATGGCTCGGAAAGCAATATTTCATAATAATAACAATATTATAATAATCTCTTGCCACACTCCAGGCTTGTCCTCATCATATTTTATTTATGCCTATATGGATTTTTTATGGGATCAGATTTGTGAGGTTATTTATTTTCTAGCAGTATATTTTTATAGAGAAATTACCAACCTCTGCTGCCTCTGCACCTGTTTTTGCATCTCAGGACTTGTTCTCCATAAAATGATAAATATGATTCCAACAGATGTGTTAACTGCTTGCATCTTGTATTAATAATAAAACAATAAACCTAATATTAGTCATGTATTTGGTACTGATTACTATAAAATACTGTACAGAATGTACAGTTTGACACGTCTAAAAACCTAAATAGAACTTGAATTGTTATCTATCTCCTGTGCTTTGTTTTTTTTTCCTTCATGAGGATTCTGCTGTCACAGAAATAAATTCAAGTAAAATACTTAAACATCACTGCCATATTGGGTCGGCCAAAAGTGGCCTATAAATGCATATAAGTAAATGGCAGGGATGTGTTTTTTTTTTTTTCTCTAAAAATTTGAGACAAAACTTTTCATCCCACATAGATCACACACCCTATAAAATAAAAACGACTAATTGAAATCAGTTGAGAAATGTAAACGTTATAGTGCTTTTGATCGAGAAGAGTATGCGTTTACAGGACAGTCTTGTTCAATATGTTGATGTTGTCGTACGATCCAGCAACCAATGCAGTTTACATATATATTTCTATGGATCAGGGGCTGTTGGTGTTGAAAGTGACCAATCAAAGGAGCAGAGACATTGGCTACTGTCCTATCTCTAAAGTCAACTTCGACAAATAAGCAAGGGTTAAACAGTTGCGAGCATATAGAGAGTTTTGATCTTTATACTGGTTACACTGTTCTGTGTGCTTATATTGACATTCACGTGCTGGGTGACTTTAACTACAATGATGCCATGCGACAGTAATAGAAGAAAAAGCTTAAAGGCATTGCAGCAATCCACATCTGAACTGTTGATCTGAAGAGTTTATACCACTGCACATCCCTGATGCTGACTACATATCTGTTCAATGTACACATCGTACTGTTTGGCTGACAAGTTACACAATAGTTCCCTTCTTTCGCAAATGGTTTGAGGTGCAGTCAGTGCTCCACTTGTCCTCACATACCCATTACCCCTCAGTGAAGCTAATTAAATGTTTTGGCGAAGAAGAGACTGCCTGCGTATTCTAGGTGGTCTCTCCCACACACTGGGCTTGTCACACAGGCAGCGATGAGCCACAAAGGACCAGCATTCTTATCCTCCCACATGAAAGCAACTAGTTTGAGTCACTACTAGTATATGTATTGACAACAAATTAGTTTTTTTTCACAAACTCTCATTATATACTGTTACACCTCCGCTGGCCCTTTGAATTGATCATCATGCAGCACTGCAGTCTCTCTTTCCTGGACTTTTTATTTCCGTTTGTTTGGTGCTCATAGAAGAATGTTGAGCTCAGGGGTTCAGGTGCTACCCATGAACCATAATGTCATCATGTAAGTGTCCAGCTTTGGACCATAGTTACTTATTAGAACATTAAGAAAATATAACTTTTAACTTTAACTTTGTTATTTAACCTGTGTGTTTTGTCCTTATTTATACAAATACAGATACAAAAAGAAACAAGTTCCAAATAAGTAAGGATCATGTGTTGAATGAGCGAGCTGTCCCAGTTTCACATGTGTGCCCTCACTCTTGTCTGCTCAGCGTGTTTTTTTGTCTGGAGCTTTTTTCTGCTTTAGAGGGCAACCACAATGAAACATGGACTAAGAGGATTTCCTCTCCATAGGGCATACAGTTACATTATACTTACAAGTTGTCAGTGCAAGGACAAATATGATTTCAGTTGTGATTATTTAGGAAGCATAGATTGAGTTGATAAAGAGTTGTGAAAGTTTAGTTGTGAAAGTTATTATTGCTTTTATTTTATTATGCAGGTCTTATTTTTAATCACGTTTAGTATAGTAGTACTGCAAGTGTTTTGTATGTGTTTTTCAAACATAGTCACTTAGCAGAATTATAGTACTCTTTTATTAACATATTGTTTCCTAATATGTGTTCTATAAACCTGCTTCTTGTTGTATTTTGGAGCATTGTTGTCCCATTCCTCGACACCAGAGGGAGACAGTGATTTAAGTTCACGTTTAAGTAACCCTTCTGCCCACAGGTCGTGGGTGCTCGATGCAGCTGTGCCCAGACTGCACTGCAGGCTTTACTCAGTAATAAACTGTTGTCTTTTCTCACATGGACACGATCCAGCAGTGTGTGCGAGCGAGTGAGCATTCATGTGTTTGTTTTCACAAGTGATGCCTCTGGGGTTTTGGCAGAGGCTTTAGGTTCAGTGATGCAGAGACAGTGTGGGAGAGAATAAGAGAAAATAAGATGAGAATGAGACAGATTTATTTATTTATTTATTTTACTCATTACCATGATCTTCCCACTTATATGGATGTTTGAATGTTACAAATCAGTCATGGCTTTGTGTCAGTTCTCATCCATTACATCTGTGGAACATACAGGACACAGCAGTAATGTACTGCTCCTAAATGAAAAGGCTGATCACTGACTGTGACTAAACCACACTGTATATACATATGTGGTATTTATAGCAAATATTCATGGAAAGTAAAAGCATTTTACCAGCCTTTCAGCTAAAGTCATTTTATGATTAGTGCGTGTACCGAGTTAGCAGAGACCAAACATTTGTGACCTTTGACACTCAAGCACTCTTGGGAAATCTTGTCAGTGATTGCAAACTTGATGACCAGGCAGTAATACTGAGACACAGTTATTAAAAGGTACCAAACAAAATCATCTGGCCCGTAACGGCTGTGTAACTGTACTTTAAAGACATGTTATGGGCTGCAGTGCAGAAGTAACTTTGAGCCCATAAAAAGTTTGTCCTCCATCAGCATCATAGTCAGTGAATTTATTTATTTATCTATCTATCTTACTTTACTCAGTTTTCACTAAAGCTTTGTGTTACTGTAGATCTTTAAGCCTTTGTAGATTCACAGTCACATTTTATTTTGCAGCACAATTATTATAGCCTTGTTAGGAAAGGACATACAGAAAGCCTGTTCCATTTCAGAAAGGGAAACCATCATTCTGAATATGTTCTGTAAATACTGTTCATTTTAAAAATGTAACTTCTTAAAACAAGCTTTCTCTTCTTTACTGTGAAGTCTGTTCTAATTGTATGTATGCTGGAAGTCATAAACTGCATTTCACACTTCTTTTAGTTGTTTACTGGACTGGAATTGGCCTATTTGTGATGTTCCAAATTGTGCTTGCATGTGCACTTCTTAATTAAGATTTAAGGGCAGGAGATAAATATAAAAACCTTCTTTTCTTTCTTTCTTTTTTTTTTTACAATTTGAGTATAAAGGAGAAAGGAAACAAGGGCAGAGAGAGAGAACATGAGTAAGGAATAACATGCATCTAATGTCACCCAGACTGGGAATCAAACCAGTTACGTTGCAGTTCATCGTCGCTGCCCTTAACTGCTCAACCATGGGCCGCCCCAAAACAGCCTTCTAATGTCAAAATCTGCACAGATGTTATTCTGACCAGAAAAGACCAAAATACTGAGTAAAATATAAGCAGCAAAGCAAACATGCTTTTGAGTGTAGGAGAACTTTTAATAAAAATCTTGCAAAGCATTGGGACTGAGGTTAAATATGCTTGCATGACTTGCAGTTTTACAAGTGACTTTGGTCTGATCATGTTGTAGCGACTGGAACAGCGTGTCTGTCACATAGCTCAATGGCCTAAGATTAGTCTGAAAGCTCAAGTAACCTCCACAAGGCCTGGGAGACATCACAAACAAGCAACCAAGTGACTTGTGGATTATTTCTCACAGCATGGCGACCACGGGCGTTCATGATTTGTATAGTTTATGTGATATTTAACTCACAAGTGATTGATGGATGTACTCTGCTATCCATCTTTTTATGTGCTTTTTGTTCACTCAGCGTCAAATGTCTCTCTGTTGTGTAATGGTGCCGACAAACAGCTCTGGTTGTTTGTTAAAAGTTGCACATTTAAGCCCCAAATATTACTGCTGATGGTAAGCTCACAGCTGACATGCAAGGAAACAAAATAATCCCCCAGTGTTCACTGCTGTTGACAACAGGTTTTGTTATTTGCCTGGAATACAAATTGAAGATACAGATGAGTGAAAAATGAAAGGAAATGAACAGCCAAATGAACATCCTCGTCTTGTTTTGGCATTTTAAAATGTTTTTTTCAAGTTGACTTTTTATTACTTTATATATATTTCTATTACAAAATTCATCTCCTCCTCTCCCCATGTGCTACTGCGGCTCATTCTTCCTTCTTCCAGTTCTTCCTCTTTTGTTTAATGGCTAGCAATAGCCTGCTGTAATGTCCTGTAATTGGACAAAAAGTTTTCATACTAGAAATTTAAGTGAACCATGGTTCATTTTGATATAGACTAAGACCATGTCTTTTTGCCGGACCATGGTGCGGCTGTGTAGTCCAAGGGAAGTTTCAACACCTGTTTCAACAAGTCCAGATCAAAGGTGTTCAGTTGGGTTGAGATCTGGTGATAGGCCATAACATAGGATTCACATCATTTTCGTACTCATCAAACCATTTGGTGAGTCCTTGTGCATTGTTGTCTTGCAAGAGACCACTCCCATCAGGTTTTTCCTGTCATTTTGTCTATGCAGTAAGTACAGTATGTATGAATAAAAAGTTGCATAGTTGTAAAATCACAGATTTCCTGAGCTGTATGTCCAGTCAGAGAGGGCTCTCTCATCAACTGGCTCTCGTTGGATCTGCATGCTCAGTCTGCCGAACAGCTGTTGATGAGGCGCCAACTTGTTTCGATTGCGCTAAACATACTCAAAATCTATGGGCGTTGTTCAGCCACAGACATCCAACTGTCGGCCTGGTGTTCTGGCTACTTTGATAGATATTCTGGCAATGTAATCTTCATAGAACAATGGTGGATGTGAGAACAGAGAAGAGAATAAGCCATGCGTTTTTGTTTGCCATGTGTTGAGATACAGACACAAAAATGACAGTTGATTTGCTCAGTGTATATTAATTTTCTTCACAAGTTACTTTCTAAACTTTCTGACTTTTTTTGCATCACTCGCCCACCTTCGCGTCTTTGCTCCTCTTACATTACAGTCTTATTGTTTTGCAGTTTTTCATCAACAACGACTAACATCCTCGTTCTCCTTTGCACTTTGTAGCAGCATGTAAATACTCCGTAATAGATATTAAAGTCCATCCCTTCTGACACTTGGTCAAGTGAATCCTTGTTTAAGTGCATGTGTCACACATACTAACATTTGACAGCTGTGTGATAGTCTCCTGAAATATCCTCAGCCTCTTTGCTGACATAGACAGAGTTACTGACATTCCTTAGCACGCTGGCTCATCAGGAGAGTTACACAAGGCTGGTTTTAATCAAATCACAGCTTTAATATTGACTGGTGTGATTCCGTAAGGGTGTATGAATCAGTTGTTGTGCTGTGTGCTGACAGTTTGCATTGGGGAAAGTTGACTGGGCTCTGTGATGTAGGCTGCTAAGTGCGGAGGGCCAGAAGGGGGTCAGAAAACGAGCACAATGAGGAAGCTCCCCGGACACGTGTGCTGCGTCGGACTGGTGCTACACATTCCACCAGTGAGGGGGTCATGAGAGCAGATTCCACAGAGCCTGTCTAAGGGGGGAAAGGCTGAGTTGGTCCATCCTCTTTTCAAGTCCTGATGGCAGCTGCTCCGCCTGGCTTGGGTGCAACAGTGACCTCACACCCCTCAGATATTTTAAAGGGTGCCAGTCAGCAGGGAAAATGAGTTGTGAGTACATAGGTGCAGAGCCTCTGCAGGCACAGTACTGATACGTCTGCACAATGGTTGTGAGGTCCAAGAGAGTTATTACGTTTATTTAAAAAGGTTATCTGTGTTTGACGTTGGTCAGCTACCTTTCCAAGCTCCTTCTGGGAAATGATCCTTTAGACGGTCCTTTTTTTTTTCTTCTTTCTTTTTTTTTTTTTTGCGCAATGCTGCGGCATTGCCCCATTCCCCGTTTCTCGTCTGCTGGTGCTCGGAGAAAGATGCCTAATGTCGGTTGTGGAAAAGAGAAGACTTTGCCCGTCCCAGTGGAGAGCCAGGCGCTCGACCTGGCAGACCCCAAGGACGTTGCATCGGAAGCCTTACCTCCTCAGAAAGTCCTTAAGATATTTAGCATCAATATCATTGCTCAGGGTTTGCCTTTCTGTCGCAGACGGGTGAGTACCCATGAGCCTTGGCCTTGTTGTTCAACTGCAGATCCTCAAAATGTCAAGGGTTATCCAACACACTCACCCCTGTTTGCTTTAGTGGCTGCTTCACATAACCTGTTTATTAAAACTGATAGTAATTGATGACACATAAAAAATCCCTTTCCCATTATTCCTGCCAAAGTTCAGTTTATTTAAGATTAACTTGACTAATGAAAAGCTGCACCCACATAAAACATTTTTTTGGATAATTAACAGCCAGTTCTTGTCAAATGCTTTTTTTGAACTTGCTACAAATCAGCTGAAATCCTTTATTTCATCTTAACTTATTTTAAACTCAGTACCTCCTAGATTTTCCATTGGTTGGTTAGTATTCATTAGAATGAAATTAGGATATTCGTTATGATATAAGATTGATTTGTCAGTTCTTTTTGCCAGATGTACTTATTTCGAGTTTGTTCGCCACAGCTCCACCCAGAGCGGACAAAGGACACGACGTATAACCTTAAAAAGGCTGTTACTTACCACTGCGACTATTTTTAGTTTACAATTTATATATATTTATATATTTTTATATATATTTTATATAAATATGAATGCATTAATTGTAGATAAATTGCATAACAGTACATTAAGCACTTGCTATTAATCAAGAAATTATCACAAGACTCAAAATAGTATATTTTTATCTCCGACACAATTTACTTATTATGAAGTTTTTAAATATGCTTGTAAAAAAAAATAACTTGGGTCATAATAGAAAAGGTTATAGGCTTTATATATACACTTAGTAAATGTGTGAAGATGTATGTAAGTGAAATAAATGGCTTACATCGCTCAGCTTAATTCGTCATGGCCAGTGGATACTTAGAACGTTCTGACATTTAATGCGCCTTTGCACTTAAGTTAAACATTAATGCCTACATATATTAAACAAGAAATCTTCTGTACAAACGTGACCGTTGGTAGGAAGGTTGAATTTCTCAAAACAGTTGGTGGAAACAGCTGGCTTTTCCTCTAATTTGTTGGAGCAAGTTGAAGGTTAAAACAGCATGTAACTGTGACAATAGTAATTTCTGCTTCTTGTTTGACAGCAAAATTGGTTGCCTTATATGAGCTGTAAAAGCAACACGCTACTTACATTAAAAGTCGCCTTTGACATTTCAGCTGAATTAATTTAGCATAATGTGCAGTGTGAGTCGAAAATTAATAAGTGAGATTCTTCTCTGTTGTTACTTGCCATCAAAATGAACTCAGTTCAGATGAAAAGACATAAAAGTGTTGAAGTAGCCCACTGCGTGACTGTTTAATCTCTCCATGTATATGAATACATGCAAAAACCCAACAAATTAAGTCCACTTCTTTTTTGAATTTATCTAAAATGGACAGTGTAGTTTAATATAGTTAAAATTCAGAGCATGAAACTGATGTGTTTTAGCGAGAGAGTAGAAGGTCCTTACATACACAGAATAATCAAAATGTACAGTTTTCATTCTCATAAAACCACAATACACTACAGATACAGAAGTAAAATAAAATACATAGTACAATTAGCTATTGACCTTAAACCGTAAAAATACTTTTTGTCTGTAATTAGTTGCCAGCCCTTTATGGAGAAAGCTGATTTTCCAAATTTAGATCTACGATGTGATATTTTACGCTGTCCGTCCGCCATGCTCCTAGTTACTTCTCGTTGTTGTTACTGTCTTGTCTCTGAATATATCTGGAAAGAGGGTAAAGTATGGCCTAAAGTGTTGATACATTTAAAAACAAGTTTGAGAACACAAAAAAGAAGTGAAGCTCTCTAAAGACTGTATGTTTTCAGGATGTGACAGTGATGCTAATGGACATTTTTTTTTATCAGGGTATGACTGTAAAAGGATAAGAAGTTTCTGATTCCATACTGTCACACAATATAAAAAATAAGTGGTGATCCTAGAATGCATAAATAACTGGATATGTAGTGCCTGAATACTTTTAAGATTCAATTAAGATGATCTTTGATGTTTACGTTTTACTGAGTTGTGGATCTAAGAATATTCCTAGGAGCGTATGTGGTTTAAGTATCTTTAATATAATTGCTCAACTTTCATGTTTTAACTGATATGGTATTTAATTTGGTGTTAATCATGTTGTAGTCTTGTTTTTGTCAACTTCATCATCATTTTTTAAAAATTTCGCTGTTTTGAAATACACAGCGCACAAAAACATTTGTTGCGCTTTTAACTTTCTATCCATTTTTTTAATACATCTCCTTTTTTTATCAACCTGAAATGTTGGATATAGACGGCTTAATGACAAGAAAGGTTGTGAAATATCGGGCAAAGTCTTAAATAGAAATGGGGCTAGATGTCACAATGACTGGGTAGTCAGCTGTCCTTTTTCGTTCTTGGTTTTCTCTCTGATCAAAGCTGGTTACTGTGTCAGGCAGCTTCTGAAGACAAAGGGTCTATCATGGTAATTTAGTCTTAATTAGTGTTGTCTATACACTAGTTATAGGTTCAAAGGATAAGCTCAGATAGACTGCAGTGGGAGGTTTTTCTTTTGTGTTCCCCGCCACAGGCTTAAAAATGTCCGGTCAAATCTCTGTCTTTTTTTAGTCGGTGCTGCCCTGCCTTGCAACAAAGATCAAAATACGCACACAAAAGCAACATCACTTAGAGGGAGATTATGGTCTGAGCTGAACTTCCCTTGACAATGAAATGTTATATATCATTCCCATTTACCTTCTTTGCTTATAGCCTGTATAATTTTACACAAGGTACTGATATGCAATAAAGGTCCACTGCAGAGGAGGCTAAAGTCACTCAAGTCAAAGTACAGATAATGGTGTTAAAAAACTCTCTGGTAAAAGTAGAATTACTTATTCAAGTTCAGGTTATTCAAGTACAGGCTCTGAAATGTGCTCCAAGTATAAAAGTGAAAAGTAGGCCTTTGAAGGACATTTCTATCATCTGTTTCTGTGCTAAGCTATATTAATATAATGTGATGACTATTAAACCATTCTAACTTAAAATCAAACACAAACTGAAAATGATGAACAGTAACTTCGCTCCAGTGTGCAAATCAGTTTTCAGTGTCAGCAACAGAAGTCGAAACATTACAATGCCTTTCCTTGTGTGATTTGTCTTGCTTCATCTTTCATGTCATTGTCTTTTTGTTACATTTGATGTGAGCAATATGCTCTGAAGGCTACACCATCGGTGCATATCACTATGTAAGTTGAAATCAGTCTTGATGTGGCGAAGGTACACAGTGATAATTTCCCTCAAATGCATTAAAACTAACGTCTGTATATATATAAAAAGATAATATATATATAAAAGTACAGATATTTGTGTTAAAATGTAGGGCTTTTTTAAGCTGTTAAGAATAAGTAGTAAATAAATAAATTACAGATACATGAAAACTCTCCTCTAGTAATAATAATCAATTATAATGTGTATGTACTTGTTTGCGTCCCACCTCTGTTCCTCTGGCTGAGACTCGAACTGTAGACGTACTTCTACAACACAACACGCTGTAACCATCAGGTCCTCAAAGGGTCTTCAGTATTGTCAAAAATGCCACTCCCTTTAATGGCATGAGGCATCTGTCTTCATATTCTGGAATACATTTTGAAAACCAGTCAGGAGGCTGAGAAAAAGAAACTAAAGCCCTCATGTTGTTTACAAAGTCTATTCTGCCGGATGAACTAAATGGAAGGTCCCCAAGGCCGGTTCATGAGGTTTGTTTCTCCTGTTGCTCCATGCAGAGCGGATCCACGTGGGCTCTGCCGTGCATGTGGCAGCTGTCTCCAGTGAATGGCATAGCTGGCATTTCTCAGACTCTCTGCGGTTTCATACAGCTTAAGTCGCCTGAAAGCGTGTCTTCAGAAGAAAGAAGTGTAAAATCTATAATTTTAACTTCAAATGTGTTGATCCTTGTTACTTTTTTATGGCTTGCAATACTTAAAGGAAATTTATTGCTTGTCTGTATCACCACTATATATGTCTCATTAGACTCCTGTATAAATATTTATTCGGACATGGGAGTTTTCTGTGAGGCAGTATTGTTTTTTGTATCTATAGTGTGTCTTGAGAATCAAAGTGAGATCTCCACAGGCCCCTAAACTTCCTATCCTACTAAAAATAGTCCTGGCTTCCTGTTTAAAGGTGACAGGAGAATCCTCTATACTGTATTTCCTGGAGCCAGAATGAGCATCCAGCTGTTACAGTAGATAGTCATCGACATATAGGACTTTAACAGCAGGTCATTTTGGTAGCGGTATAATGTTCCCTTCCCACCACACCCTGTGCTGCCTGCGTGATGAGTAAGGCGATCTGGACGTGCCCAGAGCAGCTATGTCTGTATCAACAGCTATCAGCAAGATGCATTTGCTTTTTTAAACAGGTGGTGTGGGTGTGTTGAAACTTTGTTCAGTGAGTTTGCTCACAGCCTCGGGGTAACCTGTGGTGTCGGCTCGTTAATTAGAAACACACAACTACTTTTTTTTTTTTTTTTTTTAGTTATTTGTTGGCCCTTCTCACTGTGTCAGTTTAAGACTGGGAGCTATACTTGTCCTTGTAGGCGTCTTGCATCTTGTTTGAGATGCATTTGTATCTTCTTGTAAGTCTTTCCCCTATTACTACTGTATATCATTTAAAAGCTTCAGAAGCCATGAGCAGAGATCTGCACAAATAGCTTAAATCAGTTACATATTGCATATAGTTCTTCGCAAAAGGTATCAAAGTAAAATACAAAATACTGTTATTAGAAAATGTATTAAAATACTAATAATTGTTGAATTTGAAATGACAAATGCATTCTAAACTTACTCTAAGTGACCATTACGGACATATTGAAAAACACTGTAGATGGAATTAATTGAACTAAAATGACTCACATTCATTCATTTAATCACTATAATATACATTTCTAAAGAATATACTCTCGTCAGTACAATAGTCTTCTTATATCATCACTACTTTTAACACGAGTAACTTTAAGAAACTGTAATGTGTAAACTCCATACCACATGCCAATTTAAACCGATTAAATTGTGTTGCATGGTTAAAGAGTTACCAGTAGAGAGACACGTCTATCTACCAAGAGAGCAGGTTCACGTTTCTCTGATGTTGTGTAATTTAACTTGACGTGCCGCATTCAAGGACGCTGAATCCAACACGATGTGTCATGTGATTTACTTGTATTTAGTCAAAGACTGTGATTTCCTAAGGATAACCGTGGTACAGTTTTTTTTAGAGTTTTAACCTGGAGATAAAATGTGTCTTATTTTAGAATAAGACAGGATGTGACATTATTTAGTATTTCTTATTATTACTTAAAGTATTTAATGACATTTTAGTTTTTCTTCCCAGCAAAATACAAATTACACATACATCTTAAATGTATTTAACTGAAATACTGTCCATCTGTGAGCATGTGAAAATCATACGTTTTAGTTTTTATCTGCAATATTAAAATAATTTATCACGAGTAATGCTATGATAATGATCTAAGGAGACCTTCAGGTTATCATTAAGTCTTATTTTTGTGATGCATGCATGGGTATAATATACGGAAGAGATTTGCGTTCACCTTAATTCAGGATGTGTCCCCCTGTGTACTACGTGACAGCTCCGGTGTCATGATACTCCAGATCCTGTTATTAGGAGGTCAGATGATCTGATAGCGGCTTAAGTGATGTTTATCTTTACTATTCATATTTCAAAACCAACTGTTTTCCATTACCCAAACCTATTTTGCACCTCTACTAATTCAGTCTTTGATTGTCCCTGGTTTGTCTTCTTTGTGATAATTTGGACACATTTGTAAACACTTCACTGCCAGATGAGTGACAGTCAAAATTGGGTTGTCATATTGAATAATGTACGAGAACAAATGATGCATTATCAGGAAACTGGGTAACCTCAAATTAATTAAAAAACTGAAATTAATTTTGGAATAAGGTGCATGGGGCAGTTTTTGAATGTTTACAATGAAAGAATTCCAGAAACAAAAGTAATTAGTAAAACTAGATTTGTGTCAGTCAACAAGGACTTAATTAAAATACTGCAAGTTTCAGTACAGAAATTTGGATTTTAAACTTTTGTTTGCAATATAAAAATGGACTGAAAAACTGAGTGTCCACTGTATATTCTACAGTTATTTATGGTTAAATGACATGATTTACTCTGTTCCTGTCTGACTTGTTGTTCACTTCAGACAGCCTGAAGGCAGTGGAGGAGCTGCTGCCTTCACAGATGATCAGCTCTTTAGATAGATTTTAAGAAGCTGAACTATTCTGACTGCGTCATGCTCCACAAACACTATCACTCAGGCTTTTTTTTTTATCACCTTACCCTGCCTGTGGCTGGCCAAATGTAGAATATTGTGGTCGACAGGACAAGAAACTAATTCATCTTTGAAGATTTTATTCTTTATTTTTTTTCTTCTTTTATTACTGATGCAATGCATTGTAACACACCGAAGTGAAGTTGGCATTAAAATGAAGAGAGGTTTCTTTCTTGCTTTGGTGTTTCTCTCTTCTGTTTCAGTCTAATGCTGGGTTCAGATAACACAATATCAGCCTGATTACAGTCTGATCCAGCAGACGCAGAGTGTCGGGCACGGCAGTCGACCCTTTTATCTTGTGTAGTGTCATAGTGGACGGCAATCGACACCATATCTGGAATGCCTCACAATGTCCTCACAGAAAGACTAGCATGTTTTAATTTTTTTGGCCTTCCATGATGAATTCTGTCACTTCCATGACATTGGCCAAAAGGAGCACAGTGCAACCTGTCAACTGTAAACATAGTGAAGCGAAAGATGAGTGATGTCGTTGGTGCTGCTTAGCATGGCAACCTACAACCTCTCTGTGTGCAGTTTTTTGTTTTGTTGTTGTTTGTTTGTTTGTTTGGTTTTTTTTAGAGAAAATATAGTGTTCAGTTCGATTGATGCAATACTAACTTGAAGATGGACTCAAAAGCGGATTGCACATCAGTGACAGTCATCTTGGTTCCTCAATGTACCTCAGTGGTGCTCCTCTCAGTCATCTTAACAAACCCGCCCCATGTCAGATAATAATGTGTGATTGGCCTGGCCCGATCTTGAAGAAGGATCTGTGGGGGGCCATAAAGATCTGGCAGAGCAAATGAAACATGAGCTCTCAGATTTGTATGGTTCCCAGGCTAGGTGCCGCTAGGTGGAACTGTAAAATAGAGGAAAGGTTTCACTACTGGTTAAAAAATGCTTGTTCCTGGAAATTCGTCTCTAGCACATCCTTCCCAATGACATCACTTATGTCATGAAAGATGACAAGCGCCATGTTGTTCCCCCACCAAACAACATGGGGGTAGTCTGTCATGTTTCCTGGCCACAAAATGGTAAGAATTGTATCTATAATCCCCTAATCTGACACAGCTATTGTGTAATCCTAACCCACAGAATTACATCAGATATACTGGAATAAGCAGTATGTTTTGACTTGACCAGATTCTGTAGTAGTTAAAGGTCTGCATCATAGGCTTTCCTTGGGTTGCAGCAAAGTTGATTTCACTGACATTACCTTGATGTGAACGATGACATTTATTAAGCTGCTGGCCTTAGCTGATGATTAAAAGATGACTGATTTTGTCCTCTCGGTGTCATCCCCTTCTTTCTGTGCTGAAGTAAGGACCACAGCACAGTGCCCTGCAGGAGGTTGGATTCCATTGCCCTTGGGCTCCAAATAACACAGAGGGAGGAAGGCATCTGGCATTGGCTATTCTGAGAAGCAGACCCATTCCAGGGAGCATACAGATCCAGTCAGCTAGCTAGCCAGCACCGAGATCAGCCAAACAGCTCTATTTACCCCAGATTTAAAAGGAGACCCATAACTAATGACATCCAGAGGAAGGTGTAATTTCTTAAAGCTAACTGGCTCGGATTGATGTCTTTATAACTGGGCCCTTTTTTAGTAGTCATTTGAAAAGTATTTTCTACTGGATAACCTGCTGAATATTTACATTTAGTACATCATGGTGCGTACACAGCATTTTGCACTCTTATAGACAATAGCTGTCACTGTCATATTGGCATTAATGACTGAGCGGTGGTTGCATTTTGACATTGCACATGATTGGTGAACTTGTGATCTAAATACCGCTCGAGTTCAAACTGAGGGTGTGTAGAGTTGTACTGTTGTGGTGCTTTATATACAGAGTGGATAGTGATGTCTCTCATATGACACAGGGCTGCATGAAGGTACTGACATTCCCACACTGTTAGAGAGACATGTTTCTTTTATGACCGTGACAAAGCCCCTAAAGATTGGTTTATATATAAAGATGAGAAGCTCTTAATCACTTTATCTTTCACACATACAGCACTTACGTTACTCTTTCAGGTAAATAATTCATCTCAGTTGTGCTTCTTGGCTCGTACATTGTGTTTACATAATATACACAAAATGGGATGCATTTTATAGACTCGAGTCTGAATAAGCTTGAGCCAGATTGAGGTTACCCTGCGTTTTATTACTTTGTTGTTTTTTCCTTGTAAGACCTGTTGTTTATATCACACCTCCTCTTCTTATGATAAAGAGTTTAGCATAAAAAATCAGCAGTTTTCTTGATGATGCATATATTTTCTGCAGATATTTGTTGATTGCATTTCTCAGCTATTTAACCAGGAGTTGTTAAGCTATAAAGAAAACATAATTCAAGAATCTTTTTCAGTCTTTTTTATTCCCTCACAGACTGATCATTATTACATGGACACTGTAATAATAATGTAAATCCCTTGTCAGGCACAGATATCCTGTCACCCGTTTGCATGTATGTCATAATGTATTTTCTTAAGTTTTGGTCCTGGTGAGGCATATGTTTAACACTGCAAGCTGCACTGCTAAAGTTCCTGAATTATCAGAAAGTACTAAAATTAGACTGTGGTCCCTGCAGCGCGGGGTTCCTCCACAGGTTTCTGGGGAAAGTTCCTGCTGTGGAAATGCAGCTGTACTTAAACCCTAGTTGCAATATTGCTCTTGCATCAGTAATTTTACTTTGGTGCAATTTGTCTAAGTTTTGACTTTAAAAGTAGCTGCTGCACCAGACGAAACTTTGATTTGTCTCCAGAAATGTGAGCAGCACTGTTAATGGTGCTTTTCCTTTCTGCCTGAGTATCGGCATTTGAGTGCTGACCTTCAGAGAGCTGCCCTATGCCTTTCACAGTGTCCTGCTTGGCTATAATCTGGTCATCAGTGAAGACAGCCTGTGAATGGATGGCTGACTGGCTGTAACTGATGCCACTGTCTGCATAGTTTGCCTAATCTCTGAACCCTGCTGTCTGAGTCACAGTGTGTGGGCTCCCTGCTTTTGATGTGCACTTGTGATGTACTGCAGTGCTGTCTGAACACTCTCTGTAGTTTGTAACTTCCTGCGCTGTCACTCCCTGCAGTGGTCAGAGTCTTTTCAACTCATTTTGATTTGCAGTGAAAGACGTTATTGGTCATTTAAACACCATTTGTAAGATCTTTTTTTTAGATTACACTGGGATTATTAGTCAAACAGCTGCATTTCAACCAACTCTATCTTGATATCAGAAAAAGGGGGCATTTCTAAACCAAAGAAAAGATGTCCTCACTCTGATTTAGTGTTTGTGTGATTGTGGTTAGTGTAAAACAACATTTGGCTTTCTCAAGGCAAATATAGGGATATTGTCATAAAGTTTCAACATTTAGCAAAAGCACACTCAAAGTTAGGGTTGTTTTGTACATTAACTCCCCTGTGGCCATTAGTGGAAAAGTATCCACCAGTAATGATATGGGATACCTAGTAAGTCACTTCACATTGATCAGAAGCACGTTGTGTGAGAGATGATGGATGACTGCCAGGTTTAGCTCATGACATCGTATTTATAATTTGTACAGTTTATAAATGACCTTGCCTCTTATGTACTTCCCAGGTCTGACAAGTTAAGGCCATGTTCACACCAAAAATAGCAGTCTGTTAAAAAACCGCAAGGGGCTGCTTTGCTACAGGTACCGGTGAGAAAATGGAACATGATCCAGGAGGTTCAGTTTGGAGAGTATGTCCTGTGAAGCTAAAGGCTTATCACATGCCAAAGCTCTGCACAGCACTTGATAATACTGTGTGGGAGGATTTTACAACTCTGAAAAGCTATTTTGGGGGCAATGATTTGATCCTCAATCTTGTGATCTCAAAGTAAACACTAGAATTAAAATAAACTACCAGGGTTGCACGTTTGTTGTAAACATAAGAGTTTTTGGTGCCAGTGCACTCTGCATCGTCCCAACTGTGCCAAAGCAGTGATCGCTGAAACGAACAAGAAAAGACTGCATGTTTTGATTCAATACGTCACTCCCAGACAGGGTTATTATAGTTAATGAAAAGTAACACTAAAACTAAATAAGACTAAATGAACGATGCAACATCAACTATAACAACTGTCAACAACTGTCAGTGATTCATGGTGTACAAAAATAAAACGCCTTTTCACAATATGGGATCTTTAATAAACAATGGGGTTGTAAATACTATTTATTTGAAGTGTTAACTCTCATTCATTTGACCTTTTTCAGCTTCTATAAATCAAGGCTTTTCCCATAATACCCGAAAAGCTAAAACTAATACTAAACATAAAAAATAAGAACTAGTTAATTGCCCAAAATAAAAATAAAACCACTTATACGCTTGCAAAACTAAACTGAAAGGCCAAAAATAAATACTAATAAAAATGTACAAACTATAATAACTCAACTCTGATTCCTTCTTTGCTCACAGCCTGTGAAACTAACAGTTACTTGAAATTGTTTTTCAATTAAATTAGGCTTCTGTGCCCTTCTGACTCTCTACATTTTATTATGCAAAACACTAAGGCACAGTGGCTGTGTGGAGGTACTCTAACTAATGGAAATGTGGTGACTCAGATGAATTGATGACTTGACCATCTCCCTTAGATCTCTTTGTAACGGAATATTGCTTTTTCTGACTTAGTAGGTGAACATCAGATCAAAATGTACACATTTCTAAAGGACACATCAATACAAGAATATTCAGAATGTTGTATGAATGGCTGCTTTGCCAGTAGAGATGCACCGTTCGACCGGCCGGTGATCAGAACTGTTTTTCAGCTTGATTGGCCGTGATCAGTGACCGGCATGTGACATGAACCATGCTCAGCGACAGAGATTAACATCACTGCCACACACACACATATACAGCAACGTGTCTTTGCCACGGAAGTCTTTCACCATGAGAAGAAGACACAGAAAAAAAAAAATTATTAGAAGTGACTTGCCAAGTGCAGGAACAACACATGTCTGTACAGTAGTAGTGCCAGGCTGGCAAATCCAACATTGTCGAATCACTCATCTGTTAGTGCAAGTGTCATAACAATTTTTGAGGTCAACAATATAATAACAATAGTTTGGAAGAGAAAAAAAGAAACAATAAATAAATGCATAAGTAATCTAGGTATGAGCTATTTTTGTTTTTTGAGCTATTATTGTATCTAAAATATCAGTATTTCCATTTGAGAAACCTAATACTAACCATCGGTCACTATTGGTGCCAATTTCTACCGATGCTGATAGTTTGTAAAACGTCCAGTCGGCCAATTCTATTTCTACTACATGTCTTGTAAGATAACACTGACTTTGATGAGTTTTCCTTTCTGCAGTAGTGATGTAAGTTGGCTTCCTCCCACAGCTCATACTTTTGAATGTTTCATCTCCTTTAATAGGAAGAAAGAATGATATATCATCCTTTGACGGAAATAAGTCATACTACTCTTTCAAGGGTGTACGTCTCTTTTGTGTCATTAACATTACGATGAATAGGATATTATAGCTCCCTTTCAGTTGCCATCTGTAGGCACGTAGCAGAGAGAGGATGGCTGCATGCCTGGCAGAGTATTGACTCACTGTTCATTAAATGTCAACTCTTGCTCTTTCTGCCCTATATCAATTTCGTTACATCTTTCTCTTCTTCTGCAGCCTTTGGCTCGTTTGTTCATTCACTCATTTAATTTTTGTCCACCCGTAAAAAAGGTGATTTCTGGTCTTATCTCTGAGGAGCAGAATCAACACACAGTCTCCTCACACTGGACGGACTGCTCATTGTCCCGGATAAATTGAGACATTCAATATCGGACAGTTGACTTTTGAGACTGAGCATGTCTTCATCGCAGATGCTGATTGATTTTGTAACCAAAAATATGAATTGCAGTCTTGGGAACAAAAAAATCAACAGACAGAAAAAGGCAAGACACAATAAACGACTCCTTCATCACTTGATATTCTCTGTCATTAATGTATGATTTTTAAAGTTTGTTTTTTTTTACCTCATCATATTTAGATAACTGGTAGAATAATGTTATATACCTCCTATAATATTGAGCTGCATAATTGATTGTTAAAATATCCACGTCAGCGTACACCATTATTTTGAAGTAAAAATTAACCAAAATAAGTTAGAAGTAAAGTGGGGGAAAAAGTGAGAAATAAGTGCCGTTTCATTCCTGTGACTAGATGCCTGTGTCTCCACACACAGCATGTGAACCTCTGTGACTTGACTTGCGTGGGAGTTGTAGTTTTTTTGCTTTCAGACTAACAACTGCACAGTATCATTGTTCTTGACTGTTTCAGCTCCAGTTTGTTCCTTTTAAACCAAACACAGAAATTGCTTTTACTTTTCAGCTTGGTGCTGATGCCATTTCAGCAGACGACTGGTCTATTCAATTGGTAGAGAAACGAAGGAACCAAAATCGATTTCTATAAAGCAAGAGAATTGCTTCATCACCTACACAACATTGCATCAGATACCCACAACAAACACCTTCATTACAGACCTGTGAATCTCATACTCCTCTAGTTGGCCTCTCAAAAGACCAAATAGTCACTTGTACTTAAAGCTCAGTTTAAAGTTTAATTGATCTTGTTTTTCTGTGGTTCAGTGTGAACTCATTAAACAAAGTAACAACCAATTGAAAACAGCTTAACCTGTTAATTTAAATAGTTATCTAATGTTTAATTTTCTCTCAACCTCCTTTTTACGAGTTATCTTCCTAAGTGAAACGAATACTATTAAAGGGTCAAATCATCCAAATCAAACAAACCACATGCTCCACTTTGCGATAGTGTAATCTAACTATCTAAATCGATTTAGCATCTTCTGCCCTGATTTTGAAATATCATTCTCTGAAACTTTGCTCCTTTTACCTCTCTAAAACAATAGAGAGGAATAGATTTTAGAAACCAAAAGTGTGGTTTACCAGAAACATGACTTTTTTACACAGGAGATAAAGTTAAATTCAAGAGGAAAAAAGCAACAAGATACATTCTGTCAAGGTGTTTGACAACTGCGTGTTCACTCACTTTGATCTTGTCATAATGGAGGCATATGTTTGACATTGTTTATATTCTACAAAAGATTCAGTTTTGAATGTTTTAATACAGAGCCCCTTATGCTCTGTATCAAACCATCTGCAGAGCATCATGTTGTTTTAATTAAAAGTTACTGTTTTGAAACGCCAAAATGCTCACATTTTTTTACCTCTTATAGAAGATTTGTCACTAACAGACTTTTGTGTTTTTCTGTCCTTTTCTCTGTTTTATCCTGCCTCCTCTCACTGGATGCTGTCCACACACAGGTAAGAAAAAACTCTTTCTTTCATCGTGTAGAACTCATTATTAGTTCTATGTGTTTTGTCGTAAGAAGAATCATTTAACATACATAGCAACTGAATCCCTGAACTCGACCCTTTGCTGCTCTTCGGTGGTCCTGGCAGTGTTTGGTGTGCAAAAAGTCAAAATGGCAATATGTTGCCTCTAGGGGGCAGCATAAACCAAATAGTTATATGATGACTGGGGTAGTTGAACATTCAGTGGACCTTGACTGTCACAATACATAGGGGTTTCCATATTAACACCTTCTGTCTTGAGTTTCTCTTGAAAGCTGGTGTTGGCTGCTCTGTGGATATATTTATCTAATTTGTGTCTGCATCGGCCACAGTTCCATGGTTTTTAAATAGTCATGTTTTGTAAATGATGTGCCCTTTTGTGCCCACAGAGTCAATGGCTTCTGCTGTTCTTCATCTCTAACTCTATATTTATAATCCATTAATATGTAGAAACAGTCCTCCAGATATGTCTTTTACGCATCAACCAGACCCTCCTCATTCATTTTGCACACACACCTCCGCTAAGAGCATCAATAAGTATTCAGGTTGTTATGACGACTATAAGTGCAGCACTCAGTACTACATTAAGAGTCTGAAGAAGCTCTTACACTGTCGAACATCTCCACAAGTTTTATGTAGGGCTAATTGAACAAATAATCATTGGGAAACAATTCCTGAGAATGTCAGCGCTAAAGCATCAATACATTTTGTTAAAAAATGAATACAGCATCCTAAAAAATAAAATGCCAGCTGTCTATTTAAAGGTATATTTTCAGTCTGGATTAAAGTATTTTTCGGGAAACCTATCTAGTAGGATTCTTGTGACTCTACATTGACTCTACTATGGGTAATCCTACATGGAGTTCCAAATGTAAAAGGTCTTATAAAAGGTATATGTGAATTTATGAGAAAAAAGTCAGATATTTAGAGATTAAAGTAAAAAATTTGCAAGGAAAAAATAGAAAAAGGTTCCAAAAAGAGCCACAGCACTAGTACCCTGTATTTCACTACAGGTATACACTAGGTAAACCTGCAAAACTTTCAATTTTACTCTTATAAATCTGCTTTTTTCCTCATAAATTGAATGTGTAATTTAATCTTGGAAATTCTTAATATTACAACCTTCCCCAGACTCTGCATTTTTTTTCTCTTCACCTACAATGGTCTAATACACTGTTGTGTAATTGGCCCAAAAGTATTGCCATTGAGTGAGTGCACAGTACGTTTATCTGTCTACAGCGGTATGCACGGTGTGATAAGTTTTGATGAAATGGTACATTATTTTAGACCTTCGTGACAGTTTCTTTGTAAGTTAAGTTTCTTAGTCCTCACCCATTGTTGCGCTTCAAAAAGTTTGATGGGACATGAGTCACCAGAAGCAAAATGGCAGCCATTATCACAGCTGGGTACAGTGTGCTATGGGAGTTGAGAAACTAGTGCACCATTTTCCACAGCAGAATGGGGTCAAAAGCCGGAGTAGAGGTGGTTGACTTTTTTGACTACGGATATTGCCTTGTCATAAAAAGAGCTGTCAGCGGGGCACAGGCTTATTCTGTTACACAAGTCAATCCATAGTAACCCTGTGTACTTTCTTTGAAGACTGAGTCAAAAGAGCCTTAGATAATATAATGTTATAAAAGAATTAACGAATTATCATTGTAGCTGTTTTATCAGCCCAAAAATAATCGTTTAGCAAAGCCAAGTGTTTCATCTTGATTCTGTATCAATCATATCTGATCTAAATGAAATGGCACTCGATTGGTAAAAACGGATAAAAAGACTAATCGTCTAATGACAGGAGCAATTGAAATGACCACTTTAAATATATCATAAATATCTGTTGTGAACCTGAAAGTTGGTTTAAGCTTTAAAAAGATGCACAATAGCATATCGACACATTATGCAACAACACAACACAGGAGGGAGATATACAGTTCTGTATTTCACAATTATATACTGTATATTTTTATAGTATGTGAATGACCAGTAGAAAGAAAACCACTGAGGCTGCTCACTACTAGTCCATGTTTATTCTAATGCTGAAACTCAAATTTGTTCCTAATTAATTTCAGAATTGTTTTTAGTATTGCTGATGAAGATCCAGAAGATCAATGAATTCATCTAACGATGTTTCTAATAAGAAACATTTTGGCTTCAAATTTAACAAAATCATTCGTTAGCCTACTATTTTCGGGTCTTATTTTGACCTTAACTGAGCAGCCCTATATGTCAACAGGACAGGGAGAGAGCTTTATGTTCATTATTACTGAATGTAGAATATACATTGAGTTTTATTTCAGCATCTCATATTCAGTGAGTGCATATGTCAAAGTTTGCAAACTGTCTCAGTGTGAAGGGAAATCATTTTAGTGCTGAGGGATAATAATGGAGGAGTAGCACTTGGAACAAGGTGTGTGCGAAAGCAGTACTTCAAACACTCTTTTCGGGAGTGTTATCGCTGTCTCCGAGAGCTCAGACGTTAATTGATTCATTAAAACTGAGCTCAGGCATAAGTGAGTTATGCCTGGATGTGTGTCTTTGTTTTGTGGCCTGGTGTGTCAGAAAGTTTTGTCATTCTTCTTCAAGTTTCTATAAAAGTGTTTGGAGTAAAAGTCCCGCCATCCCTGAATTTTTATAACAAATTATACAAATTAGAACACAACACATGACTCGGCAACATTTTCTCACAGTCCCTCAACAGTTTAGCTGCTTTGCATGGCCAGGAATTGAATATTCACCGCAGCGCAGTCCCCTGCAGAATGTGGGTTTTGATTAGCAATTCATAGCGTCCTTAAGGCAGTATAACAAAGCAATCAATATCCTCCCCTGTGATGAGGATAGGGGGAGCACGATGTAGGGATTAATTTACTAATACAAAATGGAAAATCGATAAAGGACTCCTCACATACATTCACTCTTTCACACACACACAGAGAGATGCACACAAGCAGCTGGATCTTCTAAGCTTTGTTTTTCATCTCGGTTGCAGTGTGTCAGTCGCCTGTTTTATTACTGTGATAGATGACAATGAAAGGGATTCCATGGCTACATTAGATTTTCCAGCTATGTCTCCTAAATGGGCAGCAGCATTCAAAGCCTTTCATTTATACAGAGCTCTGATGTAATTAGCACAACCTCATTACTCTGCTTGTTACCCCTCCCACTTGTTTACCATGAGTCCAGGGGAAAAATACAGCAAACAGACTCCTAATACTTTGAAGTTTTCTTTTAGCCTCTGTCTGGCCATAAAATGGGCGTTAACCTCCAGGAGTTTATTCTGAAATGCTATCTGTACTACTATTTGCTGACCTCTTCCTCTCCAGTGAACTAGACTGTAACAGAATGTAATGAATCATTTCGCCTAGTAAAATATCCTCACGCTCGGAGAAAGTTGAAACCTGTGGCAAAAGTGGAATTTGCTGCAAAAATGTAAAAAAAACAAGAGCCAATCAGTGACCCTTAGCAGATCAGCTGATTCTGTTCTTCTTCCCATTCCTCTCTCTCTCTCTCTTGTTGTGGATTCTTGGGGGATTTATCCTCAGCTGAGTTCCAGTCTATCTACACATCTTAATCCAAAACCCACCAAATGAAACTAAAACACACCAGACCCATACCCATCATCAGTTTGCTGTCTCCCACAATGCTACATCCTTTTTGCTTTGCCCCTCTTCTGCTTCCCTCCACTTCATCGGTATCTCGGAATGTAAATGGCAAAGAACAGAAACAAATTAAATGTATTGTCGAGTACAACAGTAGAAACAGTCAATAGATATTTGTGCTGCATTCAAGATACCATTATATCTGCAATAGATTTGGGCATTAAAATAATGATTAACACCTGGTCTTACTGGATAATCAAGATAGAGTGTTAATTACCTAGACTGTGGTGACACGCTATAGTCTAATTTGTCTCGCCACAGTTTTGCTATGAACCGAAAATATTTTTGCACTTCTCATAATAACACAAAGGATCTCTAATGTTGTGTTTTGCGGATGCCTGCAGCAACCAGCAGCTGAACGTGATCTGATCTTGTTTTCGTCATGGCTTTATTTCCTCAGCAGCCGAAAAACACATGAAATAAAACTGCAGGTTAAAGTCAACCAGCCAAGAACTTTAATGCTGACAGACTCTAAAGATTGACCATAAACTGACTTGAATACACTCACTAGCCTTGCAACAAAATCTCATGATGCAACGCTGTATAAAATACCGTAATTACGCTGGCACTTGGCCCATGTAAGATGAATATTAGTAGAATATGAAAGTTGGACAGTGCTGTTTGTTTATTTTTTTAATGATGCAATCTTTGCAATTCCTCTGTAAAGCAAATCATATGACAAATTATTAAGATCCTCATGATATAAGGGCATCAGATCAATCAGTCGTACTGTACTTTACAAGATGCATAACCTTGAATAAAAACCCAAAGCCAACAAACCAAGACGGTCACTACATGTCGACTTTACAGGATGCTCATACATTTACAGGAAAACAAAACACAAGCAACTTCAATATATGACCATATCCAGAATATCTGATATCTGTTTTCCTTTAAAACCAGAACATGTAAAATGTCAGCTCTGGTTTCTTTAACCTCTGTACATACATCATCAAACTAGTTATCATGCAAAGCCCACAGTACATATTAAATTCAGCAAAGTCAGTGAAGATGAAGTTATTCTCGTAGTAAAGTTGCTTAAGGCTCATAGTACCCACATGTGCACTTCATGCTTCACCTCCCCTGGTCTTCTCAGGGCCTCTCTTACACCTCTACACAACCTCAGCATGCTACAGTGGATAAGAGAAAGTGCTGATTCGGTCTGACTGGCCTCTTTAATTTGTGATGAGCGTGGGAGAGTTGGACCCCACGGGGCCGCCAGAGAGCCTTGTGGCCAGGTTGTGCTGCTGCTCCATCCCTCTAGCCAGCTGTACACGCACCTGCCAAGTCAGCGCCTGCTACCCAGTTCACTTCTCGACTCCGTTCCAAGGAGTTAACTGTGCGAGTTTAGAGTTGTATTACTAGATAGGATTGTGGAAATGTCCCTTTTTTCTTTTGATATACTCATTAATTAACGTAGAGCTTGTTACTGGTTTTAGTTTGTTGGATAATGATATTTACTGTCTTAATCAAACACAGTTGTACATTGTCTTATATAATTCTGTCTTCCATCTCTTGAGTTAACGGCAGTTTTCTTATGCTCATTTTCTGTAAATAAACCCATGCTGTAGCACGAGGGAATTATAGAAAAAGCCTTTTTTCATCACTGGATCCTTAACAAACTGTGAAACCATTTAAAAGTTAAATACACAAGGTTCAATTGTAATATGTAAGAGCTAAGACACTTAATTGTAGGTATTGTAATTGTAATTGTAATCCTATATAAACTCATAACTGAGATAGTTCTGTGAGATGTACATCCAGATATAGGTACCACTGTCTTCTGTGTTCTGTGGCCGTTTTTTCTGCAAGTAAAAAAAAGTGCCAATATCTGATGTATTTACTATTTACCTATTGTTAAGCTGTTGGACTTTTGTGTTTCCTCTATTTTTCTGGACACAGGATTACGCTCATGGGCAAAGCTTGAATTATTCAGTATTCTGTGTTCAATTGCTCTAAAATGTAAGAGCACATCCACTCTACAGTAGCTGCTGTTACCAAGGTGGCATCAAAACAACTGTAATTAGTTGGCTTCAGCTGCTCTTTTTTCCTCTGGTACATTTGCTGCTGTACAGATTGTTCATTTTCAAGACGACATTAAGGAAGCTGACAATAGAATCAGTAATATGCTGCTGCCTTTCTGTAACTCACATCTAAATAAAAACACCTTCACTACAAACCTTTTACTGCGATGTCTACAGTGGCTGAAAGAATTTGCAGTGATTGCACGGCTGTAGTTTCCTCTTCAGTAATGATGACACAGGGGGATTAGAAGTTACATGCAGCTTACTTCACTTACATGAAAACATACCGTTATCGGCCAAGGTAACTTTATGTTAAACAAGGAAATGGACATGATTAAAATTTGTTATAACCAGAGCATGCACTATACACGGGTCTAGTTTTGTGGAGCTTAAACATGAATCACCAGGTGAACTGGCTACTGAATTATAATTCAAACTCATGCAGTAGGTACTGCATTCATTGCATGACTGTAAACGTCATCTGTTTGTACTTGTTTGCTGCTTGGAAAACTCTACTTTCTTGATGAAGGAAAGAAAAGCACACATCTTTTTTCATAAAACAAACAAGTAAAGACAAATATTACCTCTGAGCACTGTCACAAAAGGAACTCTCTGCTTGCGTTGATTGGGCTTATTTAATGTCAGGTGTATTCACATTAGCATTTCTGAGTGGCTTAGCACTTTCTCTATTTAAAAACAAGCCAGAACAGGTGAATGAAAAAATTATTGAGCATAAGCTCCATTCATTACAACCACTCAACAGAATAATTGTGAGTGTGTATTGTTATTATTACTAGACGCAGCCCTCCCAGCACCACTCCTCCAGATTCTCTTGCCCCTTTTTCCACCGAGGCAGTTCCAGGGCCAGTTCACAGCCAGTACTTCAATTCAACTTAATTAAATTCAATTCAGTTTTATTTATATACTTTTTACTTATAATACATGATTATCCCAAGGTACTTCACAAATTAAGGCCATGGTCTTAACAATATATACAGAGGCGACACTGGGGAGGAAAAACTTCCTTTACGGAAAGAAAAAAACCTCAGACTGGGCTCTGGGTAGGCGGCTGTCTGCCTCGACCGGTTGGGGTGTGTGGAAAGAGGAGAGTGAAAAGAAAAGCATAGAGAAAGCGCAACAAACAACACAGACACTGGACAACACGGTCAGATACTGGGCAGATTGAAGGCCAGAACCGCACATCAGGAACGTACAGCTCCAGAGTCAGAGATACTTGCAGAGAGGGCAGAGGCAAAAAAGAACAAACTGTGGGAGAGGGCTTAATCTCGGATTATCGTGACCAACAAGATCACCTAAAACTTTGTGCCTGCCATTTTAAAAAAAAAAAAAAAAATACAAAACAGAGCTAGAGTAGTGTGTCGTCTGCTTCACTATGGATGTTGAATCGACCAACTGTCTCTTTGCACTGTAACATAGCATTAATTTAAAAAGGACTTGTAGAAATAAGGCTGCTCTTTGCACTGTACCGCTAGCTAATGGGAGCAGCTTTTGGTACTGCATATCTCTGAAAATATTGGAGCAAATGGTCAGGTATGCTCTATATTTGAAGTTTACACAGATTTGAAGTTTAATCAACTACATTATCTTAAAGATACACTCTGTGACCCAACAACGACAGTATTTCAAAAATGATGAATGATTACTTGCCAGCTTGGTAACAATATCATTAATGTGCTGCTTTCTAGCACTGC
>JAPQRN010000001.1:1811239-1826079 GCA_037367275.1 Coranthus polyacanthus
ACAGTATTTCAAAAATGATGAATGATTACTTGCCAGCTTGGTAACAATATCATTAATGTGCTGCTTTCTAGCACTGCCATTGGCTCAATAATGTGGCTCTAAGGTGGCTCTTTAGCCGATGGAAAAGCAAACCGGTTTTCAGAATGTTTAGAAGTTGAACCAACTCTGAGCCGGCACCAGCACAGACCTAGCTCCAGGTTTGTGTTGGTGGAAAGTGAATTGACAACTTTGTTTCTCAGGAGAATCTCTTCCTTGTAATCCACACACTTTTTTATTACTAGAGTGTTTTATCTGCCAGTCAGTCAGCGTTTTTGTTTGCCATTTTCCATTTGGTGATCGTCTTCATACAGATGCACTTTTTATGCCTGCGAGTACAATGCACACACAAATACAGATAATGCGGGAATTTCATAGACTGGCTGAAAGCTTGGTAACAATCCATTTGTTGTAGAAATGTCTCCACTGCATAACAATTAAGCAACATCATCACCAAATGAATCAGAGACAGATGGCGTGGCCACTACAGGAGAGACAAAGGGAAACTCTGGATGTTCGACAGCTTTCCTTTTTAAAAATGATTGTTTCCTGCCTGTTGGGGTTGTCGCCTGATGTTCATGGCATTGTTAGCGGAGTGAGGTGAGTGACAAATTCTTATAATAGACGTGGAAGAAATTTCTGGCACATACCCAGGGTCAGCTTTATGATTTCATGTTGCATTCCGAGATAAAAATTGGCCCTATTCTCCTGAAATCGAAGCCTTTATTAGCAGCCTCTGCAGAATTCATTACTGAATCGCAAGCCCCTGCTTCCATTGCCAGAATTGCTTGACTCTAATAGCAAACAAGAGCTTTATCCCTGGATGAGGCCAGAGGCAGCACACTGCAGCCTGGAGGCCAGAGAGAGTGAATCCTGTTGCCAGGCAACGGTTTACAGATGGAGGGGAGGGGGTGGTGGTGCTGGTAGTGGGGTACTCCACTGCTGCCCACGCCCCTGCCTGTCCTCCGTCATCGTCACGTCAGGATTAGGCAACGTCAGGCAATTTGCCTAGCCTTGAATTATTGATTTGCTTGTCTCTAAGTAAAAAAACGTTGTGCTGTGCAAGTTCTACCTGAGATATCCGACTTAAGCCGTCACTGCCCAAACTGATATCTTTTGATGAAGTAAAGTAAGAATATTTCCTCCTGATTTTAGCTTCCTACAAAAACTTGACTTTCTCAATTCTGCATTTTTAACATAACTTGATTTAGATTTTTCTACTTGTTACGGCACACAATTTGCTTACAAAAGTAATAAAACCACAAGGTACCAAGCACAATTCTTCAGACCCATTACTTTTCTCCCTTTCTATTTTCCTTTTTGGGCTCTCTGCAGCCTTGTGTGTTTGCTTGTTGTTGTTGATTCGGGATGCCTGTCTGTGATGGAGCCTTATTTGTTTCCTGAATGTCTAATCTGCCAAGTTCATGCCTTTGGCTGCCCGCTGAGAAGGGCTTCCTTGTTCTGCGTCTGCCTGGCAATCCCAGTGACTGCTGCTGTCCCCCGGCCTCTTGTGCGCATTAACATACAGCTGTCCCACAGGATGTAGTGAGACAGACACCCATGAGCTTCAGAGGGACGCTGGGCACTCCCTCTTCCCTCTCCCCTCTCGCAGATTCAGCTCACAGGCAGCAGCCGCAGCAGATGGGCCGTGGAGATTAAACCACGAGGCACATGGCAGCTATTGTGTGGTACCTATTGTGAAAATTTAAAGGTCATTTATAGGGTCACGGCTGAAATCATGTGGTGAGGCCTGCGTTCTGTCAATGAACTGAGGAAGTGAAGGTTCTGCTAATGATAGCTTTTTGCCCTGTCAGGAATAATGATAAATAGGCAAGATGCAAAGAGGAAGCAAGAGTCAGAGTGCAGGTCAGAGTTATTATATTTTTGAACTTTTAAATAGTTTTTATTTTTATCTAGTGTTTCAGTTTGGTTTTTAGTTTTTATTATCCACCTGACATTTGATGCGAGAGGTTATAGTGGTCAGCATGTCTGTTATCTTGTTTCTGGAGTATAACTGGAAAACCATCCATATTTTTCACCAAACCTGCTGCAATTTATCAGTTATGTGTTGAAGTGGTCCCTTTTGCTTTTTTGTCTGTTGTCCATTGACCTTGTCCATTTGCCATCATTTGGTTTCAGCTCTCTTGGCAATTAAGTTTTCTGTTTATGGTGCAGACGGATTAGAAGTGCCGTTTTGAATGTGGACATATGCGTCCCACACCACCTCCAAATGTGTCCTGGGTGATCGGATTTGAATGCGTCTTGAAATGTGAATGTGTTCAGACCTTGCGTTAGAGCTCTCCGCATGTGATCGAATTTGTCAGGATGGATGTTAATGCCAGGTCTGAACAGGGCCTCAGTCTCTCCAGATGTCGCGTTTGTCATTTCACTTAAACACAAATCACACGTGGGTACAATAAAATCTAATCTGTTTAAAGTCTTATGTTGTTATACACATAACAGCTACACATTTTGTCAATTTAATTGATTCTCATTAGATAAAGTCAGTTATTTTACTAATTTTTGAAGCCAAGCATTTGCTAGATCTATTAACTTACCAAATGTGACAATTTGATGTTGGACTTTAATATCTTTGTGCTGATTAAGAAATGTGAATATATTACCAAAGTCAATGGCCCTTTTTTTAGTATAGTTTGCTATTTGATGGAAATTAACATTAGCTGCAGACCATTTTCTTTTTCTTGGAGGCATGCGGGGTGATGATCATCTTCTTTTCGGTTAATAGGAAACCTTGTCATGGAAGCAAAGTATTAGGCAAGCAATTTTCAATTAGTGATAAAGCAGATAAAAAAAGAATATTCAAAGCCAACCGCGTCTAAATGAATGCATTTTTTTGTCATTGAAATAACTTCTAACCTTGACAGCACTGTAATACAAAAATGAGGTAGAACAAAATACTAAAACCTTAGACATTCAAGTACATTCATATCATGTTCCTCCATAAATATACTCATCTATTCAGTTTGCTTTGCTATAATAAGACATACTTTTATATGACTTGCAATAATGTAATAGGCAAACATCAAGACTTGTCAGCAAAGCACCTAATCATTTTGATTTGTCTGACATTTAAAAATCTTGAATTTCAGGCTGTGTTTGACTTAAAGGTCATGAAACGAGGCAGAGGAAACGAAAAGTGACTGTGATGATATCCTTTAACTTAAACATCCTCTGCTGCAGTTTAGATGCAGGTTCATGAAAGGTCAGCGTGCTCAAAAATATAGTACAATATCACATTAGAGTAATAAAATATACATCTCAGCTTCTGTGAATGAATATTTGTCAGCACCCACTCAAAAGTCTTTTTCGATGTGGATTTAAAGAGCTGCAGATAGAGATGAGGTTTGGATAACCTCCTTTGTGGTTTGTTCCTCTCTCCCTGAGTAGTATTGACCCCCAAGTCGCGTTCCACTATTTTTGAAATGCAGGTCAAGATCCCCTAAAGAAGACAGTGCGGTTTCTTAGTGGAAAACATTAAAGCCTTCAATGCTGTTGTGGTTGTAAGAGTATGACAGTGTGTGCTGAGGGAAGTCTATTTTAGGGAAGTTGTTCCAACCTCACATCCATTTTCCACTCCTTTGCTCATTTCATTGACTGGCCAGTTGTCTGTGTACTTCCTTTGTTGGGAAAATTGAGAAAAGAGTAGAAAAAGAAGTGACAGCCTTGTCAAAATGTTCCACATAAAATAAAGAAGTGAAAACTCATAAAAAACTCATAACCTAAACTGTGACAGCTGAAGACTGAGATATACTTTTTTTTTTTTTTAACAGAGAATTCATCCCATTTCATAGGATGGGGAATCCTATGAAATCCCTCTAATAGTAAAGTGATGGTCTGTTCATCACATTTCAAGTGGTACTACTATATATGTATATACATGTATGTAAAGCAGTATGAAAACATATTTTCAGCTCCTGTACCACTTAGATAGTACGACTTTTCCTTGACTTCTCTCATGCCATCTGCTGTTTCCACGCCTGTAGTAACTTTAGAGATACTATTATCTTACCCTCAGGGTACATGTCATTTGGAGGCAGACGGCTCATCGAGACAAATGACAAGTTTTTGAGAATGAGCGGAACAATTGACAGCCTGAACTAACAATACCCTGCCTGCCACAAGGTGAAAATTAGCATGTGATAGCATGTTAAAGCTTGATCTCTGTGTTAATTTGACAGCTATTTTCAAGTAAATACAACACCCCTGACCTTGAGCTGAAAATACACGCAGAAATATTTCTTTGTTATTTCAGGAAGTCTGTAGTCCGCTCTAATTAATAAAGTAAAACAGTAGCTATATACCCTCTGTCCATTGTTTTCTCTCAGAATAGGGATAGAAAAATGCATCAGCATTGATGAAATTAAATTAAAACTCAAAATGGCTCTATCACCTTTTCATGTCTGATACTAGTACCACAGTCTTAAATATTTGTCGCTGCTCAACTGATGCACAAGAAAAATCCATGTACATGTAGAAGTGGTGCTGTCTAGAACAATGCAGAGAAAGGAGGATAAACATTAAAGGAAAGTTCATTTTTAGAACTCATCAAACATAAAAACAGAATACAGATGAGACACACAAAGTGTCACTTTGAGCCAAATTTTAAAAGTGAATAATAATAAATTAATGATGTAACATGAAAAATGCGATAAATGAGATAAATAGCATTTCCACTCAACAGTGAAAGTTTAGGTGTTTGAATTTCACCGTAGGTTAACTCTTACACTTACATAAACTCAAATTATGCATCGCAGTAACATTAAAAAACAGCTTTGGATTTTTTCAATATGATTTTCTGACAAATTTAATTTAACAGCCCTTCAACATGACCTTTTGATTTTCTGTTCTTGGAATATTAATTGTTTCCACGTTATTTTTCAACATCAGATGTTCTCAATTTGTATATTACTTGTTACTGGAAAAAAAACATGTCTTTTTGTTGTCATTGATTAAATTACAGCTTATTTATTTATTACATTTGTGAAGCAAACATTGCCTTTTGGCTTTACAAGTCACATTTATGACAAATGTTAACTTTTTACTACTTTATCATAGTGGTATTATATCCAAAGCTGTAACATCCCTATTATAAAAAGAAAAGTAAACGAGCAATAACCTTTTTGGAGTTATCAGCTTTGGTTTGTTGCTGTCTGGAGGAAGTTGGGGTTTTTAAAGGTTTCTAACAGTGCATTGTTGTGGCTCACCTTTCCCCTTTGTTCCTGCTGGCTGCGTAGCACCACAACCAGGTACAGAAACCTTCTGCAATGTTTTATGAGATTTGTTGTGTTGAAGCTTCCAGTGTCAGTTCCACCCATCCAAAAACTGACATTGCATATATATTGCAATCCACGATTTTGTATTTTAGTTCAGTGAGCCTGAAAAGCTTCCACAACGCTTACATGATGCAAGCAGCTCTTGCTAACTTGTGGAACTGTTAGTGTAACGTGACCGCTGCTGCTTTACAGCATCTCATCCAAAGTGTGTCTGCAAGCATTTCAGGCCAGCTTGTCCTGTGCATCGTATCAGCTTAGAATTTAAAAAATTTGCAAGCCCCTGTTATAGAATATTGGATTGACAGATCCTTACTAAAATCGCTAGCAGTTGAAATTGTATAAGCACCACTGTGAAAACAGATACAGATTAACTTTATTAATCCGCAGGGGGAATGCATAAAGCAGTACTCAGTTTGTGTAATTTAGACTATGACTAATGGAACTTGCTGCTTGCTAAACATTGTTGAAAATATGAGAAGAAACAGATGGCTTGAATAAGGAGCGTCAACCAATATTGGGCTAAAGATGTTTTAAAAATGAGTTCTGTATAAACCAATTGAGTTCACCTGTTAACACCAGTGGACTGAGATGAATTTGCACATTAGTCATTATATCTAGAAAGTCAATGAACGGTTCCCCTGCCCATCAGTATCCTCCCCTGCCTCTGACTGACTGTACTGCCTGCTGTATGACTGACTACACACTGTGTTTTCCACCTGCAGGCCTCTGGAGGATTTCTAGTATCTATTATACATGGCATAAAGCACAACACATGAGCAAACACATCAACCAACACACACAAACAAGCACACCAGCTCCTTCAGGGTGTTTTTCCAAATGACCCAATATACTCTTCTCCTATTCATTCCTCTGCAAGATAGGAAGGAGAATGTGCCTTCTGTGTAGTTGTGGTGTGTAGGAGTGCTCCAGGAGTATGTGTCAGAGTTGGAGGCAGGCAGGAAGGAAAGACTGCAGTAAAAAGTCTGAATCAAATCATGCATGGCAACAGCGAGGCCGAACTGCTGTTGATGATTAATAAAAGCCCGGCAAATTCGAAACACCAACTAAAACCCCACTGAACACTAGCCTTAAACAGTTTCAGGAAATAAAAATGCAGCTATTTTAGACACACAAATTGAAGCATGTTTTGCAGTTATTTGTTGAAGTTATTACAACAAAAGGAAATAAAGGATGTGTGTTTATTCATTGACATCAGTAAATGGGATGTTGTTGTGTGTGAATAATGTGGCGAAAGCTGTTGTAAAATGCAGAAGTAAAGTAACATGTAACGTGTGCCCTCTGTCCACAACAACTGCAGGAGTCTCAGGTTTGTGTGTGTGAAACAAACTTTCTTACCAGCCATCCAGGGTTCACTGGTCCACTGACCTCCCTGAAATGAAACATTTATGACCCCTGACTTTTGTCATTCTCTGTAGCTGTTTAAATCTTAGGAGACACATCACCCTCCCAGCATCATCTTTATCCATCAAACCACACTGTGTATAAAAAACCACACTGTGGTTTTCTTTTACTGCATTACAGAATAGCCGAGTCTTCTTCAGAACAATAAGGTTCACTCTTTCCTCATAATGTATTAAAATTCCAACGAAGATTCCTTTTCTTATTAACTTGCGTTGCCTCAGCCAGAAAGGCCACTTGATACTGTCTGGCCTCAGAGCAGGAGGTTAAACATGGTCTTCCTCAGGACACAATACTGGTTTAATATATTACCCGTGATCATCTTCTGATGCCTTCTTTTTCCACAAGCAGTTTGGAGTTTGCTTCAGTTTGAGTTTTATTAAACATTATTGGCTCTATGCGCTTTGTGTTAACAGTCTACACAACTTTTAATGTATGGACTAATGTGAACAGATACAAGACACGTTTATTGCCCTTTCAGATACCATGTTACACTACTGGGAGAAATAAATAGTAACAATAGCAACACAGTGCAGATAAATAAATCTAAACCTTTTTTAATAAACTATATAGCCATAATTGTTTTTAAGAAACAACAGTGCTTATCACCTTATGATGCAAATAGAGAACATTGGTAAGTTTCTTTCAATAGGGTTCTTTTGTTACTGCTGTGAAGATAAAGTCACATAAAAAAAAGGACAGAAAAAAGGCCTTATAAAATAATATCACTTTAAGTGTGCACCATATTTGGTGGCTTCCAAGAGCACTTCAGGCCTTTAGTTCTCTTTCAGAAAGTACTGTCTGATGGTAGGGTCAAGCTGTGAAAATATTCTAGACTCCGTTGACATAAGCAGAAATGTTGCCTCAGAACTGCTGCCTTGATTGGTTAGTTTTTAGTGTGTGTGTTATTGTGTCATTTTGGTCTTCTTTTTTTTATAGTTCAGATCAGAATTTACAAACAAACTAACCAACTGAGGCAGTGGCTCTGCAAGGGAAAATTACTGTTTTTGTCAGTAGTGGCCTTCCAAGTTTCAGGGTGAATTCAAAAAGGAAGGGGCTTGTTGAGCCATTTTCAAACCATCAAGTGCAGGATTTTTTCCCCCTATATTACTATTAACACTAAAGTTGATGTGTTTCATCACATGTTAAAAACGGTGTCATGTAATTTTGCTTAAAGCACAGACACCATGTTTTACTGTTCAGTACCTCTTTAATCTGCACATTTTCTATGAATTCCTAGTTTTGCTCAACTGGTGAAACCATTAGCATTGTACTCATCTCAAAGCAGGTGAAAACGTTTATATCAAACTCACATCCTATTGCCTCCTCTTTTGCAAAAGAGCAGTTATTTATAATACATTTAGAGATGAAATTACCTTGAACTCAAACATTTTTTATTTACTCTTTATATGTAGTATGCATGCTGTGTAATTTAAAGCTTTTGCAGTCCTTGCCATAAATGTATACACTTTTGCATTTTTATCGTGTTTTCCATTTGATAACAGTCAAGTCAGGCACTAAGAAGGCTGCTATTACCCACTCTGCTTGTGGTCCATCAGAGATAACCATAATCCCAAACAGACACTTTTAGACAAGAGCCTCAGCTTTCAAAGCATGGCCTGTAGACACATCTAAACAAGATCAAATGTGCCCTTCACTTTCTTTAAATTGCATTGTGAATCATCATGGGAGTCACGTATTTCAGTCCCATTAAATGTTTTGTTTTGTTGTTGTTTTGTTTTATTTCAGTCACTGTTCATTTGTGCCACTTAACCTGGCTATCGAGAGTAGGGCTGACAGAAATAAGAGCTGCACTTTCAACTTTTAGCTGAACACACTTGCAAGATGTTGCACCTGCATCAGTCCGGCGCACCTGTCATTAAGATTCATCGTAAGAAAAGGGAGAGACAGCAGCTGCAGTGCTCATAGTCTGGACAAAATTGCTTTCACAGCCTTCTTTGATCACTGTCCTTCTTTCCTCCCGTTCCCTTTCTCATGCTTTGCCATCCTACAAGTTTTTAAAAAAGCATCCCACCATTTATCTTACTAGCAAAGGTTGTACAGAACTTCACTCTGGATCTTTTGTTACTCACCTGTTATTAAGGTCTGTTTTTTTTACAGACGTTTTGAGGACCTTTTTCTAAGATGTTGGACTCATTCTCGTAGAGTTTTGTCTGGTCTTTTAGTTTGTTTTCAAAGGCGTCCCAGTGAAACGCATATTAATATTATTAGTGGTGTGGGGGTTGTGTAAACTGGACTATTTTTAAATGCAGAGCTCTGCTTCCATAAGCTAGTGGAGATACTGAGGTTTTGTGTGCATACAGTATTCTGGGAAGCTTTATAAAACAAACTGACAAGGTTTCAAAATCGGATAAACTTAGAAGTGTTTAAATTACAGTACACAAGGGTTCTCGTGGTTACAGAGCATGTAACCATGTATTTTTAGCATCTCTTTTTCTATCTGCACTTTCTGACCAAAAAGAGGTTGAATGTTCAATGCATTTGCGTAGTTTTACTTCTAAGACGGAGTAAAGTACCAGTGATATCTGATCCACATACTGCAGATTAAGGTGAAATCTCAGCTCAGAGGTCACTCAAGCATGTCTTCTTTTGAAGCCCGTTATTTGGAACAGCAAACATGCAAAGTGCTGCTTTTAGATAAAAGCTCGAATGGAGAGATGGTGCTCCAGATGAGATTAGTATCACAAGGTAGAAGGAAAAATCCCAAAGGCAGTCTGATGCGCGAGTTTCTGTAGCGAGTTCAGGCCGAGGCAGGCGACCAAGACACCGTCGGAGTGTCCCCCCACAAGATTTCCGACACCTTCTCTAAGCATATTTAGGGATCTGTAGATGACAGACAACACCCAACAGGCACAATTTGGCTCGCTCTGCTTCATCTGGGATGCAGAGTGGTAATTCTGGATGACTAAAGAGGTTTATTCGATTCTGTGTAAATGTTGCCAGCCGTGGCCAAGTTTCACCTGGCTCATCACACACATTTCCATAACCCTCTTTCATTTCTGAATGAGATATGACAGCTCACTCTGCATCCAAATGCAAAAGCAGATCGGCCTATCATGGGAAAAGGATTAGAAATGGAGGAAAATGTTAATACCTGTATGGTGAAATTTTTTCTGTTCAATTATCCATAGAAGATAGCATACAGTGTGACCTCTTCCTCGGGTACTTGTATAGTAAGTTTGAATTTTTCAGAAGTTATTTGACTTTCAGAGAAGTTATTTGACTTTAGAATCCAGACAAAACCTCAAGTTCTGTTCAGTTCATAATTGTTTTGCTGAAACTTTTTGCACTTAATATTGACATTTTCATATTGTGTCATTACTTTTTAATGGATATAACTGACTCGACTGCAGTAGAGATATATAATACAGTTAATATGAAAGAGCCAGTTGTTTGTTCACATTAGCTAACAGTAGCTAGAGTGGCAACACTGTGCAACACTAAAGGAACAGAAGAGAGGCACTGAAGAACTCGTGAGGATTTTTTTGGGAAAAACAGAGTCCTGTATATTTAAATCAGTATACAGGCCATTATCATGGCTATAGACAACTGAAGCAGGCACAAATCTTATGCATTAAACACAGGCCTGGGGGGGGGGGGGCTAAGACACAGCCATCCAAACAAAAAAAGAAGCATCTTATCACACATACTTTATACGTCACCTGCCACTGGATCAGCCAATGGCAAAATTCAGCTGCAGTAGCTGGGTTTCAAGCGGTAGAAGGCAGTAGCTAAGCAAATGTTTAACACAATATGGCGAATTCAAATACTTTGCATTAAAATGTTTGGACCTGAATCAATCAACAACACTAAATGTATCTATGGTTTGGTTTTCAGCTGGAAAAAGTGGATCAGGGGTTTAATTACACTTCAAGAAGGCTGTAAATTTAATCTCAAAGGTTTTCTTGTTTTAACTAACTTTGGGCACTGCATTTTTTTAACTTCATAAAGCCTGAGAGTAACCTCTAGTCTCGACACTCATTCAGTTTGTGGACTTCATTGTGTCTGGCATAACAAAAATGAACACCTTTGAAGAAAAGTTGGCTACTCTCTGTACTTACATATGGATGCTACTTGAGTCCTCTTGCATTCCTTGTTGTAATTACTATAGTGTGCTTGTCCTGTATGTGCTTATTATTCTGTTCAGGTAGGATTGATTGTGAGTGTAGAGACATAACACTGCCCTGCTTGAGATTAGGCCCCAGTAGAGGTTCATATTTGCAGTCAACAGCTTCCATATGAGAGCATAAATGCATACAGGCTTTTTCATGGCTAATACCAGTTATTATTAATCATGGATTATGTATATCAACCAATATTTGGAAGTGATATACATTTGTAGTAAAAATTTAAATCTTGTTTTAAAATTTTAGAGTAACTCCTAGACAAAATTTACTGAAATGCCATTAAACTGAATGTCAAATCCAATAAAGAAAGCACATCTTACATGTAACCAATCAGATAATGCTGTGGGCGGGTCATCGCTTGTGACCAAAGATGTATATAGGTAGACGCTGGACGCTGGATCGTACATCAATGTCACCTCCATATTGAACGGGTCAAGTCTGGCCTGTAAACGCATACAAGTAAACAGAGGAGCTGTGTTTTTTTTTTTCTGGATAAAAAGCACTGTAACTTATGTTTCCCAACCCATTTCAAGGGTTAATGATCTATTTGGAGTTAAAAAAAAAAAAGAAAAAGTTTCGTCTCAGTCTTTTACCCCACATAGATCAAAAACCTGAATGTGAAAACGACTCATTAAAATTGATTGAGAAATGTAAACGTTATGCCTTATTATCCAGAAAAAAATTACTATAGTGGTGACTACAGACAGAAAGGTGTTGCATCAACATTTTATAATAGTTTTATTATAATACTGGTGTTCCACTTTACAAATCATAAAGTAGTGGTCTAGCACAGAGACTAAATGCAATATTCATGCAGCTCAGAGCACTTAATATTATAGTTACAGCTGTAATTCTGTTAGGAGTGTGTAAGGAAGCCCACAGCCACCTGTCCCAGTAAAAAAGAACCAAAAGTATTCTGCTTTTCTGCATCTACCTTCTGTTTGTTGTTCACACAAACACTGCAAAACACACAACAAAGAAAATAATGTTGTATTTATGAGTCTTGAGTTAAATGCTTCAATCCACTGTCTCTAAAGCAGTTTATATTAGAATTTACCATCCCTTCAAAAGACAGAATAGGGACATAATGAAATTACACCTTGTTACATTGTATTGTGTTGGTTCATATGTCTCCTTTACCAATCTTAAGTTGTAAAAAAATCCAATTTAGATTCTGTTTAGTGATAAATGATGAAAGTAATGAGTAATGATACACATACAGTAATAATACACTTAAAATGATACATCTAGGGTTTTTTAATGACAAAAACTTGCTTGCGTCCAGTGACTTCAGCACATTTTGCACATTTACTTGTAGGTTTAAAAAGAAAAGGCTCTTTTTAATTCCTTTCTCAGCTTTTACCCTCACTTTCATGTGTTTCAGCATGTAGACGATTGTCTTAAGTAATTTGTCAATTCGTCTTTGTTTGTATACATTTTAAGCATCTGCTTGAAATTCCAATTTCCAAATAATTGCCAATAATTGCAAATGCTGACCTCTGTTCTCCATTTATTTCCATGAGACCCCATTGATGTCACCGGGGAGATAACCACTGGCTCTTGGTTTAATTTCTTTTTTGACCTGACCCCTTCAAACTTGAATGTTTCAGTCGCGTGGGAGGCTGTAGGGTATGTTAATTCAACTCCATGCAGATGATGCTATTATTATCCTCTGCAAAATGCCATGATCCATGGTTTCCTTATTCATCAGACCTCCCCCCACACGCATTGCATCTGTCCAGCCCGCAATGGGGATCACACTTTAGCATTTGAGAAAAATCTATTGAGAGGAGACCCCCTAGTCCTCATTTTTTCCTCTGAGAGGACAATTGCACAATGACACGGCCCCGTTTAGTGATGCATCACTGCCCCAAAAGTATTTGCCTCCTTCAAGTTCACCACCTCTCATTAAACATTTGCTCAAGAATGCCCTGTTCTCCTGTAGTGCAGCTTTTTCCCACTAACATCTGGTGATTTGAAGTATGAAGCCAGTCACCTCCTTTCTGTGTTGCTAGACATGTGATACACCTATAGTCCAATTTTTACTTCTTCTACTGCTAAAAGAACTTTATTGGAAAAATAATGATCAAATAAAATCATTTGCGGTTTATCAAACATGAAGACTTGTTGGATTTTCTCCTTTTTTTTTTAATCACTGTTGACTGAACATCCTGAAATGGGAGACTTCACTGAAGGTTCTTGTAACTTGTTGTCGATGTTTGTCATTTTTACATTGATAAAGACTAAAATCCAAAAATAATCAAGTTTGGTGAATCAGTAGCTGCATAACAGAATAACAAAAAAACAACTAAGGATTATCTTCACCGTTGAGTAATATGTTGATTATTTTCTGAATCAATTAGTTGTTTGGTCTATAAAATATCATTAAATGTTGATCAGTTTTTCCAAATGCCAAGATGAAGTTGTAAGATATTCTCCTCACAGAGGAGGAGAGAGAGAGAGAGACTGTACATAGGTTTGTCCTTTTTAATCTCATCTTTGTAGATTTTCTCTCTATTAAACCTAGCCCAATTATTTTTCTAGCCCTAACCAAGTGCCATCAGTGCCTAAACCTAACCATAAAAATGGCTAAATTACATACGAATGTAATTTCGGAGGCACAGTTGAAAACCTCCATGAACAGTTAAACCAAACCACTATGTAGATATAGTTTCATATAGATATGCTTATCTAGAAATGTTGATATGAAATGTATTTTTGAGCCAAAGATGTTGACATTATACATATTTGTGGTTTGCAGAAACACAAGTGGCAATGTTTTGTCTGATGATGGGGTTGACCTGCAGCCTAAATGTCTATTTATTGATTAGCTCCTTGCATCTTCTCATATCCAAGTTTGCTCAACTTATCTTCAGGCTTGTACAATATCTGTCGAGTCAGTATGCTGAAACCTTGGCATTGATGTTGTCTATTATTTCTGCACAGTCAAATGAGACAACATTTGCATTTCCCTGCAAGCCATCTACCAAACTGCAAAGTAATGAGTGTATTTTTATACATCCTCTGCTCTTCAAATATTGCAGCAAAAGACGCCAGTATGTGGTGGAACAGTTTCACCCGAAAACGTTTTTAAGAAGACATAATTGGCAGAGTCAGTTTGCTCTGTAAGACCCGTTTTGTGAAGAGGAACATCTGACCAGCACGATTTTTGGTTGTGATAAGCAGCAGGTCAATATCGGGGGGGGTCTGTTAATGCTTTACAAACCGGCAGAAGGAGAGCGACAAAGGAGGCAGTGGCCTATTGAAAGGCCACAGTGCAACCCCTCTCGCATGCCAAGCATTCCAATGTGCTGTGTAAAGGTTGGGACGGCACAGAGAGGCGAGCGGGCCTTTCTCACGAGGACCACCTTAAACACACACAGACAAAGCTCAGACCCTTCTGTTTGATGCTGACCAACCTCCACGTACTCATACTTTTTCTGGTGAGAAAGTGTAAAGTACCCAGAATAGCAAAGTTTCTCTGCACCGGTTTTGTCGACTCAGATTCCAGATTCCACTCATGACTTATTCCATATTATTTTGTGCTTTATATGATTAATTTCAGCTTTACATAGTTACATCTCCATGGAGAAGCGTTAAGGTTTGCAATATACTCTTTCCTCATCTGTACCATTTAGTTTCCATTTTCACAAACTCTTTTGCAAACTGTGCTACTTTTCACTGACTCTGCTGGGTCGGTCATTAATTACAGATGCAGTATTTGTATTGAAGGGATGCCAGAGCTCAGTAATACCTGTGAATAAAGCCTGTCCCCTGACCCTCATCATGGCTCCTGTTTTTGTTGATCTAATGCCAAAGTCTTCAAGGGTAGCACATAAAGGAGACCTATTGAAAATAACAACATGGTTCAAACGGGTTTGGCACTGGTTCATATTGCCATATCTAAAACATCTAAGCTGCAGTCTAATGTTGTGACATGCCC
>JAPQRN010000001.1:1834507-1858739 GCA_037367275.1 Coranthus polyacanthus
TTAGCCGTTGTTTCATTAGCTGTAGCTAACATAACAGCATCAGATGGTGCTGCGCTCAGATTCGTCAACTTCTGTGAAGATCTGATTTTGGCACGGTACATTTTCTAAACAGGGTTGTTTGTGCATCGATACAATATCGCCCAATGTAATATCGTGATACTTAAGTGTATCGATATTTTCTTACACCCCTACCGTCTACCCAGTTATTCCACAAAGGCTGAAAGTACTGAAGGAAGTTCATCTATACATGTTCCAGTGCAGGTTGAGTCTTGCTCAACTGTAACTGGAGGCAAACTGTTGACAGACGTTTTGATTGTCAAAAAAATGAGACATCCGGTAGCGTGGATGATCCATAAAATACAAGTGATGTGCTGTCTTTGTTTGGCTGTTGGTAAAATCAGTGGCTTTACTTAAGGATGAAACTGAATAGGACCATAGTCAAATCTAGCTAACCTTGCACTTAAACATGAAGCATATTTAATTAATTAAGGCCAGACTGTCACACTGACTGTATATGTTATTTTGGCTCCATTATTGTGAGATGAGATGGTGATCACTTGCATGTGTGGCAAGAAGCTTTGGCAGAGAGACTGGCAGGAAAACTGGCTTGGCCAGGCCTTTACACAGACTCCTTTGTTTGCTCAGTAGGGTAGGTGGTAACAGGGACTGGGTGCTGTGTGCACATGCAGGTGAGAGAGAATGAGAAAGACTGACTTGCTTTGTTTTTCTTTTTCAAGTATCAGTAAGGGAATCAAACTTCAGTGCCAAAGAATGTGCTCTGTGCCCCTCTTCAGCAAGTATTGGGTGTGAATGTGTGATTGCCTCTGGATATTATGGAGTGTCTTGTTGCTCAGTCACTGTTTTGCTCGTTCAACATGAAGACAATCCAAAAAAACACCAGCGCTCTTACATCCTGCATTCTAATATTGTTGAGTGTCTCCATCTACTGATAGGTCGTATCTTTCTTCTTTGTTATGGAACATGGTAATAAATTGAATCTGTAGCCTTGCATTAAAGTTTAATTTCCCATTTGCATTTCCCATTTTGCTGCAAGACTGTAGTGTCTGTATTTTAATATGCTGAATTTCAGACATAATGTTAACAAAGTCTGTCACTTGCAAAGCCATTTTCTGCTGTGTTCGAAAGAAAGTTTCAGATGGAGTCAAAATTACAACACATGCAAGACATATTTAACCAGATTTTGTTGTTGGCATATTTTCCTTTACTTCACAGAAGAATGCAAGGGAATATTTTTAGATTTCTGTTTTGGCATTAAATGAGCTTCTCTTCAGTGTTTTTTTCTGTGAGTATCTCTAATATTTCTTTCTCTTTTTCTGTCTTTGTCAGATGAAGAGAAAGTTGGACCATGGCCCCGAGGTCCGATCTTTCCCTTCAGGAAAAAAGCCCTGCAAAGGCACAGAGTATCCAAGGTAAGGGAACATCCATTTCACTCTTAAGACCACCCGGCTGCTCAAAAGAGACACACCTATTCCTATTTGTCCTTGTCTTGCACTGTCCTGCTTTTGTTTAATCGAGCCTCATGTCCTTACTTGAATGCTTCACACACTTGAAATAACCCTGCATGAAAAGACTGAATGAAACGAATAGCTATATGTGCCTTCAAACAGAATACTGATTCACACTGCATTATATCTGCAAGACTCTCACAGCACTCCCAGATGTTGCTCTAACCTTAAATATTTCATGCATGTGTTCACATGTAGCCACATTAAAATTCAGACTGAACACAGCCACTTAGCTGTAAATGTTGCTATGTAACTGGCCCCGTCTCCGCTTCCTTTCCCATTAAAAATGAATCAATAATGAAATGGACCCCCAGCTTCCCGTTTTGCTGTCAGCAAGCGGAGTCAGAGTATGAGGGTGTCCACCGGACAGTTTCTCCTGCTGCCTTTACATTACAAGGGCAGATGGGTGCCCTTTGAAGTCCTGTGCTGATTTTTACATCCAGGTTTGTACAGCAGCAGTGAAGCTGGAAGTGAATAAATATCTGAAGGAGGCTCCAGATTTTTAGGATTGAGTAAAAAAAATTTTTTATTTATATATATTTAAGATTTTATTATTTTTAAGATAATTTTTGTGACCTAATTGTACATAATGCAGATCAAATGTATTTATCCATTTGTCACCATGAGGAAACCAGGTAATTTGAAAATAAAAAGCCAGGGTTTCCTTTCAACTATCAGGCTTACATGCAGCACCCCACCTAAGCCAAATTAATGTAAAATCAATGTGGAGAACATCAAAACTCACTAAATGACTTTTCCCAGATCTAATGGTTGCAGTTATTCCCCAGTGGACTTCTTTAATGTATTTAGTATTAAGCTTTTGGGGTGTTGTTTGTTATTTGCTCTAGCTTTTCCAAGGTTTGGAAACAGATATATTAACATGATATATAAAATGTTCCCCCCACAAACTTGTGGAAAACAATGGAATCCAGACGGCACCTAATCCCTCTAAAAACCTATGGAAAACCCTGAAACGCTGTGATGCATGTTTCTTTTATTTTAGAAATGTGTAAATTTGAATTCCATCTTCCCTTAAGGAATATATCGTTACTTTTTGGGTCATAAAATGAAGCTTGAAAATATACCCTTATTTTGTTATTACTTGTAAATCTTCCACGATTAGTCAAGTAATCACCTGAAAAAAAGAATGTGTTTTAATGTTTTTATTTGTTGAAGTACATTTAAGTAAATTGGATACTTTTGGTTTTTGTTCTTTTCTTGATTAGACAAAACACATCTGTGTCTGTTTGACAGGCTCTTTTTCAATGTTTACTGGTGTTTTATACATAAATTGACCAATCAAAGAATTGTTAAAATAATCTAGAATTTAATCAATAATGAGAACAACTATTTGATGGATCCCTAATTACTTGTGCAAACAAAATTATGTTTATTATGAACCTTATCATGAGGTAACGGAAAAAAGCAGGTGTAATTTGTATTTATAGTGCCTCCATCAGGGATTGTTGTGGCTCAATCAAATCAGAAGTAAATAAATAAATTGTCATAAACATATGCTGATTATTGTTGTTGTTGATATAACTATTGCTGTCTGTAAAGGTTTTCTGATGTTTATGTCTGTCTGCAGTGAAACCAGTGTTTTCACATGCTGTTTGTAACCACCACACAAGGCTGTTTGTCTCATTATTAGGGTTTAATTTCTCTTCTCCCCACTGTGAATTTCAGCCCGGCAGGAATCGTCCCGTGTCCAGCAACACCCACCACATTTGGTCACATCAGAACAGCCAATGGTCAGGGGCAACAGAGACGGCGGATCACCTCAATTCAGCCACCTACGGGTCTCCAAGAATGGCTCCGAACATTTCAGGTCAGCACGGCGGAGTCGTCTTCTCCTCTTTTATCCTTTTCCTCCCTGGGGTGACTCCGTACCCTCGAGTGAAAACTCATCAAAAAGCAGATGTTGTGCCCAATCAATGTTCACTTAGTCTCCCAGATAATTGCTGCCTTGTTGTTCTGGCCCACCACATTACCATAGGCACTGTAGCGTGGAATTGGAATTAGCCATACCTGTTCAGACTAAAAAGCAGTGTTATGAGATCACATGTTTTTACTGTAGACTCATGGTCTGTTTTAAAAGTTTTAAGATTTGGGGCCTTATTGAGCCTGTTAACCTTGTTGTGTAGTTCTACTGCATAAATCGAGGACGTTATGTACCCTTTGGGGCTTTTTATGTCCATGATGGGTGATGTTTTCAGAGCTCCCATGATTGATAATGACTCTTATTGTCTGGTAATAGCATACTGTATACTTTATATTAGAGAAACAAGGCAATGCTGTTGTAATTTTCCATAATGCTAGCGTGTTTTTATATTCATTTTGCCATATTACCATTGTCTGAATAGATGCAACATTATAAAGTCATTTCTTTCTGGTTTAAACTTCGGCCCTAATGATTCCATAACTTATGGGAATAGGATGTCATTTAAACATATTAGCCTTGATAGGGTCTCTCCGATTTACTATGTAATATGTTGCCATGGATTTCATTACCTAAGAGAATTTAAGCTCATTATGTTAGAACAGCTCGGCCAACCTGCGACACCTGAGTGTGTCTGTGTTTATTTTACATTAGTCCTCAGCCCTGAGCTGCTGCAGTCTACTGTCATTAATCTGTAGGAAGCCAAACCTCAAACTTACATTCTGTACATTCCCCGGTCCAGTCCCAGCCTGCAGCGTCTATTACAGAGAAACACAACTACAAAGCAAGCAGCATAGTTAGAAAAAATGAGCAAATGCACTCACGTTAATGGAAAACTCACATTTCTGCATTAGATCAACCACATCTGGTGATCAGTTTTATTAAAATACTAAAATCCTTCTGACTTCCTGTAAACAAGGCACAGCCAATCAGTATTGCAACGGTATTTTAATTGGCTCTTTACTCACTTTTTAGCCACTTCAGTAATTCTTGTTTGGGTTACAGCCTTTGAAGGACTGAATATTGAAGTTTCTGGATTCTCTCAGCACATACTTCAGTGTTTCCTCGAATGTCTGAAAAGCATTTCATCAGCAGCTCATCAGTTGATCAAAAGAAAACACTTGAGCATCAGCGAGCAACGCTGAATTCCCTGCAGATTCAAGTATCAGCACTGTGATGATCACAGGTGTAAACTTGTCACTGCAGATTCCCAGGAGACTGTTAAAAGGCATTTACCTTTCAGGGTATCTAGTGAATGTGCCTATTAAATAATGAAATGGCTTGATGTGACATGTTTAACATAATGTATTACAGATGATCACTTCAGATTATCACTTTAGGACTTTTATTTCTTTTAACAGTAGACTTGAGATGCATTTCCATCAATATCCTGTTGAATTTAGCCCCATAGGTGACCATTAAAGACTTACTTTTGTGTGTATTCTCCATTTGCAGCTGCATAGCAGTCACAGTTGTTGAGACTTACACCAAATTTGAGCAAAGAAAATATTAAAACAACAAATCCCTCAATGTTATAAAAACTGGCAAGTAGTTTTATGAATGTCTAACAATCTGAGAGGTTTACTCGAAGTGTAAACAAAATATTCTGTGCTCAGGTTGGGAATTGTAGACCTGAGGTGTTTATTATGCCACTGGAACGAAAACACAAATAATCATGTCAGAAAATTGATGTAACACAAAAGTAGCTGTTGCATGGTCCTCACCATTCTAGGGAGGAGGTCTCTGAACCCCCTGATTACCTCCAGAGCCAGCACCTCTGGCTAAAGCTTTTAGCTGCAAAATTACAGGTGGTTTGCGTGTGCCAGATTTTCCATCCTGCCTCGTAACCTGTAATCATCGTTAGATTTCAGTGCTCCATGGAGGAAAACAACTGTTGGGCCTGACGTACAGAGTTACTCAGCAGGCAGTTTTAAACAACCGAATGTTCAAGCTGGAAAAAAAAAAAACCCCAGAGGTCTATTACATAGATGTATGACATGGATGATAGAGTCTACTGCCTGATGATCAAATTTTCCACTAATATGTTGGCTCGTAGAAAACAGACAGGTGCCTCAAGCAGCTCCGTGCTGCTACTGAGGGCACGCGCAGTATGGATCATTAGCGTGTTACAGACACATTATGCAGAACTGTATGTTTCCAAGGCACTCCTATCAATTTAGTGCATCAAACTTGCCAAAGGAAAACAAAAGCTTACACAGGCACACTAAAGTCTCTTGTCTGTCGGCAGTAAGCGGGCACAGTCTGCCAATAACACCCCAGTGCAGTGTTTGCAGTAACACTCTGCATCACAGCTGTATTAGTTTTGAAAATCCAGATGTGGATGTGTAATGAATATTCTGCTGTTGGCAATCATTATGACCTGTGACAGCAAAGTCTTTTTCCCATTTCTATTTTGACAGTGTAAACCACAATAAAAACATGACTGAGTCAGTACTATACTAATACATAAGGGATAATGTACAGATATCGAAACTATAGCTACCGTTACTTTTTCTTATAGATTTTCTAAGCTCTAAGCTGAGTAAGACTATATACAATACAAAAGATACCAAAATACACAAGTCTTTTATGAATATCCCAGCTCTACTATAAAGTAAACTCTACAAAATCAAAGGTAAAAGTGGGACAGTTCGCTGTCTGTACAAAAAAGACAGATTTCTATTTCTATATGTCCTTTTTAGGGGGATGTAGTTATTCCACTTTAAGTATGTTAAGATCACTGCAAAGTCAATAAAAACATAAGTACTTTGCAAATCCCTGTTAAAAATATTAGACAGGGTTTGAAAAGATAATCTTAGCACTCGTGATAATTGATAATCTGAATGTTCATGGATGTCAACTGTGAACTAGAAATTCTTATGATCTGAAATAGGATTATATTTAGCTGCAATAAAGATTCATAACATCATTATCATGCATGGCTGACAACCCATGCAGTTCAGTGCTTTTAATTAGCTTCACCTTTTTGTTCGTTGACACCAGCTGTCACTTTATGCCAACTAACGCTTCCACTATAAAACTGAGCCACTTTTGAAAACGTGTCTGTCCTGTTGTGTTTCAGAGCTGGACTGGCCCCGAGAAGCTGCTGGCGCTGGATGAGTTGATTGACAGCTGTGAGCCCACACAAGTCAAGCATATGATGCAGGTGATCGAGCCGCAGTTTCAGCGAGACTTCATCTCCCTGCTGCCCAAAGAGGTGAGTTCCTGAATCCCCACTTCCTGCCCAAACTACCATATTTCTCCACTCCCCCGCTGTCTTCTGACCTGAACTCCTGTGGGAATCCATTTTGGTGGATGTTTCCTTTGAATGGCAGAGACATACCTTTGTCTCCCACCCTAATCCCGTCAACATCTTCCCTCTCATCATTTACGGGAAACAAACAGCAGTGTCTTGTTTTGGCTCTGCGTCATAACTGACAATACACACAATCTGAAGCACCACACTGATGATAAGATCGCATAGGGGATTCTTCCAAAACAGCCTCAATCCACCGTATCTGATGTAGCTGATCAAATACTTAGCACCTTGTCTCTGTCTGGCAGGTGTTTGGATGAAGCGGGGAGGTCAGATTAGAGCGTGAGGCAATAGGATGTAAGATTTCAAGGTGTTGGCATCACTTGCTCCAAAGTCAAATATGTAACAACATAACGCGTGTTCTCACTGGGACAGGAGACAGAGCCCTCTGCCCTTTCTTTTTTATTTTGTTTTCCCTTTGCTGCTTCTCCTTTTTTTTTTTTTTATATCTTGTTCCTTCTGACTTCGTTTGATAAACCAATCTCCCCTCTCTGCCAGAGCTGCAGGGAGATTATTGGGTGGGGCTGTCAAGTCATTTTTACAGGGCAATCCTTGGGGCTACACTAGATACAGAATTGAAACTATGAGCAGATTCTGCAAAATTCTGTGCATTGGGCTTATAAAGTATTCTCTGTCTTGAGGTTTATTCATAAAACCATTTGAAATATCCTCAAACCTGATAAAGACTTGTGGTTTAGACAGGATTTTCTGGTGGGTGAGGCATGTTTTCATGTCAGAGTTTGTGACATGTCTTTTCTGGTGAAACTAATTTGACCGTAACACTTGAACACCTTCAGGGAGTGGACAAGTCAACTGAACAATTGACTGAATATCAAGCAGCTAATGAGCAGTCCACACATGGTGACTGCAGTCCTTATTTCAGTGTTGCCACAGGTGTGTAACCCCTGGTTTATAGCTAGAGCTGATCTAGACAATGCTTGCGTTTCCACCAGATGTTTCAGAGTGTGTTTCAGAAGCGGCTCAGAGGTCAGACACAGGAACCGCACAGAGCATCTGGTTAATTTTCTAAATAAAACCCCACGTACAGACTCACAATCACATAAAACACTGCTACATCAATGTCAATAACAAACATAACATCAAAATATAGATATTAACTAATTATGAGGATAAATACAGGGTTTTCTCCACCATCATAAGGCTTAGTGCTTAAAGGATCGAAGTCAGGAAGTCGGCAAAATCAGGCTGACAAAACACTAGTCTTCTGAAAAGCTCATAATATGGCATGAAGACATGTAGAATACGAAACAAAACCATGTCAAAGCCATAATGCGGTGCAGCTGAAGAAGGAAATCTAAACTCCTTCCTGGTGTTCCTAAAACTGCCCTTTAATTTGTCACACAGTGTGTTTTGGGTCATTTTTTTGTCTTGGATTATTGTAATAAGATACAGTTTACACCTCACTCTATTAAACTGACCCATAATCCTCACCTTCTCATGTTGATACAGAGCACTTGATCTAATGGCGGTTCATTCATTCCAAATCCACCACAGCCTTTCATAGATATTGTGCTTTGAGAGCTGCCTTTGGCTTTGTCCAGATACACAATATACCCATTTAAATATGTTGAGAAAGCACTTGCATTGTGTTTTCATTTTTTGCGGCTCAGGGGTCGGATTTGCGCTCATTACCAGGTTTTGTGTCTTTATATCGTGGTTTTGGCTCAGCGAACTGTGTTCCTGGCATTACTACCTGCTGTCTGAAGCTCCTATTGTACATTTTTGTTTTCAGAGGATCCTTGATTGGATGTTGTTGTCTCTCTTTCAGTTAGATTTATGTATTTAATTTTGTGCACATAGTTTGTCATTGTGCTTTATTTACTTTAAACCTAAATGCCTCTTTGCACTGTTGTATGCATACACCTGCTGTGCTAAATAATGGACTCTTGTTTTGTCTCTCATTTTCCATTTACACATCTCACATTCCCTGTCCTTGTCTTTCAACAGCTGGCTTTGTATGTGCTGTCATTCCTGGAACCGAAGGACCTCCTCCAAGCAGCCCAGACGTGTCGCTACTGGCGCATTCTGGCAGAAGACAACCTGCTGTGGAGGGAAAAATGCAGGGAAGAGGGTGAGTCTAAATCTCTGCAACAGATGCGGACAGACTGCATGCGGTCACCCAGCGGTAGCGCTCCTGAGCTACCACTGTGGTTATTGCTGCACTTAGTTTTGTTTACACCTGTTTTACTTTTGACTTTCAAAGCCTGTTAGTCCAATCAGTTTCCCTCCGTGTCCTCACAGGCATTGACGAGCCTCTGCCCCTCAAAAAGAGGAAAATCGTCAAGCCGGGCTTCACTCACAGTCCCTGGAAGAGTGCCTACATCAGGCAGCACAGAATAGACACTAACTGGAGGAGAGGGGACCTCAAATCACCCAAGGTAACTTTTCCTGCAAACTTTAATTCTCCACAGGTTAGCCTTGGTCTTATAGATTTAATATCAAATGGTACAAGTCACAGAAAGATGGTTCAATAAGGGTCTGAAGTGTGGAGTTGATGGAAAGTTAGTGATAGGTCAGAGTTGTGCTCTGCAGTACCTTGTGTGAATGATAATTGAGCTGGAGTACAGGGTAATATTCTTTCTCATTCTACGGATCCATTTGTCTTTTGCCTGTCTAAAAATTTTCCTTTAAAGAATGGCCAACATTATTGACTCATTAAAAACCATAGACACAGACGCATAGACTTCATAAAACTAAAGTGTCCATAACTACTGTGACATGGTTTACAGACAAAATGGTGTCATAATTTGCAATTCTATGGATAAGATGTTAATGATCATCGCAGAAGAAGTCAAGTTGTTATGACACCAGTTGTTTACACAGAATAGGAGTTTGTTCAGGGTACTGAGCCATTTCTACTTAGCATTCTGTTCAAACACAACAACCTGTGGTCTCTCTTCGAAGACTGCTGATCGATGTTTTCACCTGAAGAATGCAATCTCCGCCTTTAATAATAATATCTCTGGCTAAAGTTTCATCACTTCTGACTTTTTGCAGCCAAAAGTGACCATATTTAAACAAGAAGGTGGAGCTGGGGAAGAGCGACAGCTGAAACTCGCCGAGCTAATGCTAACACTAAGTTACTCAAAAAAAGTTACTTACTCTAGAGAGAAGTTGACGTTTCCAGCCAGCATCTACCGGCCATGTTACACTTCAAGTTACTTCCACAACATTAGTCTTAAGAACCTACACATTCTGACATAAAGTTGGTTTCAGTGGTCTTCACACATCTCTGCATATGAACGTGCTTTGTCATTTGCTGAGCTGGCAGTCCCGTGACCCAGTGTTATCCATCAGAGATGCACACACACAGTTCAGCTTAAAGAGCTGTGTACACCTGCAGCACTTGATGACATTTCTCTCTTATCTCCTTTTCACTTTGATGTATAAAGCACCAGAGACTTGTCCTTGACAGCCTCAGTTCTTGCCATTTGCTTTGTCATTCCACATCTTTCCTCCAATCTCTCCTCGTCCTCCAGTTCCCCTCATTTAATCTCTGTCTCTATCGGTCCCATCCCAAAGGTGCTGAAAGGTCATGACGACCATGTGATCACCTGCCTCCAGTTCTGTGGCAACCGCATCGTGAGCGGCTCTGACGATAACACGCTCAAAGTGTGGTCGGCCATCACGGGAAAGGTAAGGGTCGATTTTCTGTGTCTTATATCCACTCAGCTATTATGGCGAAGTTTGTTGTATTGTCAAATCTTAATGGACATACTTTTCAAGTTACGTGAATTTTTCAGACTTATTGATTGGGAAGTGAAGGAGACAGTCATCTAGTTTACTACTAAATGGTTCAAAAAGCTTCCTGTCATCATTTGTAGCATGTTGTGCATTCAGTGTACATAAAAACAAATGGCTCTCTGGCTCCCACTGACCTGTCGCATAAAAACTTACTGGCAGTACTCCTTCCTATCTCAGCCTATTCTTTCCCTTCACATTTAGCCATTTTCAGACTTGTTACACAGCACATGTCCGCAAACAGTGTTAGTATTCATAGCTGACGCTGGTGCAGCCACACAGGCCTTGTGCTGCAGCTTTACGCGGTGTATTAAAAAGAAAGGCAGTGGTTGTGCTGTGGAGTTCCGGAGCGGGTCACAGATTGTTGTAAATCACCATGCTTTCATACTACCGAATTCCTTTTTTTAAAAACGCTTTCACTAAAAATCCTCTGTACACTCGTATTCCTTATTTTTACTCTCTCCATACACCTTTACTCTGCAAATAAACTCAATAAAATGGGCCCGGCTGTATAGCTGTGATCTTGCAATTTAATTTCACAGAAATAAAATGCGCATTCAAAGAAAAAGCCTTTAGAGAGATGGAGATTCTCTGTGATCAAACTGCTACTGGTTTCTCTTTCTATTGGACACAATAGACCAGAGAAAGAAGAAACAAGCTCTCTTTTCATTGCAGCAACAACTCTTAAGTCTAACAGATAGTGAAGTTGGCGTTCAGCCATGTGGTGATTACACGCATATCAGTCACAGCATTTGCTGATCTGAACAGATCTCACCAAGGTCATCGGATAGGCATGGAGTAGGAATTGGCTCTCCTTCACCCGAGACTAATATGTGGATGTAGAGCTGGATGATCTGGCCAAAAGATCATATGACGATCTTTTGAGATAGAATCTCAATCCATGATGTGAATCACAATTTTTCTCATCTCTTATAAAATGTAGGCAAGTTACAACCAAACTAGAGATGTCCTCAGGTTGCTGTAGGGCTTAGGCTATGTGAGATGGCATAGTCAAATTCATAGTCTCACCGGAGTTTCAAAATGAAAATATTTTTACACTTCTTATAGTAACATAAAAGATCTCTAACATTGTGTTTTGCACCGTTTCAGTGTTGTCAAATCATCTGTGTAAAATTAGGCTTACTGAGTATTGCAGCCACTGTAGCACATGGACTTACTGTAATTCTGAAGTTGTCATTTTTTCAGTGGCAGAAAAGCAACACACACAAACTCCTGCAGGTTAAAAAGGAACGCTAACCCTGTTATTTGTTCATTTATTTAAGGACGTGATCTGTCAAATCCCTCTGAAAAGTAGATCACGTACTGAACAAAGATCATCAGATTGCACAGTCCTATGTGGATGGCAGATTATCGAGTTACAGCTGCAGTAGCTTCATCTCGGTGCTGGAAGTCATAACACCAGTGAGTCACAGCTCTGGCAGGCTCGACCGCTTTTGTGAATCCACCCTGTATTTAGACTGACGTCACAGACAGAAGCCATGATGGTCACTAAATCTGCCTCAGGAGTGTTTGTTTACATTCATCATGAAGAAGAGAGGAGTCTAAATCCCATTCTGTGTGGGACTCTGTATTCAGCACACATCTGTCTTGTGGATTTCATCTCTTTGCTTCCTTAACTCTCAACACCAGAGAGAATCCCCCCACTGAAGAGGAATGGCCAATTAAGCCTAGTTGACCATTTCGGGTGAAGTGGCTGTCAATGCTAGTGAAACTGTAAAGTAAAAATACAATGGGATTACCAGCACCTGTATTTTTTCCTCTCTGTACTGTCAGCATTCTCTATAGCATGTTTGAGGACTCTTTTGCTACGTTTTCCTTGGTGTCAGTTCGTCCCAGGCAGCTGCTGGCTTGTAAAGTGGCTATCAGTGATCTGGAGGTGTTACACAGTCCGGGATGGCCCTTGAACGAATGTCCCTGGAGGCTCCCAATCCACATGCCAATATCTATTCCTCCTCTCCTTCATATTGCAAATTGTAGCAAAACCTCTCCTCCATAACCTTCCCTTTAAAAGTGGTTAATTTGACCTTGGTGTGCTTTTTCCCACTCACATAAATCCCTCAGGGTGCCCTCCCACTGCCTGGCCGCTAACACCACAACTTATGCCTTACTTAGAATCAGATCAATAAGAGATAGCCGCAAGACAATCAACGGAGATGAGGAAGGCTGATTTCAGCCTTTAAATGTCCTCCTTTTGAGGTCTGATGTCATTAAGTGAAAGACTTTCTCTTCTTTTCCTGTTCCATCACCTATTCACTGTAAAAAGATGTCTGAATTTAGGTCACTTTTTATTCTTCAGACAAAAGCAGTCCCGCAAATCAGGGATGAGTTTGGTGAAGGATTTCAGATTAAACTGTGAATTGGCTCAAAGTCTCTCTGATATCAGCAGCTCTTTCTGTCCTTTTCCTCTGAACGAAGATTTGAAATAGTGCTCCAGTGTAATGTAGAGGGCTGTAGGTAGAGGATTTAAATTGTTCGGACAGAAAAAGAAATTGGCCACAGCGCAGACAAACTGTGCCAGAGGTAGGGTGCTGTTCAGCCTTCTTCAGCTTTTGAAGTTAAGAGTTATAAAAAATTGGGACAATGTGGGGTGAATTAAGTGGTGTTTCATCACAAATGTCCCTGTGGTATTCTGCAAGTGTCCACACCCCGTCTCTAAACAGGACATCAGAAATGATGCTGACAGGATAAGAGATGTTCCCATCAATTGTTTAATGAATCTGTCCTGTATTTTGTGTCTGATCATGGTGACAACCCACCAGTCTGGAGCTTGATGAATTTACGGTACCATTAATTCACAGTAATTAATTTGCATTCCATTAATTCCTTTCTCCTTTAACTAGTTACTTGTTGTTACTAGCATATTGTCTCTTTAATAATCATATAGAGCACTGACTTATTTTAGTACAAACATCTAGTTCATTGTGAATATTAGAGATGGATCCAGTAGATGTAAAAAAAAAAAAAGACTCCCAACTAGATTTTTTACATTTAGTTTGATGTTCAGTTACACATTTATCAGTTAATTACACTTATTTATTTATGTATTTATTACTTTGACTTAGACATTCAGTTCAGCAGTTACAAAGTTTCTAATACACTGAAAGATAAGCTTAATATGTTGTCATTGTTGTAATTCTTGGAGAGAGGAGAAGGGAGGGATGACTAACGTTATATATCGTTTTTTTTAAAAACCACTATCGGTCGACCTCTGGTAAATACGTGTATCTTAATATAAAGTGTTGCTGAAGTTACTTGCGTTTTCATGGCTTATATTTTAAAATATTCAGCACTATTTATCAGTTAGAGAAGAGTCTGGCTTTAACAAACGGTAATGGAGGGAACTGCTCGTGTGCCTACCAGTTTTTGCTCTTGCTCTTGATTTATCTCCGTATATAAAAGTACAATGAATTGAACTCTTGCAGTGAGGCAATCAGGGAAACATTATATGAACACATTATGCAAATGTCCCACACTCCTCTGAAAGAACTGGGCTGTTGCTTAGCGATCAGGTAAGGCAATGGGCTTTTACTTGTGGTGCATGGGATTTATCAAACATAAAGGTCTTGAATTAAAATGACATCTGCTGAAGCCTGTGTGCACGGTTAGACCTGTTTATTATTTAGTTTTTTTAGCTGCTCTGAGGACTCTCTCATGCTATCTTCACCTGTTGGGCCTTTGACTTTGCGTATCATCCAGCTTCAGTAAAAGATGTCAGCCTTCCATCCAGGCGCACAAACAGGCTCGCACTAACTGGCTGCTTCAAAGGTGGCAGCCTGGTGCTCGGCAGAGCAGCGCATGTCCTTGGTGAAGGCTGCCAGCAGCAGGCTCAGCTGTCAGGCAGATCTAAGATGGCAGACCTGTGGACTACTGTCATATCCAGAGAGAGGTGTCCTCTGCCAGATGCTTTTGCTGCATGGATGCCCAGTTTACCATCCCCTCCTTCTAATAATTATACAGATGGCTGCGCAGATGAAACACTACTTTTAAAACTGTGCCCAGATTAGGAGCATTGTTTAGATTAGTGGAGATTTGGAAATTCTGTCTTGATGAAAAGCCACTGCACTGGGGACTTTGTCCAGAAGATGCTTCTGTGGATGCGTTTAAACCACTTGTGTGTATTTATGACATATCGTTTGTCTGTAATCTGACTCATCATTAAATCAGCAGCACTTTAGCTCTTAGGATGTTTTTGACCATTTAAACAGCATGCATCATTAAACTTACTGCTGAAACTAAATCTAAATGTAGAAACTGTTGACTGGATATAAATCTGAGCTGTGTTAAATCAACTCCTGCCAGCAATACAGAACCTTATCGTGTTTTCGTGGCCGCAGTTTAAATACTCACAACTTTTAGAAACATCTAAAGTCCTTTTTTGTCTGTCAAACTGTCCAGAAGATTAAAAGAGGAAAAAAAGATTAAAAGATACACATGAAAAGTTACCAAATGATAACTAGACTGAAGTGCAGCCTGGGTAATCTTTTAATCATGCAGTGAGGATCTATGATAATGTGATGCCTTGACCTGAAATAGTTTATGGTAACCTTTGCAAAGCATTCACCCTTATTTTTCAGGGTCAACGATTTTGTCTATTTTAAATACAAATGCTAAGATAAAGCATTAATTATGTTAAATAGTCCAGAGTGCTGTGGCTGATATATTGGAGACTCTCATGTTGTTTTTGTTCTGAATGAAAAGAAAATAATAAGACGTGAAGCATTACATGAAAACCCTCACAGTCAAAAAAGGTCCTTCACAGGTTCATTAAAAGGATGCTAATCTTCTTTCACTCTCAGCGACTGCTTCATTCTCTTGTTTGTTCCACAGACAGATAAAGACGCCTAAACCCTTCATTTCAGATTTTCTCTCTTCCCACACAGGGTTTGAGTGGGCTCTAATCACACACTGTGATTATTTTTTTTTGTATTTTATTTTGTTCTCGATGCCTCAACTAATGGCTTAGATTCACTAGAAAAACGCTGCGTACTTGAGAGAATAAGAGAAGAAAAGCAATTATTTGTGACAAATATGAGTAAAGGTACGTGTTTGACCATTCGACGCACCTAAATCCTGATTATATGTGCCAGTATTTTCGTGCTTTACCTATTGATTTGACCATACACCAAATTTTTGAAATGCTAAATGATCAGTTCTTGTAGCATTTTTCTGTTCATTCTGTAACAACGCTCCGAAAAAGGACCTGGGTGATAAAACAAGTGAGACTTTAACAGTGTAGTGAGGTTGATTGTTAGGTCAAGCCACATTGGCCCACAGTTAATGAAGTGATTCTCTTTATCACAGGACAGAGAGGAGGAAGACAGGCTGCAGCGTCATTTTCCTCTTCTACTCACTGCAATAAAAACCCCTTGCCCTACGCAGCCATTCAGTGCCGAGCGGCTTATCAGCTGCAGTCAGGGGGTCACATGTTGTACACTTCACTGACACGCTCCACTCTGAACCTGACATATCCACTGCACTCACCATCTTCTACCGCACTTCGCTCTCCTTATAATCCTCAAAGAATTTGAATGTAATGCATTTAGGATAAGTGAATCGAGGGACAAATGAGACAAACTGTGGAGACGCAAATTTAATTGATCAGAGAGATTTCCATAACTTCAGGAATCAATAGGTAATCTAGCAGCCCTAATGAGGATGAATAGGCGCGTTTCTGTATGGAAGACAGTTGTCAACCCTTTCTGCAAAGTGAATGAATGAATGGGCCACTTTCCCAGCAGATAAGTAAAAGCAATTATAAAACCTGCGGAAAGCTCCGAGAGATTTTGTCCTTTACAGCAGCAGGTAGGAATGGCTGAGGTCGTCTTTTCCCTGAAAGGTCACACAAAATTCATTTTACTTGTCTGTTGTCCCCTGAAGGAAAAAGGAGGACACACAGGGAAGAAAATCCCAAATGTGATTTTGAAATCGCCCTGAATGTCTTTGAAACTAAGTTTTACTCAGATCAAAAGTAAAGAATGTAGAGTTAAGAGCTCTTCTTCTGTGGTGTTTGCAGTGTCTGCGGACGTTGGTGGGCCACACAGGGGGCGTGTGGTCATCCCAGATGAGAGACAACATCATCATCAGCGGCTCCACTGATCGCACACTCAAGGTCTGGAATGCAGAGACAGGAGAATGTATCCACACCCTCTACGGGCATACCTCAACAGTACGCTGCATGCACCTACATGAGAAAAGGTAAGGCGCCGTCTCATCATTCACATGGGTGTCAATGAAACAGCACTTCTGTCATTTCAGCAGCCTCCCGGGTGTTACAGTTGAGAACACCAAAGGCTTTGTTTCCATGTAATTGTCTGATGTATTTGAAGCAAACTTTTCAGATGTCACCAAAACACATTTCCATCAACTTTTTCGGAGTGATGTGTCGTCAGAAGGTCGCAGAATGGGCTACACCACACATGACTAATAAAGAGAGTGGAAGAAGTAGGGGTCACGAACCAGAAAACAAAACCAGTCGCCTTGGCAATCTATCAGGGTAACAATAGAGAGGTCTTCAAGAAGGTTTTACTGACAGAAGTAGCTGCTTCTTCTTCTGCCTTAAATTTGTAGTTATATCTTCTTAAATGTGACAATGTGCACCATTTTAAAACGTCTTGAGCTACTGGTGATTTGGCCTTTTATAAAACAGTCAGAAAAGGTTTGCCGCATTTATTGAAAGCAAGTGCAATTGTTAGTTGCAAACCTAAAATCTGTTTAACATGTGTTTAACATTTGTAGATCAGTGTTACTTAAAAATAAAATATCCTCTTGCTTTATTCTCTATTATTATTAGAATCATAACACCTGACTAAACAGCGATGCCACCAATCAAAAGAGCAGCTCTCCAGTGCTCGAGGAGTCCAGTATCTGTTCAGAAGTGAGAATGTGGTCTCATAGTGATTAAATAGACCCTGTGAGCCGTCTTAAGAGAAACTGCTGCTCACTCATTCACTCAATATTACACTCTAGAGACTCAAAGTGCTCTTTTCGCCTTAGGGCCCACCAAGGTTTTGTGTAGCACTTGATTACTCACACAGTGGAAATGCTGTGGGCTGCAGGCAGACAGTGAATAACATGTTGGTGATTTCCCTCTTATGTATTGCTCTGAGGCATTTTATAAATAAAGAGTTGCGTGCTCTGCGTATCTACAGTGTGTTTTTTTTCTTATTATTTGAGTAACCTGTGAATGAGATGATATTGAGGAGTCTCTATCTTTAAGAATCCACAATGCATGTATGAAAATGAAATGAAGCTTTCTCATTCAGTGACTAGTTTCACTTACAATTGGTTTTGTCTGTTACTCATTTTTAGTAATCCTACACAGATCCTTAGTTAAAAAACATTCCTAGAGTAATAACCTGAAAAATCTAAAACTTGAGTGTGCAGTCTTCCCTTCAGGGAGTTCTCGGTCTGTAACCTGTAATGCAGCTTTTCTTTTCCAATCTGGGTGAAGATGGTGCTCGGGGGCGCCAGGTTGAGTTAAGGAGGTGTTTTGTACATTCAAGTGCAAACATGAATGTGACGCTGCAGGTTACCGTTTGTCAGAGAAGCTGAAGAAAACGTTCACACTTGCCTCATTATTGTGTCAGTGCAGCTGTCACCGTGTGAATGAGGTGCTTTGTGCACTATTGAATTTCATCTTCGAGCTGCATCACTCGAGGCAGGTGGACCTTTTGTGGGAAGGTGCAGCTCAACATTAAGATTAACACTGAATACATTTGAACTGTAAACTGTACTGTAAACTGTGCCGCACCCACACTCGCACTGCGGTCTCTTTATGTCCCACCACTCCACTCACTGTCTTTGTGTTCTCCATCTGGTTTGCTCTCAGGGTGGTCAGTGGCTCTCGTGACGCCACACTGCGCGTCTGGGACATCGAGACGGGTCAGTGTTTACATGTCCTCATGGGCCACGTGGCGGCGGTGCGCTGCGTCCAGTACGATGGCAGACGGGTGGTAAGCGGTGCCTACGACTTCATGGTCAAAGTGTGGGACCCCGAGACAGAGACCTGCCTCCACACGCTGCAGGGCCACACCAACAGAGTGTACTCATTACAGGTGAGCACCTTCACAAAGCTGTTCAGCAAACATCTTCTGTCTTGGAAGGGAACATTTCAGCATTTTCTGACAATTTCCAGAATACAACACAGAGCAAAACAGCTCAGACATTACATGACCAAATGAGAAGGTAAGAATAAGATATACAAATGAAAACCAGGGTTTTCCCTAAACTGAAGACACAGAAAAACTGAGATTTCACTCTGGAGAGAAAAGTTAGTCCCAATGGACCATGTTTTTTTTAAATATATATATATATATATATATAAAATACGCTTTTAAAAGTGTGGCTCCTCCAATATTTGAGAAATTGGAATTAACATTTTCACACTTCATCAGATTTGTTTTGTGTTTTTTTTTTTAGCGACTTTCTAAATATGCTAATAATATAGGTCCAGCGTTATGCAAAAATGCAAAGTTTTTTGTCAAATAACAAAAACTCAAGTGCTCCACAAACTGAGGGAAAAGCCTAAAGGTAATGGGCTTTATCTCCATCCCAAACCATCACCGCTCCTTACTATAGAGCAATTAATGAATATTAGATCATGAAAACTCAGAAGGAAACTGGATTCGACCCCCAAGGTTTAGCCAAAGAAATCTGCTTTTTTAAGTGTCATGGGAGTAAGTGTCAGAGAAAAAGACTGCGAGTTTCATCTGCATTACGCATCTGTGCAAAAGCTGTTGTCCACTCCTTTACTATCACACCCTGAAAGACTCTATTTCTGGCTGGATCTGTATTGCATTATGCTATTGAGTTGATTTAGTTGCTAAAAGTTTGTACAGTCTTTATTAGAATGTAGCAGGAATATATTTTGAGCACAGTATTCTTGACATTTGTTCCCACTTCACATGATTTGAAATGGTCTCCCTCTTCTGCAGCTGCTAAAGTGGTGCATAGAAGTCATAAACAAGTTTCTCTAAATTGATTGCACTAACATTCTATCTTCACCCTGCGCATGTTTCTGTCAATTTTTATAGTTTTTAAATGAATCCTCTCCAAAAGTGTGTATGTGAGGTTGGTTGTTTGTTTATTTGGTGCAAAAATTAATTCCTGTGTGTCCTCTAAGATGTCCTCTCACCCACTCTGTGTGATGACAGTGCACTTTAGCTGGTGCCATCACCCTGAGCGAGCGAGGAGGCTGTTTACTGCTCTGATAGATTGGTTTTTGTGCCACACTGCATTGTTGGGCTTTTTAAAGTGTTGGAGAAAAAGAATAGTTTAACAGATCGATAACATTCATTCATTCCTAGTCTAGTCTAATCTCGGGTTTGTTAACAAAAAAAAAAAAAAAAAGTTAAGCTGACATTTGCTGTCATCTTGAACTGACAAATTGAAAATAAATCTCATCAATATTCGGCGTGAATACAAACTGTGCAGCTTCATCGCAAATGAGAAAGTGCCATTAACTGAAGTGTTGACCCTTTATGCCTTGCAGTTCGATGGGATCCATGTGGTGAGCGGCTCATTAGACACGTCTATAAGGGTCTGGGATGTGGAGACGGGCAACTGCATCCACACACTAACGGGGCACCAGTCCCTCACCAGCGGCATGGAGCTCAAAGACAACATCCTGGTCTCAGGCAACGCGGACTCCACTGTTAAGATCTGGGACATCAAGACGGGCCAGTGCCTGCAAACACTGCAAGGTGAGTCTGACTTAAAGAACCAGGACTCCTCAGACCTCCACCGCACTGTTCATATAGAGAATAAACTTATGACTGGATGCAGTTAACCCTAAGACCACATGTAGTGTTGCGAGTTTCTCCCTCTAGAGCCGGTTCCGACGTAAGCTTGTTGTCATGGAAACTTTCTATGAAAATTGAATTCACAGAAAGCTGGTTTAGCTCAAAAGTGGCACCCATCTTTACAGTAAAAAGCCACCAGCAAACATTTTGCTATCGCCCATTATTGTTCTGTGTTTACATCAGGAGCATCACCAAAGTCTGGCCCTAGCGAGACGTAATGTGAAATAAGTCTTAAATTGCATTCATAATGGTCTTAAAAAGTCTTAAATGTAACATTTTGAAGCCTGCGTATCTGTGTGTGGCTCTACGGAGCCGCAGCCTGCTGCTCTTTGATTACACTCATTTTCTTTGTGTCTGTTTAAATACTTCTAACTCCATTAGCACGACTGGTGCCTCACAGGAAGTTGGAAATCCTGACTGAATAGTTGCAGCAAACAGCAGCGCCCCACCCCTAAATGCCCTCATTAGCCAAGTACAGCTCTGTATGCTGCTCCTACAAACACAACACATACAAACACGAACAAAAGGATGCCCCAGTGAGAGGCTGAGGAGAGCAGAGGGGGGAGATAAGACCAGGGGGGAGGATGTATGTCTGTCTTGTAAAGAGGGGGTGATGGGAGAGGGGCTACAGTGCAGGGATGAGGGTCAGCGAACTTCGTAGGTCACATAATTAGGGCAGCGGACAGTTACTGCTATTCATTAGTGTGTTTTGATAAGACAATGGGCCGACAACAAGGCTGTCACTGTCAGCTGACGAGCTCAGTGGAGGTAATGATGGAGCAGGGGGCTTTGTTGTGGTAATGGAGAGAGAGGGAGAGAGGCACGGCTGTGGGGGGTTGGTGATGCAGAGCAGTGTTTTTGTGTACACAGCCTTTGAACTAAACGCAGACAAAAACCGGAAATATGTGAAAGCTTGTTGACGGCGGGACTTCAACAAATGTTCTCTGCAAAGAGGGAAGATATTAAATGTGCGAATTAAACAGCTGCTATAGCAACCTCAGTAGAAGGAGTTTATTTGCCAGCACTTGATTCTCAGCTTGTTTGTGTTTCGCGTCGTCCTGATTGATTTAATTAAGATATCATTTTCAATCCCTTAGGGAAATCTCAAGTCACCACTCACACATACACATAGGATCACAAATAAAGTCAGTTCAGTGAAGGCAGTAACAGGCACCGTCTTCATTTTAACTGTGGCCTCTTGCCAACGCACACACACAGAGGAGGCAGAGGTGTAGCTGTAGCCGTTAGCCTGTGTGACAGTGACAGGCCTGAGCCCTGCCGTCTCACCGCAGCTCATCCTAAGCCTGCCTACAATGCTCCGACTTCACTACACTGTCAGAACAGAACAGCCTCAGGAATAAAACGGATGAGCTCCTCTCCCTGTTTCACCGGCTCACAGGTTTTCTCGTCAGTCAGTTATTCTAGATCTTGCTCCTGAGTGCCACTACTCTCCATTTCAAATTCACCCTTTCACTTGTTTACTTTCAACATCACTCTGGATGTTTTCAGAAGTATCTTTGCATGTGTTTTTTAATCCATCTGTATTCCCAGTATTCTGCCTGGCTGTCTTCATGGTTATTGTATTGTGTAAAGAAGAAGAACTGAGGTGCCACAACAGCAATAGAGCATTTATTGGACTGTGTAATTATACGTGTGAATTTTAACTGTTCCCGATTCAATTACAATTTACTGATTCTTCTTCTTGCATCTAAATGTATCGCTCCTCAGTTTTCCATATTACTGCACATGGCTACTCTTAACAAGTAGATAAATCTGAACTCCCTTTGATTTAGAAAGCGCAAACAATAGAAACACAATACAACAATGCAAATACATATGTATTGTATGTATGTATAATACAAACAGCTGCATCTTTTCAGCACCAGTGTGACGCAGCTCAGGATGTAGTATGTGGATGATTAGCTGCACTTGCTGTATTCTTCATCAAACTTCACTTTATATTATCGGTGTAGATAATAAGCAGATTGTACAGGGTAATATGATTGCACAGGCTGACATTGCAGTTAGATTAATCGTGCAGCTCTACACCCAATTACGTTCTGTCACCGCATTGATGCAGCAATCCACATCGCAATGCATCTTTGAATTGAGAAATTTCCACACGTCTAATAACAATGAACATATTTTGTGTGAGGAAAAAGTGAGTCTTTTCACAGAGGCTGCAGCAGCCTTGAGCTGATTGATCAGAGGTGTTTAGTGCAGCCAACAGCACCTTGATAATCCCTCAGCATTTTCCATGAAAGCAGAGGGCTTTTTCCTCTCAAAGGTTTCCAGGGAAAGTTCCAGTAGTAGGACTAAAACTCTTTTCTTTCTTTATTTCCCTCTCACCATCTGTTTCTTCATCTCTTTAGGTCCCCACAAGCACCAGAGCGCCGTGACGTGCCTGCAATTCAACAAGAACTTTGTCATCACCAGTTCGGACGATGGCACGGTTAAACTGTGGGACCTGAAGACGGGCGAGTTTATTCGGAACCTGGTGACTCTGGAGAGCGGCGGCAGTGGCGGCGTGGTGTGGCGCATCCGGGCCTCCAACACCAAGCTGGTGTGTGCGGTGGGGAGCCGCAACGGCACAGAGGAGACCAAGCTGCTGGTGCTGGACTTTGACGTGGACATGAAGTGAGAGAAGGAACGACGTGGTGGGGAAAGGACAAAGAGAAGAGAGCGAACCACACGGAGGAAGGAACGGGAAGATGAGGCACTTGAAAACGCAAAGAGGGCCAAAGCCCAGAACTCTTCACCCAAACTCGCAAAATCTACAACCAACCACCACAGACCCACCCACAGTGGGCCGTCCTGTCCTCGACCATTATGTTTCCCGTCCCCTTTTGGGCAGATGTTACTGACAAAGCCACAGACCCTCTCATCTGTTCAGCCCCCGACCGACCTCCAGCGTGAGGTGGAGTCAGAGGGCTGGAAATGGGGCAGTGGGGGGCACTAACGCTGTCTGTCCCGTGATTGGCTGGGACAAGGAAGAGGAGAAGAAGAGAGGAAGAACGACTGATGACGACTGAACTCTTTGAAGCGACTCTCCAGCCCTCGGGTTCAGGGGGCTTCACTTCACACAGAGACTTGGTTTAGCTCATGCCTGACAGATTTTGAGATGTACAGAGATATATTATTTTTTAAAGACCGTCACACCTCCCCCCCCCACCCAACCCCACCCCCATCACCTGCTCATGCCCACAAACACTTACACACATACACTCAAACGGCCAAGCGAAGAGTGGAAAACACACACCACAGTACACGAGGGATAAAACGTGGGAGACATGTAAAGGTGAATTCCACACAGTTACACCTAAAGAGCTGCTTGTTGTAGAGGAGTGGAAGCGGGAAAGACGATGGAGGGTTTGGCCTGTAATCAGGCTCGTTTCTTGTCACTCCATTTCCGTTCTTATTGTTCTCCACTCGGTTTTTTCTGTAGTTTGATTTCTTTACAGTATCGCACACAAACACAACTGTGAATTTCAGGACTTCTTTGAGTGTTTGGTTTATCATATGAAAGGGGTTCCTCTTTTGTTGTTGTTTTTTTTTCTGTCCTTGCCGTTGCCAACAGCAACAGATCCCAGTATTAGAACCTGCTCTGTTTAGGTTTGCTGTCATTATGTCACAGGGTTTTTTTTTTTTGTTTTTTTTTTTTATCAGAGTTGTTTGTTCTTTCTTTCTGTTGTACACATACCTGGGGTTTGGAGCTCCGTCTCCATAAAAACATCAATGCTGTCCAGAATTTTTCAGTCTAGCTGGGGTGGTTTCCTCAATGCCGGTGCTGTGATGAGAGGAAGTAAAGGTTCTTTGCTCAAAGCGCTGTGGATTATTGCCCCCCCCCCACCCCCCCCCCCCCCCCCCC